>JAZKJV010008789.1:0-514808 GCA_037367405.1 Ottelia alismoides | reverse complement strand
TCCATCCGCCGACAGTGCCAAGGTCTGAGAAGGGCGGTGACAGCGCCCCCTCGCTCCCATCTCCGGTGAGATACGTGGACCCTCCGGTCCTCGTTGCAGCGTGGATCAGCCCCTCCTTCTGCCCTAGCTCCGGTCCTCCGTTGAGCCAACGACGTTCGTCGTCTCCGACCATCATCTTCGACTCCAACCGTAGTCCCTCCACCGACTTCGACATCATCAACGGCGTTCACCAATGTCTCTGCACCTTCAACGATTACCAGCGCTGCCTCCATCTTTGACTCTCGCCGCAACTCGAGCTGACTTTGCCTCGGTTATGCTCCTCCTCGCACCAGCACACTCAGCCGGAGTAGCACACGCACCGGTCCCCCTCCGCCTCGCCTGAGCTTTGGCAGCCGACCAAGCTCACTCGCAAGCTGCCTCCACGCCTCCGCCTTCACGACTGGGCACGTCAAGCCCGAGGTCCCCCGCACGTGCTCCGTACATGCGTGGGGAAACGTCATCAACAATCAACCCAAGGTCACGTGCATTGCACGTGACGTTGGGTAAATTGCATAAGCTGCCCCGGGAGTCTTGGTATTTGCAGATCACTCTGTCTTCAGAGGGCACGTGCCAGGCACGTGCCCCTCTGAACATTTTGCACAGATACCCCCCAGAAACGGTAATTATCAATCAGTCCCCGTCTGCTTATTTTCTTTATAATTATTAATTGCAGTTATACCCCTGTATTCATTTATCATTTTGGACCTCTTCTCTACATTATTTTATTTATCAAAAAATTTGGCATTTTATTCTACACTCAATTCTTTACATTTTGACATATTGTAGATATTTTTGTGATTGATGGTTAATTAATGATTAAATATTTCGTGGAAAATTGCAAACTTTGCCCATTTTATGCTCTTAAAATTGCCATTGATTAACCGTTGCTCTAAAAATCTCGAAAAATCACATATTGTAGAGTTAATTGTGGTTGATATTGTGCCCCAAAAGATTTGCATTTGCATGCATTTTTGCCCTATAAAAATCATTTTGCACATTTAACTATTTAATTTTTAATAGGTATTAGATCTCACATTTTTAAGGTTTAGGATTTTTCTGAGATCAATCACCTAGTGATAGATCTTAGATAATTTTGGTCCTAGAAAATAAATAGGTTTAGTATTTATCATAATTAAATATTGAAATTCATTTTGTTTGCATTTAAAAATTCATAAAAAAATCATATTGCATCTAAAAATCCCAAAAAAAGTTAAAGTGCATTCATTTCATCATAATCCACATTGTGGCCAAGTTTCATATTTTTTAGACCTCGTTTGAACATACTCGATATTTTAGTCCTTAAAATAGGCTGAAATTGCATCTTGCATCCCCTTATTTGCATTGAAAATACAAAAAAGACCGCCTTGAAAATCGTACAAAATTCTTGATAGACACAACTCTAGGTTGTTCCTTTGCCTCCTTGTGATCGACCTTGGGACTTGCCCAAGTAAAATAAACACAAAACCACTTGATTGAAACTGAATAATTTTTGTGGTTATTTCTTGACCGATTCCGATCGTCGCCTACAACGAACGACATATATTTTTAAGCACGAACAAAGATAAAAACAACTTTTTAAAGCCGTGATTATCGGACTCGTCACTCTTCAGAAGTTACGTCATATCTTGCCCCAGATTTCACCCAAGTATTCCTTTCAGTATGACGCTTGTCAGTTGGGAAAGCATCACAGGTCTACTTTCCCTAGTTGTGAGTCTAGGAGCAGTCACTCCCCTTTGAGTTATTGCATGTTGACATTTGGGGTTCGAGTCGTGTACCTGATCACTAGGGACACCGATTTTAGCTAGTGGTCATAGATGATTTTTCTAGATTGTCTTGGGTCTTTTTATTGAAAAATAAATCTGAAGAGAGGGATGTAATCAAGAATCTTACCAATGAAATTCGGAATGTCTTCTCTTCTAAAGTGAAGATTGTACGTACAGATAGTGCATTAGAATTCTGCAACCGTGCTCTTTTCAATTTCTTCTCATCCGTGGTATTATTTACCAAACAACCTGTGCATATACATCTCAACAGAATGATGTTGCTGAAAGGAAACATCGTCATCTTCTTGATGTGGCTCAGACTTTACTCATTCATAGTAGTGCTCCTCTGTCGTTTTGGGGTGATGCGGTACTTATGGCAGGTTATCTAATCAATCGTATGCCATCTTCTGTGTTGGGGGAGAGAGTTCCTCTTTCTGTTGTTTTTCCTGACAAGGAATTGTTCACTTTAACTGCTCGTGTTTTTGGTTCAGTTGCTTTTGTCCATCAACTTGCACCAGGGATTGACAAGCTCTCACCCAAGGCTGTCAAGTGTGTCTTTTTGGGGTACTCTCGTACTCAAAAGGGCTACCGTTGCTATGATCATGTGAATAATAGACATTATGTCAGTGCTGATGTCACCTTCTTTGAAAATGGCATGTATTTCTCGCCTACAGGTGATAGGATGATGCCTTCAAATACTGCTGATGAGATTTATGTGTCACCCCCTCCTATACGTCAGCCTGGTCACATGCCTGCTCCTCCAGTGTCACCACCACCACCATCACCTACCCAACCACCAGTTTCTCCTTTTACCAAAATTCTACACTCGTCGTCCAAGTACTGCTCATGGAGACCGTCATCATTACAATGCCCCAAGTATGTCCAGGTAATATGAATACTGATGGGACTGACAATGCACAAGTGCAGGATACTGATGTACAGGTGGACACTGCTAATGATTTGGATGTACCTATTTCCCTACGGAAGTCCAAGAGGACATGTGCGTCTTACCCACTTGCTTCTCAGGTCTCCTTCCATCGCCTCACTGGTAATTTCCAGAGATTTGCCATTGCTCTATCTACCGTAGAGATATTGCGGAACTATCAGGCTGCATTGAAAGATAGCTGTTGGAGGTTAGCAATGGAAGAAGAAATGGCTGCCTTGCGATCTCGTTGTACATGGAGCTTGGTTGATGCTCCTTCAGGTGCTTCTGTAGTCAGTAGAAAATGGGTCTTTACTGTTAAGTTTAATGCGGATGGCAGCCTTGATCGCTATAAAGCAAGACTAGTGGCCCGTGGATTCACTCAGACCTATGGGGTGGACTATATGGACATCTTCTCTCCAGTGGCACATCATTCAATGCTACGTATTCTCCTCTCAGTTGCAGTGGTACGCGATTGGCCCTTATTTCAGCTTGATGTCAAAAATGCCTTTTTGTATGGAGATCTGCAGGAAGAAGTCTACATGCAGCAGCCTCCGTGGTTTGCTGATGAGGGGGAGTGTCATATGGTGTGTAGACTTCACAAGGCCATATATGGCCTTAAACAAAGTCCGCGGGCATGGTTTCAGAAGCTTTCAGATTTCATCCAGATGCAAGGCTTCATAAGATCGAATGCTGACCACTCTTTGTTTGTCCATAAGACTCCCAGAGGTACTGTTGTTATTATGGCATATGTTGATGATATACTTGTTACGGGAGATGACATGCAGGGGATAAAGATGGCAAAAGCATTTCTAGGAAGTCAGTTTGTGACTAAGGATCATGGTACTCTATGGTACTTTCTGGAATTGGAGTTTGCAAGGAATGCGCAGGGTCTTGTGATGACTTAAAGGAAATATATTACAGATATGCTTGTTGAGACAGATATGATTGGTTGTCGACCCTCTAATACTCCCATGGATCCTAGTATGAAGCTATATGGAGATGACACAGAGGAAGTCGATAAAAGAAGATATAGAGAAATGGTGGGAAAACTTCTCTATATTACCATCACCAGACCTGACATTGCGTTTGCAGTAAGTCAGGTGAGTCAATTCATGGAGCAACCCAGACAGGTACACATGGATGTTGTATATATGATACTGAGATATCTAAAGTCGTCTCCAGGTGCAGGATTGTTGTTTAGGAAAGAAACAAATCTTTCTATCTCTGCATGTGCTGACACGGACTATGCAGGATGTCCTAGAGATCGGAAATCTACCTCAGGATTTACGATATTCATTGGCAGTTCCTTAGTCTCTTGGAAGAGCAAGAAACAGACAGTGGTAGCTAGATCTAGTGTTGAATCTGAGTACCGGGCCATGGCGCAGGCTAGCATGGAGATGATGTGGGTTCGAGCTGTATTAACAAATCTGCATATAGATGTATCTTTACCCATGCAGTTACAATGTGATAATCAAGCCGCATTATTTATTTCTAATAATCCTGCATTTCATGAAAGGACGAAGCATATTGAGGTAGACTGCCACTATACCAGGGACATGATTTAGAAAGGGTTAATTTCTACTTCTCATGTGAATTCAGGTGAACAAATTGCAGATATTTTCACCAAGACGCTGCTCAGAGGGCCGTTTCAGAAATGTACTTCCAAGCTGAGCATGATTGATATCTATGCTCCATCTTGAGGGGGAGTGTAGAGATATTTCTAGTATTTATGTATTTAAGTGTCATGCTTATCTTTATTGTTCCATCTTATGTAATTTACCCATAGGCGTCCTCTATATAAGAGAGCCTAGGGTTCTCTGGAATAAACAAGTTCTTCATTTCCTACAACGATTCTTAAGAACAAAGTTTAGTGTTGATAAGGAGGGAAAGGCACCACTAGACCTTCTTACTAGACTACATGGGTATTTGTCAACACCTGAAGCAAGGCATACATACATAAGTTGCATAAGCACCTTGTTTAATAAATTCTTCTTATAACTGGTAGTTACTTTACTTTGATAAGTAATATTGTATTATTTACATATTAGAATGAATGTCATGCATGATGATACTGATTTAGAAGGAAGGTGCATTACTGATGTTGAAATAGCTAATGGTGTACTGCACAATGAAGGACGATCCGATGGTCTCATTGGCAGGGGGTATGAACATGTACCTAAATGGAGAGGTCATCGCTCTGCATCTATTTCGGAGAAAGAAATTGGCAAAAAAATTAGTAGAGCTTCAACAAAAAAATGGAGGCCGGGGATGATAAAAGGAGGGAAGAAATTCGTCAATAACTTCTCGAAGAACTTCACTAGGAACTTAAGGAGGAAATGAAGAATGGGATCGACATAAAATTGAAGGCTGTCGAAGAGAAGAGAAAAGAATAATTTAATGATCAAATAACAACTAGAATGACGACATACTTTAAGTTATCTGATGGAACATCATTTCTGCCTTCTCAACCAACATTTTATGGTATTCAATTAACAAATATGTTTATAGTTACTTTGATTTCTTTTCTAAATTTTGACTGTTTTCTTATTTCATTACCTTCTTTTCCTTTGAAGATACATATGTTTCTCAGGGAAGGTCAAGATTTGTACGTCATGATGGGGGTGTTGATCTTGATGCAGAAATGAGATGATTCTTGAACGAAGCCAATCTTTTACCAAGAACTTTATTATTTTTTGGGAATGTGTCGATGTATTACTGCGCATCCTACGAGAGGTAGTGCGACCTACGTAGGCAGGCGACGACGCTGGCTGAAGGCAAAGGAGCGAGGAGGGGAGGGAGGTCACGTGCGGCTGGGCGCAGAGGAGTGCGATGGCTATTGCGGTGGCTGGCAGGATCTGGAGGACGGTGGTGAGGGCGTCGCAGCTAGCACGGAGGCGTGCGACGGAGGGGCTTAGGTGCGAGGAGATGGCGAAGGCAGAGTGTTGGGGGAGGCGCGACGGTGAAGCTGCTTCACCCATATTCCTATTTTATTCTTTTGTAATTTTTTATATGATTTCTGTTATTCCTTTTCCCCCCTTTTATTTCTATTCTCTTTTTTATACTCTTTCTGCGATTTTTTTGTGATTATTTTTAAAATTTTGTTTTATTTCTTGAAATAAGAAATCAAGCTAAGAAGAAGATGATGGAGGCGGATGTGTGTTTGACGATGGTGGTGATTCTGGTGGAAGAAATAAGGGAAAATGTTAGATAAAATAAAATAGCAAGGGAAATGAGAGGGAATACTTATATGAGGTTTGCCGGATTTGCAGAGCAACTACGCTGGACTCCTGTCATGGTCTCGATCTGATTGGTTAAAAAAACTAGAGAAGCTATGCAAGCCTGATGGGAAACTCATGATGCAGGGAGGGAGGTCATCGCGGATCCCTCGTAAAAGGAGGTCATCACTTGAGGAGTATGCTCAGCCGCTGTCACCGTCTACTTCAAGTAGTGCAACATTGAGATTGTAACTTTCAACTTTCTGAGTTTAGTAATATTTACATCTTGAGAAAAGTTATTTAGAATTATATATATATGTATATATATATATGTTGTTCGCTTATGCAATATACTAATATGTGATTGCAGATGCCTAGAGATCTCTAGATATTGGAAATAAATTTTGGTTAAATAATCCAAATGTTGATGTTAAAAATATTAGGTAAGCTGACGTTTATTAATGTCCACTCAGACACGTTTTACCGGACATTTGTTAACTTTGTATAATAGAAGGATGTGGCAAAGTTTTTTTTATAAACGTCCATAAAGATATGTCCCGACGAGGTTAGCCCGACAAAAGATTTCAACATTTTTAAACATTGTAATGCACAATTACTGACGTTAGAAGCAACTATTGTCAACATTTTCAAATGCCCGCAAAAAGAACTTTTGTTCTAGTGTGTACGTCCAATGCGGATCATGAGAATAAGTACCTCAGAAATTCTTAGAAGAATAAGTAAATTCGAAAATGCTTTGATCAATAAATGTAACATGTCTAGATGCTTGGATCAGTAATTTTAGTACAAAATAGTTTAATATGGTAAATGATGTAATAATTTTAATAGAAAATAATTTAATATGATAAATGATATTAGTAACTGGTATGGAACAATTAAAGATATGAAACTTGGAATTTTAGTTGAAGGAGAATTTAAAAGTCTTTTGTTTTATTGTAATTTTGAAACGGAGTACTAGCATATTCTATATAAAATGAAAAACACAAGGATTGATGTTTATTGACGAATAACAAGCATCTGCTGTAAAATCATAAATAATGATGAAAATAAACATAATGATTTGAAAGAAGTGATTAACAATAATGTAGATCCACAAAAGAAAAAGTTTACATGTCAAACTTTTTTTGCCTCGAACTCCACCAATGAATCCATCTCCTCCTCACGGACCATTGAACCTGCAAAAAAGAAAGGCATGCAACGGAATTTTCCATTCTTAACAATTTCTCTTCTAATCGGAAATTGATTTTTTTTGGAACGATTCACACGAAATTATTAGTAACATTTGTTATTTATTTTTCATACATGTTCCTGCAAATAAGAAATCCTCAACATCATACAAACAACCTCTAATCAATAAGGGAAATCTTTTTAAAACAATGACCATTTGATAAAAAATCCGACGAAGCAGATCATACACGTACGCGCACGTGCCCACACATACCCACTCACACCCATGTGCAAACACACACACAAGCACGTACACCCACACACGCACGTGTGCATTCACCCATGGATCCTCTAAGTAAATTTACTTTTACCTAGAGTGGGTAAAGTGTTCTAGATGGAAGCCACATCATCTCCATTCCACATGGCTAAAATCTAACCATACATCAAAGATAATAAATGTCAACTAATATTGTAGCATTAATTCTCAACAACTAATTTCCATGCCAAACAAACCTAGAGTATTAATCCTTAGAAATTAATTCTTTGCAATACAAAATTATGTGCATGCCATGCAAAATTAATTTTCTAGAGCATTAATCCTTAGAAATCAATTCTTTGCAATACAAAATTATGTGCATGACATGCAAAATTAATTTCATGCAAAATATAACAACTAATAACTATATACATATACATAACAACCTTGTTATTATTTTATATACTGTGGTTATCCAAATTTAATTATGATATCCAAGTTTACCATATTTGAGTCCATGGTGGATAATACCTATTATAAAAATATTATCTTGTATAAATATAGAGATAGAACATTTCTTTAATAAGTCTTAACAAAATAATAGAAAACAATAATACAATCATAATACTGAAACATGATTTGCATAATTTATAGTTGACTAAAAACTTTACAATAATGAAATACATGACAAATAAAAAAAACTAAAGCGTTACAACTCATAGTTTTGGAGGAGAGAATCAAAGAGGATTGCAATATCCTTATCAACTTGTTTTCCAAGAATGGATAGGATTTACCACACATTACTAGAAACAGATTTTAAACACTTAAATTTTAAATCTCAAACTCTTACCAAAATTTCTAGCCACTACTTTAAAATTCCAGTCGTTGCATTTTATATTATTTTTTCAAACTGATTACTATTTAGTTGGTAGGTATGTGTTGAATTAATGGAGAGTTAGTGGAGAGTTGCGGGAGTTAATAATATTTCTCACTCTTTTTTTTGGTAAGTAAGTAAACTCTATATTCCAAAAAAGAAATGTACAATAGGTGACAAAGCCTTGATTACAAAAAATTACAAGCCTCCATGATGGGAGAAGTCGAGGTATATTTAGTTGTACTTGTACGACCAGAGGCGACAAAACTCGGGCTCAACCTGGTCACTATAGGAGTTTGATTGTCTTCACTACCAACTCCATAGCCTTTGTAGCCGAGGGATTGCTGAGAGGGACCGAGGAAGCCCACATACGGTTCCTTTCACCCCAAATAGTCCACACCATTGCCACAAGCATAATAGACAAGCGGACATGCGTAGCCGCATCCAGGATGGAATTAATCCAGCTAATGAGGTCCCGAAGCTGCAAAGACTAAGAAGGGGGGTACAGTAGCGCAAGAGCAACGCAAGAGCCCACCCAAACCGCAGAGGAAAAAACACAGCTGAAGAACAAGTGGCCATGGGATTCAAGGTCCATGCGACAAAGATAATAGATGCTATGATCACAAATTCGAAATCTTGCAAGCCTGTCAGTAGAGGGCAACCTGTTTAGAACCACTCTATAGAGAGTAAGAGACATTTTTGGGGGGTTCCTTTGTCTCAGACGCAAGGGACCCAATCGGGGGCACCAGTGGGTGGGCGTATGAGGTTCACGACACTAGTGAAAGAAAAGCCCTTGGGAGAATGAATCCATTTGTAAGGATGGTTGTTACCAGCAATGGCAGGATGCAATGCCTCCCTTCCGGCGAGAATAGCCTTCCAAGTGGCGTTGTGAGAAGGTGAAGGAGAGGCGTCCCAGAATGAATGGTCGAAGAGGTACTTGAGTCGCATGTGGAGAGGCCAAATCGACAAATCGGAAGTCAGCAGTCTCCAAGCCCATGAGACTACCATAGCACTCCTAAGAGTGGTCAACGAACGAAGACCAAGTCCCCCCTCCGACAAGGGGTGGCAGATGGTGGACCATGAGATGTCATGCCGTTTGCAGCCCCAAAGGAAGTCCGCACACAACATGTCGATCTAGCACACATAACAAAGAGGGATAAGGGTTCCCGCAACCCAGAAGAGGAGGACACCCGAGATGATAGACTTCAGTAGTTGCAGACGACTGGCCATGGATAGGGTCTTTGCTTTCCAGCCACCAAGCAAGACCCTCACCCTATCAACAAGGGCTTTGCTGTTGAATCTGCTCCCAAATGATGGGGCCAAGGAGGTCTGATCAATGTGAAGAGAAGTGGGCTGAGGAGGTCTCCCTGCTGAAGCCAACGAGTACCACGGAAAAGTCCACACGGGGACCCATCGACTGGACCGAGAAGGAGGCCAAGGAGATGCAATCTCGATCCACTTGACCCAGGTATCGTTAAAACCCAAGGCACTTAGAGCATCGAGAATGAAAGAATGCTCAATAGAGTTGAAAGCCTTGCGTAGATAAATCTTTATACAAGCCTTATTCATGATATGGCGTCTATCAAAGACCCACGTTATCTCTTGCGCCAGGCAGATGTTGTCCCCGATAGTGCGCCCCTTGATGAACGTCGATTGGTTAAGAGAGATCAAGTGGGGAAGCACTACATCTAGCCTGGAAGCAAGAAGCTTGGCGAAGATTTTATATAGGACGTTGCAGCATGAGATGGGACGGAAGTCCCCAAAACCACTTGGAGATGGGATCTTAGGGATTAAGGTGAGGAAGGTGTGGTTCATCTGCCTGACCATGCTCCCCCCACGGTAAAGGAACTCCATAGCGAAGCGGATATCAGCCTTGACCAACTGCCAGTGTCTCCTAAAAAACCCTGCATTGAAGCCATCAGGCCTGGGGCCTTAGTGGGCAAGATGCATCGAAGAGAGCACCATATCTCCTCCTCAGAGAAAGACCAAGTGAGCCAATTACGCGCCTCCTTTGAGAGCAGACGCTTGGGGGCAGGTGGAGCTTCCCTACCCGGTCTGGGTAGCACGGGGCCCAGAAGAGTACTGTAGTAGTGAGTTGCTGAAACGGAGACCTCAAGGGGTCTGTCGATAACAACACCCTTGGGATCCAGATATTACTCACTCTGGGTAAAAGCAAAATTACCCAGATGATCCGAACCCCCACACAACATACACACACACACAGAAAACAAGAACAACCAATCGTTCTCCCAAACTTTAGAAAAATTACATCAACCCTTACCCAACAAATCCTCCATCCAAACACCAAGGGAGAACTTTAGAAAAATTACATCAACCCTTACCCAACAAATCCTCCATCCAAACACCAAAACACAAACAAGGTTATTATCAGATAACCCATTTTTGGGGAAAGTTATCCTCTACTCGATAACCTCCAATCCGAATGCAAGTTTTCATGTAGACTTACGTCAGTCATGAGTTGAGATTCAAGATCTGACATTAAAACGAGTTAAAATCTTCGATGGACCAGATGAAGAAGAAACATAAACAGAAAATGACAACATCTGCAGAGCCTTAAATTATTCGACATATAAGTCAGACAGATACCCACATCTCGATGATGCCTCATGTTCCATCATGTTACTCAAAAGCACCTTAATATCCATAGAAAGTCGAAAATATCATAGGAAAGACAATAACAATCGTGGATAAGAAGACTCGCACCAAAAATAAATACCATATCTATAAAGCACGATATCACTTGATTCGTACACATGTATCAGATATTTACAGAATTGCAAGGTTACACATGGTACTGTGATTTTATACATATTGCGCTTGTACTCTATTGTGAATCTAAGTGGGGTTGATTCTGAAACTCTAATGTAATCTTGGAGACCAAGAGGAACTATCAGTGATGACATTTATGTACATGATCGATCACCTGCTAAAATCTTCAAGGTTTGATCGGACCAAAGTTGCAGAAGGACCGAGATTTGAAGAGGCCACCAAAAAGATACTTGGTGAGAGGCTCTTGAGGGGACTTGCTTTGTTCTTGATTTCCTTTAAGGTGCAATACTGTGACACCTATAGATTCCCTCACGGCATTGATGGTCTTCGAGTCAACTTCGTGGCCCGAAGCATCGCGTACGTAGAATGTGTTGATGGCCTTTCCTCCTCTGGTCGATACCTCTGCCCTTGTCACAGATAAGCTGTTCTCGCGAAAGATGCGAGTGACATGAGAGAGGAGCCCAACGCTATCGCTCGTGCACAATTCTAGCTTCAAATCCTACAAAAAGAATCAGAATGTGCACACAAGAAAGTTAAACAATACATCCACCAAGAATTTTAATGTCCTGATTGATTACTTCCAGTACCAAACTACAACCGATAATTTTTGCTAACCTCATGTACCCTCCTCTCTATTGCAGCCTCTAAACACTGAATTACCCGTTGTCTCTCAGCCTCCGAGCTAACCGGGGATCCGTCGATGTGTCGGATGTAGTACTCCTAAAAATCGGGAGAATGGTTAATAACATACTATGTAACTAATGCAACTATGAGGCAACTATGTTCAAGAGTTCACCTGATGAGCTTCAGTTCCCCCGGCACTGACATTCCCATGGAACACCACATACTGCATGTCAGTCAAAGTGCAAATGGTATCAAACAGAAGCTTTGGTCTGTCCTTGCATCGAATAGTCACTACCGAGTAATCCTTGTTGCACCAATTTACCACGTTCACATTGGGCTTAAGTCTCTCATCAATAAGACACTGGTCGGATCTCTCATAATCGCGGTCAGCAAACATCATCTGGTGAAGCCTACGCTCGGCGTGCACCGCCCCACCACACACCTCAGTTCTTGCTCCTTGACCGCTATTTACACTACTACCTTTAAGAAGGTTGTACAGAAGTTCCTTCATCGTGGAGAGCCTCTTAGAGTCTGTGATGGCCATACCAGAGGCCTCATCGGTGACATTGATCACCGCTGCTGCCCTTCGGTTGTGTGTCCAAACCTCAGCATTAACAACATTACAATTCAAGTTCATGAGAACTGCGCTCACATCAGAAAGAAGGCCGGCCCGGTCAGTCCCAGTCAGCTCAATAGATGTGTAATCAGTACATGCCGCAACTCCAACAGATGATCCTCTTAAGCGAGGAGAAAAAGATGCATCTGCACCCAGTGACTGCAACAAAAATATACAAGTTGCTAAATGAAAAAGGAAACTAAAGATTCTTCAGAAAATTAAGCAAGGTAGGAACAAGTGAGATACTAATACTATCCACCTTCTTGATATAATCCATAATCCCATTAGTTGCTACATCTTGCAACTTCTTTCCATCTCTATCGGTCACATAAAAGACTGTGGAACAATCAGGCAAATGAAATTGTACACATCAGGGACTATTGAGATGGTGATTATATGCTGATCTTAACAGAGCTCAATAAAATAGATACCATCCATGAACCACCCTCCATCAGAAGAGATATAAGCTTTGGTAATGATAAGATTTAAATCTGTGAGAGCTTGAACAATCTGTAGAAGCCTCCCATGCTTATTAGAACTGACTACCTATTCAGAAAATATTACTATCGTAAAACCAGCAAAACACGACATTTCAACATAAATCTGAAAAGATTACAAGCATCAACAAATATTGGGGGCAAGAAGGAGGGTTACACACCCTGATGGCTGTCGCAGTGGAGCAATATTCGTTGTCAATTACAACCCTGATAGTCAAATCAGAACAAGGAAAAAAAGAGAGGACTTGAAGATATGTTGAATATTTATTCAGTATTCGGTAAAAGAATCGGCACAAGGAGATACCAACGTACCTCGGAGGGTTCATCCTCCTGATAAACTTCTCATACGCATCATCCATGTCGCAAGAGAAACCAGAATCTGCTACCCCCAATGCAGAGAAAAATAAAAAAACTTCAGGGATAAAAAGACGATACCAAGGGATCAAAGGACGCTTTATTAAAGAGGAGAAAAAACCTCAACTTTTTTTTGACAGCGTCACTCATCAAAACACAAAATTGACAAGAAATAAACAGTGAGCGTAAAAACAGGAACTCTAACCACTTGACTGACCCAATCAAGAAAATACCAAACAGAGAGAGAGAAGAAAATAAACATACCCAACAAGTCGCCAGATCAAATCAAGGCTCGGAATCGCATGAAAAAGAGCGAAAGCTGGATAGAAAAGAGCAGCTTTTTCTTATGTTATGTTATCATCCCTGTTTAGATGCTCTGTTGACAGTCTCCTCCGCCTCTCCCGAGAGGGATCCTCGAGTGACCGTGTGGATAAACTCTCACGGGTCTTGCAAATATCCCGATATCCCAATTTCTGTGGGAACGGGAATCGTCGCTGCTCCTCTGTTCCTTCTTCTTTTGTTTTCTTTTTGTTTCTCCTCTGTTTCCGCCTGTCACTTTATTGCATCACCTAATAGTCCATACTTCACAGCCTTTAATGAAACTTTAATAATGCTTTTTAGGGGTTAGTTTAATTAGATGTGGGGAACCTGACGGAGAAAACCCACGTGGCGTTCACAATGTGGGGGCTAAAGTCTAGGGTTAGGGTGAAGGGTGGACATGGCCATGTATCTAAAATAGCATGCAGCTCAGAGGGGTTGGATCCATGTGATGTGCGTCGTGGATCCATATGGGTTCCAGGTCTAGGTCTCGCTTTGGATTTGGCGCCTATATCTATATGTGGTCCTTGTTGTTTTTTTATTAAAAAAAATATCGAGGCGGCTGGACGCGGTAAAATGGATTAGGGGAAAGGAAGAAGAAAGATTCAATTAGCCAACTGGGACAATAATAGAGGCTAGGGCATCACGAATCATGGGATGGACGAACGATACCAAGAATGGTCCGAATCATGTTGTGACAAAAATTGAAGTGTGTTGAAGTTGATTGTGACTAGTAAGATTGGTTATTGAGTCAAGACTCGATGAGTCATCTTCGTACTCCACTTGATAAGGGCTCGTGAGCTTGGTTCATTAAGCTATTGAGCTGAGTCTGATTCAGATTTTTGGACTCGATAGAATAATGAGACGAGATCAAACTGAGTTATGCTCAGTAACTCGATAAGGGACTTGATAAGGAATATATAAATATATATATATATATATATAATATTTATATATTTATATGTAACACATACAAGAGGAGTTGCATGTTCAACGATCGTACCTATATTTATAGTTGTAGATACCTACGCATGTAGTTATTAAATATGTATATTATATCCAACCAAACTGTTGATCGATATAATTTTGTTTCATGGGCACCTTAGAATTATATATGTCCATATATGTGAATTCCAATGTGGCAATGATCCATAATTCATATATGATATTGTAGACTTAATTACGATCTCATGTTATTATACGTCTTTAAATATGGATATATTTGATAATATATATTATCCTCTGGCGTGCTGAACAATATTATATTTTTTAAGGAACTAATAGCTACAACTATATTTATGTTCTTTTCTAGGTTATAATTAGCAAATTAGTATTTTTTATTAGCAAACAGAATATTACAATATATAATATAATTTAGCTTTTAAAATTAAATTTAGATAATGGCTTATTGGTAAGGAAAATCGTCTTCAAAGAAGAGGTTGTCGGTTCAAGCCTAAGCACTACACTTTTGTAATAAAAAATACCATTTTCCTTAATGAACCAGACTTGGCTTGAGCCCAGATCAGGATCAATAACGGTCTTGGCTAGAACCTTATCAAGCTCGAGCCAGCTAGGTTGGGCTCGAACAAACTCAAGCATGAACCCAGCTGAGCTTATCAAGTCCGAGCCAAGGCCTGGCTCGGCTTATTGGGCTAGATAGACAGTGACTAGGGATGAGAATTAGGTCGGGATGACCCCACCTAGTTCACGAGCCCGATCCATGAGTCTGACCCAAATCCAAGTGTAATTTATATTGAATCGGTCTTGTGGCAACATTTTTTGATACATTGAATATATGGATCGGGCGTCGATCGGTCTTAGCCCAAACTCATAATCGACCCGACCCAAATAAGATGCACCACATAACAACATTCTATGATTCTATATAATGATACTTCAGTTCTTAGATGTTCAAATCAACCTTTATTAACAGGCCCCTCTAATTCGTCTCAGCTTCACTTTTTTCAAGAATGATGGCTATCACTCATCTACTTGTTCTCTCCACATGTTTCTCGTATGAAAAACACATTTTTTAAATTTGAGTCATGTATTTCAAATCTTTGTGACTTATACCCATGATCCTCGTGATGTTTATTTATCCTCATTTTTTCATCATTAGCAGTATAGGCACCTTCAATCAATCCTATTCTTTCTCCATGCTCCCATCCAAAAAAAACTATTAAATTCACCAGTCTGATCTGAACCCGAGGTTCAGTTAATTGAGTTGGGCTAAGTTATGGGCTGAGTGGGACTAGAATTACTGGCCATGACCTAGCACATGATTCATCATATTATAATATCTTTTTTCTTGAGTTTTAAGAGTTGAATTTTAATGTGATTTTGTTGCAATTCGTGTAATTTTATTTTTTTAAAAGTATTTATCTTTATACTCCTAAAATATGTAATGCGATAGATATAGGATTGTCGAATACATGGAGACACTATATCGGGATAGTGTTCCTAGGTGAAAGTGAGATTGTGTTCCTAGGTGAAAGTGAGATTTTAATTGGTCGGTTTGTTACTTGATTTTATATTTGTTATTTTATATTTTTGAGATTTTTAGGTTGTTTTCTAAACATTTTTTATTGGAAATGCAGAAATTATTTCTAATTTTGGTTAAAAAATATAGGGTAAACACTATATGGTAATGGTATGTTATTAAACTAAATTTTTACAAAAGAAAATAAAATTTATCATTTTTTTATAAAAGTTTTTTTAGCAAATACTCTTCTTTTTATTTTAATTTTAGTTTGGAAAAGAATGCAAACGGAAGCGAATCTCTCCTGATCCATAATCAATAACAGCTCCCGCAGAGGCAAGGAAAGGCCGTCCCAAGATGATTGGAGGGTGCTCCACAGGGGTGGAGGTCTCCATAGGCATTACAACAAAATCCAAAGTAAAATTCATGCCCTGAATGAGAATGACAACGTTTTCTAGAATACCCTTCGGCCTCTTGATAGATCCATCAGCAAATTGAGCTATCATCCTGGTTTTCTTGAGAGGCCCAAGATGAAGAGACTGTACCATAGAGAAAGATATTATATTGATTGATGAACCGCCGTGAAGGAGAGTGTTATCACAAGAATAGTCAGATATGGAGCAACTCGCAAGAGGTGTGGTCGTGTTCCCTTTCTTAAAGTACGGACGGTGAGAGATGGCGTAGGCAGTGGTCATGGTCAAGATCTGACACTTAGATCTTCTCCTTTGATTTCTATTCTTGTGTTGAGGAGTAGATAAATCTGTCATGTCCTGTTGAAGTTGGGCTTTAATGATCTCATGAAGGGTGGCCACCACTTCGATTTTAGTCAACATTGTTTGAATTTTTGGACCTCATCCATACAAGGGAGGAGGTCGAAATCATCATATACACGAGGAGTGCTAAGAGCAGTTTGTACAGTGGCATCCTCGAGGTCAAGGTTGGGACATGGCTGTGTGGGTAAATGATCGGGCATTTGGTTCATCTCCTCACAAAATGAATCAACAACGTGTCTCCCGAATTCTTTTTGGATTTTTGAATTTTTTTTCATTTTTTGCAT
This sequence comes from Ottelia alismoides, assembly GCA_037367405.1. Classification (NCBI taxonomy): domain Eukaryota; kingdom Viridiplantae; phylum Streptophyta; class Magnoliopsida; order Alismatales; family Hydrocharitaceae; genus Ottelia; species Ottelia alismoides. The sequence goes on along the minus strand of JAZKJV010008789.1, from coordinate 497,816 downwards.
GCTGGGCAATTTCAAGCTCTTACGATTGTCCTCAAGTGAATCAATATCCTCAAATAGTGGAGCAGCGTTCTGGCTCTTATTTATGTTAAGTAGATTGGAAATACTCGAATTCATATACTCCATCATCTGATTCAATGTCTTAAGTGTGGAAATCATGAAAGGTGACTCCAAAATCCCAGGATCGGGTGGGTTGAGTGGGGGTGGATGAGAATCAAGGTCCTCCGACTCCTGAAATAATGGGTTAGGCGGACATGCACAAAAATCATGAGGAAGATCCTCCTGGAAAAGGGAAGGTGGATCAACTGGAGAGTACGAGGTATTTGCGAAGATCGGATTAAAATAACTCCAGCTGACCATCTTCGAAACAGAAGATGAGAGAGCACGAGGGTCAAGTCGAAATATATGGAGAAAAAGGCGTAAATGCACAACAGGATCTAGTATGCACACAAGCAATCAAACACAATACAAACCCCCAATTCACCAACTCAACGCAAAGTGAAGACCGTGAAGGTTCGGTCTCTTAATCTTGTCTATTTTAAAGTTACGTGATAATCACAAAATTGTACAAACAATTAGGTTGAATTATAGGATCTGGGCACTAACCTTAGTGTGTATGCGAGCAAGTTAAAACGAATACAATGAGGGGGTTACTCTCTCCAAAATAATGATTTTTCCTTATGTTTATTTTAGGGTCGAGTTTTCTTTAGCAGTCCCAGATTTTAGGCAGTTGTCACTTGGTTAAATTATTTTCAAAGAATTGCCTACCGAGTGTCCAATTTTCTTTTTAACTTATGTGAGTGAAAACAAGGAAGGAGATCAGAAATGCCAATGCACGATTAAAAACGATGATGCATGCAGGGGTTAGAGATGCGTACCTTGTCGCCAGCACTCTACATGCAAGTGATCCGCACAGAATTTAAATACATAATAATAAACTAACCTATATGATGCAAGTGAACCGTCCTAGATGATAACTTCTATTAACGGACAAGAACAAGTTAATTTGACTAAGTCCAAATTATGCTCTACTCTATAGGCACATAAATTCTTGTTTAGGGTGTTTGTACTTAATTAATTACCTGGCTCAAGCAAATTAATTAAAGCAATCAATAGGTGGCTCACGAAATCCGTGGGAAATAAAGAAAAATAAAGCGATGAAAACAAAACCGGTGAGGTCCCCCAAGTGCATCGGCACTTGGCGAAACAAACCCCGCAACTAATGAATGTCCGTTTTACAAAGTTCAAATGCTAGAATAAATCTGTCTCTCTCTCTCTCTCTCTGTCTCTTTCAATTCTTCTTCTCCTCTTCTCACGCTATCCTGCGGCTTGGTGAAGAGTCAAGCCGCCTCCACGTCGCTTGGATGCTTCGGCTCTGCTAGGATCACCTCCTTCGCTCCGCGGGCCCTCGCAAGAAAAAGAAAAGAGAATGTGTAAGAAACACAATTATCAATTATGAGAAAAAAATGAATGAATGCAGTGGATATAAACAATGAAGTGAATGGCAAGAATGTAAACAGATATTTACAACCAAGAATAGCAGGTCAAAAGAGAAACCTAACTACCCTTGTTGTGCCTCCCCGGCAACAGCGCCATTTTGTTGGGTACAAAATCTCGAGGGCTGGAAAATTTATGGTAAATAAGTCGTTGTCGTCCCAAAAATCCCGTGCGAAATAAACAATTTATTTTGCTACTTATTAACCAGTATAACGGACAGGGTCGAACTCATGGAGGCTACAATTACCGAGGGTTATTCAATTAATCGAAAATCAATTAAGAGAAAACACGACTCTCAAAGGACAAATATCCTTGTTTTTTTATTTTTTATCTTTTTAGTTTTTTTTGTTTTTTTATTTCTAATTTTTTTATATTTCTGATTTTCAAATTTTTAGTGATTTTAATTTTTGCATTTTTTTATTTTTTAAAAATAACCTAAAGCAATATGCACAAGATCAAAAATACACACACACTAACTCTTTTTGTAATTTTTCAATTTATCAAAAATGCTCAGAAAAATCCAGAGAAAATATTTTTGGGTTTTAAAAGTTTTGAAATATTTTTGAGAATTTTTGTGAAATTTTCAGATGTTTTTGTATTTTTCTAAAAATCAAATAGTGAGAAAATGTGAAAATGTGCACAACCTGGAGTAATTTGCAACTTAAAAATACTTTAAGTCCCAAAACTCCTAAAAATTATTTTTAAGACAAACAAGATGCAAATATCTACAAGGAAGAACTGAAATAATAATTTTGGATTTTTTGTAGAATTTTCTGTGATTTTTATAACTTTTTGATGTTTTCATTTTTTTTAGTTTTATAAATAATTAATGCGTGAAAATTGGTCTGAAATTAAAAGATAATGAAATACATCTACTCTATTTTTTTGGAATTTTTGGAACAATATTTTAATTTTTATGAATTTTGAATTTCAAACAGGGAAAGATGACATGTTTTGATTTTTTAATAATAATAAATGATGGCAAAATGCAATGAAAATTTAATGCTAAGAAGAGAATCACATCAGGAGCATAGAACAATTTTTGCAAGATTTTTGGACTAATAAAAACATTTATTTCAATGAAAAACACAAGCAAATTATTGTTCTGCAGTTCAGAGACTAAAATGTAAATAAGTTTTATTTTTGCATTAAATAAATAACAAAAATCACAGAGGAAAAGGTGCAATTTTACCACATATCATGTGCAAGTCATGTGCTTCAGGCTCTGGCAGGGGTATTTTCGTAATTTCAGAAATGTTCAGGGGGTGAAAATGCAATTGTCCCTTTTTTTAATCAAAAGCCTCAACCCTAGATGGGATCTTAGTTTCACAATCACAAGGGGAGGGGCACCATAGGAGCCGCCGCCTCTTGCTTCTTCTCCACGCAAGGGGGGCGGCGCGGATCAGCGGTGGGGCGGTTGAGGGCTGGAAGTGCTGGTGGCCATGGGTGGAGTTGTCGTGGCTTCTGGATCGTCGATGCGCAGGAGGCGAAAGGAGCACGAGGGGGTTGCGCCAAGGTCGGCCTGGAAGGGGGCGACGCGGCCTTGGGATGTGCGCGGGCCACGCTGTAGCGGAGTCGGAGGGGTGCGCTGTAGTAAAGGTCGGGAAGGCCGTCGGGCTCGAGAGAGGAGGTTGCCATCATGGGTGGTCGGTGGAGCTCGGCTTGGAAGGGAGCGGGGGACGGCAGATGGTGCTGGAGGCTCGACGGAGAGGGCCGCAAGGGCGCGGCTGCGACGCTTGGAAGTTGAAGGGGGGGCGCTTGGAGGGCGACCGTCCCCTCTCTATTTTTGTTTTGTTTTTTTTTATTTTTAATTTTTTTGCAATGTAAATATTAAATAAAGAAAAAAACTTTTTTATTATTTTTTGTAAATCCGAAAATAGGAAAAAAAGGCTATATAAATTCTTTTTTTATTATTTTTTTATATGATCCCGCAAAACAAACGTTAGAGAAAACGAAACAAAATTTTTTTATTTATTTACATATCGGAAAATGAACGGGGATTCGACGAAAGTGGAAGGATCAAATCCGACTCTCCGACCACCGTGCGTGGTCGGAGTTCATAGATCGTGGAAGATAGAGTAGAACGCGTGGAAATTGAGAATGAGATGAAAAAAATCGAGTCGGTAGCAGATCAAATCGAGATGGATTCTTTAAGATCTAGATAAAAAAATTGACAATGAGACAAAAGTGCGAGAAATAAACTACGATTAACCTAGATAAAAATAAGAAGAAAATGACGACGGATCTCAGCTTAGGAGTGGAAAATGATCGTGATCGCCTCGACGAAGGCCGACTCACTGTCACCGGATGGCTCGGAGGTTAGACACCTTTTCTCGACAAGAAGACTCTCGAAGATCGGGCTCCTCTCTCTAAAGATTGATCAAGTTGGAATGAGGGAGAAGGAACCATATACATAGAAAAGATGGAATGAAATTTGATTTTTGAATTTTTTTGGATAAAGAAATGAGAGATGAAAATTGAAATTAATTTTTGAATTTTTTGGTGGAAGAGATGACATGAGATAAAGTAAAAGAGATAAACCTATTTACAAAATTATCTTTTTTTAATTTTCTTTACTTTATTTATTTGAATTAAAAAATATTATTTTTTTATTTTTTTATGATGGTTAATTAAAAATAGAAACTATATACATATACTATACATATATGACATTATATACAAGGGTAAATAAGGAAATTAGTTTTTTTTGTTTTAATAAATAATTTTTTATTATTTGTTTAAATAATTAGTAAGAATAATTTACAAATATATACAAATACAATATTTACAAAATGCATGGGAAAATTGCACAAACCACCTGGAAAATCAACTTTTTACTCGTAACTCCAAAAATTATGAAATCATAGCCATTTTAAAGATCATTTAATTTAGAATCTAATGGAAGTGAGATTGGTTTAATTTGAGTTCATATGGAGCCGGAATTGATTTTTCAATTAGTGCTTAGTGGCTTTTTCCAAGTGTGGCTACTTTATTCTGTACATGATTTAATTGTGCAATTATTTTTATTGATTAGGGTACATTTTTATTTACAACTTCGGTTTTGTTTGTGTTAGTTTTATACTGATATACACAAAATAAGTGAGAAGTATTTATAAAAACACACACACACATTTTATTTGATGTTCTGCTTAAGGACCCTTATCTCCCCATACTTTATTCCTGGTCGATCATGTCAAGTCTTGACCTTCTCTAGGGGTTCGAGTCTGCCTGTATACAATCTTCCTCTTTTTTTCTTTTCTTTGTTTTCCTTTCTTTCTTTCTTTATTTATTTTAGGTTAAAATTAGTAAGAAGTGTACAATATTTACACAGATGCAAGTTAATAAGAATATGGAGTTAGTTTTATATGCTGGTGTTTTATAAAGGATTTTAAGCTAAAATAAATGAATAAAGATGACAAATCGCAGATTCATCGCCCCCTAAAAATAATATGCATATGACGTGTAGAATATATAATGCGTTCGCATTTTACCACATTCGATATATTTGGAAATATAATTGTAACAAAATTCCCATTATTTTAGGAATGGTTTACATATGTACATCAATTAATTAGGTCGTTATCAAAACATCCTATATTTTAGGAAATACAAATATACAGAATACACCAATTTTTGTCGAATTTGAACTTTTTCCCGTACATCAGTGGTTACGATTTTTGTAATTTATAGCATATGATTGTAAAATATATGCATCTTTTGTAAATTCATAATAATTATTTCAAAATGCAAGCATCTATTCCATCATATTTTCCAGAAAGTACAATGTACACTCCTCGAGTTTTACAAAATATAGAATATTCGATGACGTGTATTTAACAAAAATAACACTAATTTAATCTGTCGCAATTTAGCAGTGTTAGTTGGTATGAAAACCACATAGTGATTTCAATCTCACTTGTACACTCATCATCCGATGGCCTAAGATGGCACATTTCCATAATCAAGAAAAGGAGCCACCTCAATTCAAGTGCACCATATATATATATATATGAGTGATCCTATGAGAGTAAAAATTGTGAGAGCGTGAGAGGAATGATTCTGGACCACATGATTCTGTTTTCTCTCTCCTGGGTGAATCATATGGTCCAGAATCATCCCTCTCATGCTCTCACAGTTTTTTGCTCTCATAGGATCACACCTATGTGTGTGTGTGTGTGTGTATGTGTGTGTGTGTGTGTGTCTTGAGCGATGCCAGCTCAAAGATTTTTTAGCTACAAAACATGAAAAACTAGGTATACCTTGTGGTTTTCAGTATGATGTCAATTTTTAATATTCTTTCACAAAATATATAATACTGTTTACAATTAGGTCATCTACCTTTTATCTTTTTTGTGAAATGAATAAGCCTAATGAAAGAAGCATGAAGAGTTTTAAGGCATAAGAATCCACCAGATTTTTTAATGGAAGATCTTTATGTACAATTCCTAGTCATGAAGTCAAAAAAAGAATTTCCCTGAGGTGTATAAAAATTATTCATAATCATCAATTTTAGGTCAGAATATATGGGTAAAGGATTGATAAAAGTGGTGCACTTGCTATAAAAAAGAAGAAGCTGAATCTCGTGCACTATTTATGTTTAAAAAATGATGGCTTATCATTGTATTTCAAGTAAAGATGGTCGAATATTGTTACTTGACCATAACGTGGAACTTTCAAGGTGGAGGTTGTGAAGTTCTTTCATTGCGACTCGTATCACCAAACCTCGTCTTTGCTGTCAGTAAGTCAAATCTTAAAGCTTCGACCACCAATTGGGTTTAGACCATGCTCTGAGACATCTATACATACAAATTATTATATAATTGTTTACCAATGGTTAGTTGTAGTAATATCCTTCATTTAAGTCTTGTTTATTTTCCCACGCATACATGTAACATACCTTAAAATTCGGAGTAGCTTGCACGTTATTCTGATTTTTAACCGGATGCACTTCTCTTGCTTGCGAACAAAAGACAAGAAACTGATTAGTTTAGTTTAACATATTAGTTATTTACATTGTATCATGTGAACTTAAGTTTACTTATGGCTAAAAGAACAATCAACTCTTATTTTAAGAAATCAAGGGTTGATATTTGTGATAAAGATATATTGTAGTCTTTTCAAAGTTGTCCATCTATTTTAGATGATGATCTAGTTCGGACTGTCCATCCATCTCCTCTTGATATACATATTCAAAATTTATCAACAAAAAGTGCAAAATGAACATGTTGATGAATCTTCTATAGTTTGTGATCCGAGATTGCATCATTAAATTTGAGAATATCCAGTTAACAAGCGAGATAAGATTTGATGTGCATATATTAAAGATGGACCATATCAGCATTATCTTTTAGAATATCCAGCATGTGGCCATGAAAATCATCAACATTGATTTCAAGATTCTTGATTTCAAAAATATCCTTCGTGGTTAAAACATTCTCCAGTCAAGGATGCAGTATTTTATTTGCCATATTTGTTTTTTTGTAAAATATCTACTGGATAATTTGGATCAACTATCTTTACGATTAATGGATTTTGCAATTGGAAAAATTGAAGGAAAAGATTATGCATTTTTGCATCATATTGGAAGTGGTCCATTCTTACCCCAATAATATAGCTAAACAAGCTTGTAAAAATTTGATGATTCAAACAAGCCATATCGATAATGCCATGCATCGACAAACATCAGAAGAGATTAAGTGCAACAGATTGCGATTGAAAATATCGATTGATTGCATAAAATGGCTAGATTTTCAAGCATGTGCTTTTATAGGGCATGATGAATCTACAATATCCAAGAATCAGGAAAATTATATTGAAATGATAAAATTATTGGTATCTATATTGAAGTTGCAAAAATTGTTTTAGATAATGCTCGTAAAAATGTGAAATATACATCTCCTGTAATTCAAAAGGAGATATTGGATATTATTTCCAATAGAGTACAATATGCCTTTTGTGATGAGATTGGAAATACAAAATATTGCATCATTGTTGATGAAGCTCGTGATGAATCTAAACGAGAACAAATGGCTATTGTCATCCTCTTTGTTGATACTAATGACTTTATCAAAAAAGATTCTTAGATATTGTACATGTCAAAGATGCAAGTGCAACTACATTAAAAAAAGCGATTTCAGATGTCATGTCTCACCATAATCTCAGTATTCAGATAGGTGTGGACAATGTTACGATAGTGCTAGAAACATACGTGGAGAATGGAAGGTACTCCAAGAACTCTTTAGTGTGGATTGCAAGTATGCATATTATGTGCATTGTTTTGCCCAAGACTCTAATAACCTTCATTTCAACATCAAGAGAAGTTTTTTCTGCCTATCATTTTTTTTATAGTTAATCTTTATCGTTAACATTATTGGTACTTCTGCAAATAGGAATGATGAGCTACAAGATCTTTAAGCATCTATACTAGCCGAAAAATTCCAGCTAATGAATCAAAATAGGAAGAGGTCTTATTCAGATTGGGACATTATAACATGCAGGAGATACTGGATAGGGATCTCATTTTCATTCAATTTCTATTTTAATAAGATTGTTCATTTGACATGCATCGTACTAAGTCAAATCCTGAAAGATGGTTCTACGTATTCTCAACGTGGGGTTGCTGATGTTACTTACAATTCAATAACATATTTTGAATTCATATTTATTTTACACTTGTTGAAGGAGATTTTGGGATTTACAAATGTATTATGACGTGCATTGTAAAATATCAATCAAGATATTTTAAATATGATTACTTTGTCTTCCACCACCAGATCTCTTATTCAAGACATGTGTGGAGATGACTGGAGTAACTCATTTTGTTCAAAGAAAAATATCGATGTTATGGATATGAATCTTCCTTATTCCAGTCGAGTACCTTTTCACCATGAGAAAAACAACATTACATTTGAACATCATAATCAAGTGGATACTTTTATGGTTACATTGGGTTCACAACTTCAAGAGTTGGATCACATATTTAACAATACAGTTATAGAACTCTTGCGTCTTGGTTATGCACTACACCCACAAGATGGTTAGAAAAAATTTAATATAAATGATATTTGCTTGTTTGCAATAAATTATTATCCACAAGATTTCTCTGATAGTGAAAGAGATTTATTACAGTTTCAGTTGATGCCGTGTCAACTTGATGTCCTCCTCATCCAAAGATGGAAAATTTGACTATAATATTTGAACTATGTCAAGAACTGGTGACAACTGAAAAGTCACGAGTCTATTATTTAGTCGATAGATTGATCCATCTTATCTTGACTCTTTATGTCTCAACTGTTACAACTGAACGTGTATTTTCAGCTATGAACGCTGTGAAGACAAGGCTTCGATAAGATGAAAGCTGGCTCTTTGAGCAGTTGTATGATTACATACATAGAAAAGGATACAGTAGAAAGTGTCACCGTGGAAGAAGTCAATTTTTATATAATGAAAAATTACCGAGCACAACTTCGATAAATTACGTAAGTTTCTCGAGTTTTTCCATCACTTTCTGAATTATGTAACTCAATAGTAGTACTTTCAGTTATCTTTATATCTATATATTTTTCAAAATATCGGTTCCACTTATAAAATTTGTATGAGCTTGAAAAAATGAAAGAGATTAGAGAACCTTCGTTCGTCCAACCAATCTCAATCATCAACACGTGTATCTATTTTGACGGCAAGATCAGGTTTGTGGGCATTGTGTGGAGAAACCTTCCGATGTTCTCAATATACCTAATAAAGCTCATTGTTCAAGAGCCTCTTGTGTGGCAAGTTTTCTAACATTTACCCCCATATGTTTCTTCATTTCTAGAAGTAAAAGACTTTTTATTTATTTTGCTTAAGTTCTTGTGCAATAATCCCTTTATCCTTTGTACAACATTCACTTGACTTTTTGGTAATTGAGATAGCAATAAACTTAATCTATTCACACCAAAATACAAACTTGATTTACTTCATAGTATCATTTTACATACATGGCCTTATTTTATACTATAGATTATTCGACTTCACCCACTACTGTCCAGAGACCCGCATCCCATGAGAGCCCGCCCGTGTTAGCCAACCCCAAGAAATTTGACCTCGATGATAATATCAGAGATTTTTGTTATATGTTGGATGATAATGAAACCCAAGAATTCCTCTTCAAGGAGGAAGACTCGGAAAGCATAGACCTTGGAGTTCCCTCTTGTGGTATGTGGCGATGCATTGATGACATCCACGAGATTTACATGATAGACACCCTAGAGCGGAAGGCAGACTCTGAGACTAGACAGAACGAACATGATTCGACTACTTTCACTAATGAGTCCGTTCCTATTCACCTTGATTCAGATGAGACCGATTAGGCCAAATTTGATTTGATTGCTTTTATAAAGGAATTTGAGCCTTTTGATAAAGATGATGATCCAGTAGAGGCTCGCCAGGCTGAAATTGATCCTACTTTTTTCTGATAATGATTAGGAGCCATTTTACTTTGAGGTTTGCAGGACTTCCCAGGCAGAACATGACCACACTACTTCCAATAATTGATTTAGGCCTGCACAATCTGAAACCGCTGAGGATACATTCTTGGTCGATCCTACTCAGTTTATGTCTAATGATGATCCCAATATCGACCTACACCTTGTCAAATCCATACCTCAGCGGTCCCGCAAGAAGGTTCGTTTTCGACCTTCTTAACCTTTGTATATCCACTCCTCTTGTATATCATTTCGTTTCACTCTTTCTTCTCTCATTTTATCATTCACCCCTTTTCCGTGTGTGTATATATGCTATACTTAGGATGTGCTTTGTCCTAAGTATAGGGGGTGAAGGATTTGTGTTGTTCATATTCGTTTTGTTTATCATCCTCGTTGTTGTTGCCTATACTTAGGGATAGTCTACCCTAAGTATGGGGGGGGGGGTAATGTTGTTCATATCGTGTCTTTGTGAGTCTGTACATTCTCTTCATCGGTTTTCCCCTTTGTACATTCTACTATACTTAGGATTACTTGATCCTAAGTATAGGGGGATCACCAACTTCTTCTTTTTATCTTTTCTTTGAGTCGTTGTATCATCAGAGTCTTTTCACCTTTCTATACTTAGCACGAGTTATGTCTTCCTTTGTCGCTCTCTGATCACTATGAGGACATAGTTCGAGTTAAGTATAGGGGGTGTCATATATATTGTATATATACTTTAGACATAACTCGTACTTTTAAATACATTTATTTGGGGGGTTATGTATACAATATTGTAAAATCCACGTATGTAAAAAAACAAACAAAAAAACAAAAATAAATCAACAAAAGAAATCAACTAAAAAAACACAAAAAAATAAACAAGAAAAAAAACAAAACAAACAAAAAATAAACAAAACAAAAAATTCTCTTCTATATACTTGTATATATTTTACTAACCCTTTTTTCTTTAAAAAAACTACAAAATCAAAAATCTATAAAAATTTGCATAATTCAAAAAAAAACTTTCTCACATCTGCATTTTTCCTCCAAAAATCCATAAAAATTCAAAGAAAATTTCTTTTCACATGTGCATCATTTATTTTAAAAAAACTCTCTGCATTGTTCATATGTTGCATTTGCATGTGCATTTTTCAGGATAGTATTGATATTTAAACTATGTCTGGAATAAAATTGAAGAATGGAGCTTAGTTGGACCTTAATCCACCTAATTCTTGGAGGAACTTCACCGAGAAATAGGATTTTAGAAGCTTCAGGTCTTTGACTTAATTCTTTGAGTTCCACATGACAATGTGCAGCGTTTGACTTTTAGTGTCTAACCTGGTCTCTTCATTCTGGGTACAACTCTGGAATACAGAATTAATTTGTACTCCCGCACTATGCACTTAGCTCAACTCAGACGGGATGTTGGAAGACTATGTGAGTTTCTTTTCTGGTAGCGTGGAAATCTAAAGACCGGAGTACGGGTTGAAATAAAGCTTCGGAAAAGGGATGGACGACTGGGCACAATTTTTTCTAAGACCCCAAAACATGTACGGAAAAAAAAGATTCTATATCCGTAGGGGCACAACAAGATCCAAGCAGAACCACCAAAAATCCAAATACAAAGAAGACACTACCAAATAAATATCTGACCAAAAAGGTCTAAGCTTCAAGAAAACCTGCAGATCTTGGTGGAGACTCGGCTACACTGGCCAGCTTCACAAGGAGAGGTGACTACACTGGCCACCCTCCAGTTCTTTTCTCATTCTTCTAACTTCTCCCCCAATTCGATTGTGAACACAGCGCGACAGACCTTAGAAGGAAATACTTGACTCTCGAGGACGAGTTACTAGAGAGGAGGTTTGCATGGTAGTCCGACATTCTGGATGGGAAGAGCTAAAACCTTTCACACAAATGAGTCGATTGTTCAATGTTCATAGGGTACACTTCGAGAAGAGGAGTGATCTAAAATGGATTCTGAGCTGAAACTGTGACAATGATGTGTAGAACTTGAAGGCTGTCGATTTTAGAATTCTAAGTCTCACAGAAGTTCCACACATTAATAATCTAAAGGTCCGACAGAGCTCCAAACTACAATTTTATGAAGATAAGTTTAATACTCAATATTGTCCTACTTTCTTTATTTTCCCTTTCTTTTTCTTTTTCTTCACTTATTCTTTCAAATAAGTGTTTGCTAAGGGACTAGCAAAGGTAAAGCATAGGGGGGTGATGAATCTGCGATTCGTCATCTTTATTCATTTATTTTAGATTAAAATCCCTTATAAAACACCTACATATAACACTAACTCCATATTCTTACTAACTTGCATCTGAGTAAATATTGTATACTTCTTACTAATTTTAATCTAAAACAAACAAAGAAAGAAAGAAAGAAAGGAAAAATAAAGAAAAGAAAAAAGAGGAAGACTGTATACAGGCTGACCCGGACTCCGAGAGAAGGTCAAGACTAGACCTGATCCATCAGGAATAAAGGAGGGGGAGATAAGGGTCCATAAGCAGAAAATAAAAAAATGTCTGTGTGTTGTTGTAAATACTTCTCATTATTTTGTGTATATTTGTATAAAACTAACACTAATTTATTTATGCCTTAATTGACTTCAAATCAAAATAACTTTCAAAACTAAAGTTGTAAATAAAAATGTGCCCTAATCAATAAGAATAATTGCACAATTAAATCATGTACAGAATAAAAGTAGCCACGCTTGGAAAAAGCCATTAAGTACTAATTGAAAAATCAACTTTGGCTCCATATGAACTCAAATTAAATCAATCTCTCTTCTATTGGATTTTAAATTAAATTATCTTTAAAATGGTTGTGATTTCATAATTTTTGGAGTTATGAGTAAAAAGTTGGTTTTCCAGGGTGATTTGTGCAATTTGCTCATGCATTTTGTAAATATTGTATTTGTATATATTTGTAAATTATTCTTACTAACTACTAAAATAAAAAGATAATAAAAAACTATTAATTAAAACAAAAAATCTAATTTCCTTATTTACCCTTGTATATAATGTCATATATGTATATAGTATATGTATAGGGTAAAATGGGGCTGCCCCTAGGGAGTAGCCAACTTGGCTACTCCCACCCCTATTTTTCCCTCATTTTTTTATTTTTTTGGAAAATAAAAATTTGTATATTCATCATTATATCCCTCTCACATTCTATTAAAATTTCGTCAGAAACAGAGACTCTTAAGCCCTCCATCCAGACGTCATTTTTTTAACGGTCGCAGGATTTTTTAAATCGACCATATTTGGATGGAGGCCGTAGGAGTCTATGTTTCTGACGAAATTTTAATAGAATGTGAGAGGGATATAATGATGAGTATACAAATTTTTATTTTCCAAAAAAATAAAAAAATGAGGGAAAAATAGGGGTAGGAGTAGCCAAGTTGGCTACTCCCTAGGGGCAGTCCCATTTACCTCATATGTATATAATTGCTATTTTTAATTAACCATCATAAAAAAATAAAATTTTTTAATACAAATAAATAAAGTGATGAAAATTCAAAAAAAATTAGATAAATTTGTAAATAGTTTTATCTCTTTTACTTTATCTCATGTAATCTCTTCCACCAAAAAATTCAAAAATTAATTTCAATTTTCATCTCTCATCTCTTTATCCAAAAAAATTGAAAAATCAAATTTCATTCTATCTTTTCTATTTATATGGATCCTTCTCCCTCATTCCAACTTGATCAATCTTTAGAGAGAGGAGCCCGATCTCCGAGAGTCTTCTTGTCGAGAAAAGGAGTCTAGCCTTCGAGCCGTCCGGTGACATCGAGTCGGCCTTCGTTGAGGCGATCATGATCATTTTCCACTCCTAAGTGAGATCCGTCGTCATTTTGTTCTTATTTTTATCTAGGTTAATCGTAGTTTATTTCTCACACTTTTGTCTCGTTGTCATTTTTTTATCTAGATCTTAAAGAATCCATCTCGATTTGATCCGCTACCGACTCGATTTTTTCATCTCATTTCTCAATCTCCACGCGTTCTACTCTACATCATCTATCAAATCCGACCACGCATGGTGGTCGGAGAGTCGGATTCGATCCTTCCACTTTCGCCGAATCCCCGTTCATTTTCTGATTTGTAAATAAATAAAAAAATTGTTTCGTTTTCTATAACGTTTGTTTTGCAGGATCATATAAAAAAATAAAAAAAGAATTTCTATAGACTTTTTTCCTATTTTCGAATTTACAAAAAAAATAAAAAAGTTTTTTATTTATTTACTGTTTACATTGCAATAAAAAATTACAAAATAAATAAAACAAAACAAAAATAGAGAGAGGACGGCCGCCCTCCAGGCGCCGCCCCCCCCCCCCTTCAACTTCTAGGCGCCGCAGCCGCGCCCTTGCAGCCCTCTCCGTCAAGCCGCCAGCACCATCTGCCATCCCCCGCTCCCTTCCAGGCCGAGCTCCGCTGACCACCCGCGGCGGTGACCTCCTCTCTCCATCCCGGCGGCCTTCCCGACCTCCGCTATAGTGCGCCCCTCCGACTCCGCTATAGCGCGGCCTGCGCGCATTGCAAGGCCGCATCGCCCCCTTCCAGGTTGACCTCGGCGCAATCCCCCCGCGCTCCTTTCGCCTCCTACGCGTCGACGATCCAGAAGCCACGGCAGCACCGCTCGTGGCCACCAGCGCTTCCAGCCCTCGGTCGCCCCACCGCTGATCCGTGTCGCCCCCTTGCGTGGAGAAGAAGCAAGGGGCAGCGGCCCCTATGGTGCCCCTCCCCTTGTGATTATGAAACGAAGATCCCATCTAGGGTTGAGGCTTTTGATTAAAAAAAGGACAATTGCATCTTCAGCCCTTGAACATTTCTGAAATTACGAAAATGCCCCTGCTAGAGCCTGAAGCACATGACTTGCACGTGATATGTGGTAAAATTGCACCTTCTCCTCTGTGCTTTTTTTTATTATTTGTTTACTGCAAAAACAAAACTTATTTACATTTTAGTCCCTTAACTGCAGTACAATAATTTATTTGTGCTTTTCATTGAAATAAATGTTTTTATTAGTCCAAAAATCTTGCAAAAATTGTTCAATGCTCCCGATGTGATTCTCTTCTTAGCATTAAATTTTCATTACATTTTGCCCTCATTTATTATTATTAAAAAATCAAAACATGTCATTTTTCTCTGTTTGAAATTCCAAAATTCATAAAAAATCAAATATTGTTCCACAAATTCCAAAAAATAGAGTAGTTATATTTCATTATCTTTTAATTTCAGATCAATTTTTACGCATTAATTATTTATAAAACTCAAAAAAATTGAAAAACATCAAACATTTTATAAAAATCACAGAAAATTCTACAAAAATCTAAAAAATTTGATTTCAGTTTATGTTTGTAGATATTTGCATCTAGTTCGTCTTAAAAATAATTTTTAGGAGTTTTGGGTACTTAAAGTATTTTTAAGTTGCAAATTACTCCAGGTTGTGCATATTTTTCAAATTTTCTCACTCTTTAATTTTAAGAAAAATATAAAAACATCTTAAAATTCCACAAAACTCTCAAAAATATTTCAAAACTTTTAAAAACTAGAAATATTTTCTCTGGATTTTTCTTAGCATTTTTGATAAATTGGAAAATTACAAAAAAGTTGATGTGCGTATTTTTGTTCTTGTGCATATTGCTTTGTGTTATTTTTGAAAATTAAAAATTGAAAAAATCAAAATCATTGAAAATTTGAAAATCAGAAATATAAAAAAATTAGAAATAAAAAAATAAAAGATAAAAAGATAAAAAATAACAAAAAGCAAGGATAGTTGTCCTTTGAGAGTCTTAGTTTCTCTTAATTGATTTTCGATTAATTGAATAACCCTCGAGATTCGTAGCCTCCCTGAGTTCGATCTTGTCCACTATACAGGTTAATAAGTAGAAAAAATAAAAAAATTGTTTGTTTGGCACGTGATTTTGGGGACGACAACGACTTATTTACCATAAATTTTCGAGCCCTCGAGATTTCATGCCCAACAGAGGGTTTAAATATGAAGCATATTTTTTAATTCACAAATTAGAAAATACATGTCATAGTACATGCTAGATATCATTTCATCCAACATTCTGTGGAAGCAATATTTGTAAATTATAACATTTTTGGTAAAATTTGTAGTCTCTTTTGTAAATCACATTTTATTTATTTTGAAAAATTTGTAGTCTTTTTTTAGAATATTATGTGGGAGTAACGATTGTAAAATGCGATATTATTTGGTAAATTTTGTGGTCTCTTTTGTAAAATACATGTGATTTTTATAAAATAGATTGATTATTATTAATGTATAAATCATTTTATTTGTCCATCAAATGTGATTTCCAATATCATGGGTCCATTGAAATTTGGCATCCATTGTAAAGTTTGTATACATTTTGTAAAATCCACGCTCCTATTTAACAATTATGTGTTAATCTGCAAAACAAAAAGTCAATCAATAGTTTATCATTTATTCCTAAAATAGGATAACATGTAAAAAGTACATGGAGAATTGTAAATGAAATAAAACATAAATTATACATTCAATTATGTAAATTTGTATATCAAAAGGTAAAATATACCATCATATTTCATATTTAATCCATCCAATTGAATCTGTAAACTTCATCCCTTTAGTATTTAATCCACAATCAACGAGATTTCATCTAATTTCATTTTTAGAAAATACATCACCTTCTTTGCGAAAATATAACAAGATGCATAATATTCTATAATAAAAAATCATTTATTGCTACTGACAACATGAGACACATTCAATTTGTAAACAAATATTTACAATCTTAATACCAAATTTCTTTCTTTTAGGTGATACTTTCATTCCCATTACATATTCAATCTATAAATAAAACTCAAAAGAAAAAAATAAAAAGTGTGTTGATCTGAAAAGAATGTGGGAACCTAAACTTACAAACGATTGAATATCACAGAAAATATGATTGAACTCAAAAGAACAAAAGGTGCATTGAATATTTTAGAAAATATGGTTGAATAAAGGCTCGTGTTTTGAAATAATTGTTATCAATATACAAAAGATTACTATATATTTTACAATCTTGTATTATAAATTACAAAACCGTAATAGCTAATGTTCGAAAAAAATACCCAATCATAACTATTAGTGAATTTGGAACAATGATTCAAAACAAAACAAAGGAGAAACTTTGAATATAAGATTGAGATGGAATCGGAATAGAAAGTAAAATCCAAATCCAAATAAAAAAAGTAATCTAAAATAACGTGGTGCTTGATTAATAAACGAATAAAAAAGAATAAGTAAAAACTATTAAGAACACGCATCATCTTCTGTGTGCAACCGCCTCATGCCGCATCATGCATCATCGCCGATGTCATGCACTGCCATTGTCATACACCACTATCATATCCATGCACATGCGCCGCCTCTACGTCGAGAGAGGACGGAGAGCTGGAGGAGGAGCAAACCCCAGTCGAGTTTTGTTTTGGAAAATTCAAATAATTGAGAACCTCGATGATGATGGGTGCTATTTTTAGAATATAAATCCGATTAATTAGCAATGAGACAATGACGTACTAAATAGAATATTCAATTTCGTTTCTAAAAATAGTAAGTTGCATGTTATTTGGATGGTGGTTTTATATTTGAATTTGTGATTTTCTTTATAGTCATAGATCAAGATCTAATGGATTTTATGCAATGTCGTTGCATGATTGTGGTGAGATGTCACCTTAGTTCAATTTTTCCCTATATATAGGGAAAAAATGGGGCTACCCCTTGCGGGCAGCCAACATGGCTGTCCCGCCCCATTTTTTCAGCATTTTTTTTATTTTTTTGAAAAATTTCACCATATATATTCATCTATATACCGTTCCTATATGCCATTCGAATTTCGTCAGAAATAGAGACTTGTATGACCTCCATCCAGACAATCATTTTTTAACGGTCACAGGATTTTTTAAATCGACCTTATTTGGATGGAGGCCATACGAGTCTTTGTTTCTGACGAAATTTGAATGGTATATAGGAGGGATATATATATATATATATATGAATATACATGGTGAAATTTTTCAAAAAAATAAAAAAATGCGGAAAAAAATGGGGTAAGGCAGCCCCATCAAACCCATATATATGGTAAAATGGGGCTGCCCTTAGGGGGGAGCTAACTCGGTTCCCCCCGTCCCATTTCGTCTGTTTTTTTTTTGAAAATTGCTTCCGTGAATTTTCATCAATATATTTAGTGAAATAGAGATTCCTACAGCCTCCATCCAGACAGGGTCATTTTTAGCAATTCTGTTACCCTTAAAAAATGATTGTCTGGATGGAGGTCGTAGGAGTCTCTGTTTCGTACGAAATTTGAATGACATAATATAGAGATATAGTGATGAAATTTCATGAAAGAAAATTTAAAATAAATAAAAAAATCGAGCGAAAGGGAGCCAAGTTAGCTCCCCCGAGGGGGCAACCCCATTTAAACCCTACACACACACATTAACCCTTTCAAATGAGGTGGGGTCTCACCAATATTATGGTGAGCCATCAATAGGATTCGTTAGATCTCAATCTAACAGTAGCATTAAAAACCATGTCCAAAAGGCAATTCCGTCATCTCAATTTTATTAAATTCGAGATCCATTAAATAGTTTCAAAATGCTATTATAATCTTTCTAGATTTGGTATTTTCCGCGATGTCATTGTTGATCGATTTCCAAATTTATTTTTAACGATTTGAATTCAATCGTATCTTAGTAAAATCCAGTGAAATTTTGTAAAACTAATTTTCTATTTTGTAATTTCATTAGTAATTTCATTTTGTCACTATATTTTTTTTGTAAATGGGTATTTCCATTTTGTAAATTGGTATATGTGTTTTGTAAACTCCATCGAGTTTTTGTCAGAGAAATTTTCTTAGCATTTTTCGTAATGTGTAACTTTATTTTGTAAATTTTACGTGAATTTTTGTAAATATATCCCGCTTCTTTGTAATATTCTCGCTACATTTGTAAAAACTCGTGACCACCAAGTAAAATTCACGGGGAGCTCTGCAAGATAAGAAATCAATAATGAGATTTGTAAAAAAATTAATCAACATGTAAAATTAAATATCAATTATGTAAGAAAAATATACCACAATGCAAATCCGTCGTCGTCGTACGCCATGTACAAACCTACACCACCTTGCGTCGTCGTCTTCCCCATGTGCGTCACCGCACCACCATCTCCTCTCTCTTCATCTTCCTCCTCCGAGATACCTCCTCCATTGAATCATACGAAGCTCATTGGAGGGTGATTGCTCAGGCAAAAATCAATTCAATACAAGAAAAATAGATCAGATAAATCTAACGGACACTCACGTCGATGAACTCCTACTCGTCTTTCACCATCGAAGAGAGGAGGGGATGCCCTCCTCCATGCACGATCGTCGTCGATGAATCAAGAGAGGGAGAGGAGGTGTGAGGTGTGCCGCCGTCGACGAATCAAGAGAGAGAGGAGGTGTGTCACCAACGTGAGAGAGGAGGGAGCCGTCAATCAATAGAGAGAAATTAGGTCAAATAGTTGTCACATTCTATATTTAGCATGTGACAAAATGATCAAAGTAGGTTTTCAACCATTAAATTAAATTAATTAATGCATCCTTAAATCCTGCCGTGGGATCCAAAATAGAAGGACGAGATAGAGAGCTCACCACAATATTTGTGAGACCCCGTCTCATTTGAAGTTTCTCCTATACATACATACATACATATATCGACAAATAGGAGAAGCCCCAACTGTCCAAGGAACATTAACATTGTAACATGCAGCTAAGGATAGCTAACAATGTGATGCTATTATCTCAATTTAAATTATCAGAATGTTGCCGCTTTTTTTCATGAGAAAATGATGATCATATATTTGTAGAGAGTCTGGAGACAGTTATATTGGAGTTGGCCTAGTTTTTCTCCAAATAAACTTAAATAAGTGACCATATATAATATATTTGTAGAGACTACATTATATCAATTTGAACAAGTGACCATATATTTTGTAGAGACTGCATGTAGATCTGACCATATATTTGGTAGAGGCTGCATATAAATCATTGCAAGTCTGCAATCAAGTAGTTGCAAATACTGAACACAATTTGACTTGGTCCAACTACATTCTAATGTTAGAAGAAAAGAGCAAAAATTCATCTTCTAATTCTAATATTTGTCATTAAGAATTACATGCTGCAATATCAACAAGAACAACAAAGCCTTCAAGCAAAATCAGAAAATCAGGTTTCCATACTCCAGATGAGGATGACATCCTTGACAGAGAGAATATGGCTATGTGACCACGTAAGGGGACGAGGAGGAGAGTCCGAGCAGAGGTCGGCGACGTCGGGGCAGGGGGTGGAATGGGGTTGGGAACTGTCATAGCCCGTAGGATTGATGCGAATTGCAGAATGCGAGGGAGGGAAGTTGAATCGTTCATGGAAGATTTGCAAAAAGAAGGATGATAAAATGGTTAATTTAGGAATTATTGTATGCTGGAAAGTGGAAAGTTAAAATAGGGCAGAAAATGGCGGGGGGGCTCTAATATTTTCCAATGCAAGGGGGTATGGTCCCTACCCGCCCCTTGTACCTCCGCCCCTATTCAGGTGATCGAGATGACATTGAGATGGTCATGGCAAAGAGCTTGAGCTCTCTCGACCAATCCAATGGACATATGATACATATGTGCTTCTTCTTCGTTATTGATGAGCAACACCTCTAATATTTTAATATAGATCCAGGGGATATGGCTCTGTCTCCTCCTAAGAAAGATTGGGATAGAGGGAGTCTTACTCTTGGCTCGACTGAAGTGGGTTGAGGTGTCCCGCTTATATATCTAGTGGAGCAACTAGATTGAGCTAAAGAGGGCCTGATGAAGGGCTGCTAGTTTGTTGTTCTTAGATAATCCAGTCATGTTTGTAGTGATTATGTATCAATTTGCACCTCCAGAAAGACCTTGACTCGATTCTTACATGATTTATCTAATGGATTATGCATAAAACCAATAATAAATACCTTTGATCATCAATATCTACCTTGTTAGAAGAAAGAAGACCAGACGTTACCATCTAGAATGGACTGAACTATCCTTGAAACATAATGTATGTAGAATCTTATTTGAATAAATCCAAAAGATCCATACCTTTGTCAAAAAAAATCTAAAGCACATACAAGAAATGTAGCAAATGGATGGAAAGCAGATGCAGAAACATAAGAAAACAAAGGCAAGACAGAAGAGATGAGGATATAGCATCGAAATGTAATCGAAAATGATCGAGATTAAAAAAAAGAATTATGAGAAGAAGAATAGAAAATAAGAGAGAAGATGCAAATCTTCTTGGAATATGATCTACTCCACAATATGTATAATCACAAAAAAAATGGTTTGCCTCAAATCTTTGAGGCTCAAGGCTTTGGATTACAACCTCTATTGGAACGTTGCTCCAAGAGGCTTGGCAGCTTCGATTAAGCTGCATCAAGAGAGGTGATCCTCTCTTGGATTACAATCACTCCCTGATCTTTTCTCACTCAACTAGAATCGGAAAATTCATTAAGTTGTCATTCTAAATGCCTCTCTCTTTCTACCTTAGATGGGATCATATTTCCCTATAACTCTAAGAATTTCTCCTCACGGTACTTCGAAAAGATGCAACGGTTTTGGTGGTGGTGGAGGAGGAGGATTGCGAAAACCCCCATATGATTTTAGACCCACCCTCGTATTGATCCATTGAGAAATCCTCATCTAGTGCAAGCTGTTTCTATTGCAAATCCTGCAGCAATGCCATCTGACTGGAGAAGGAATAAGACTTGGAAGAGAAGTTTAGACCATCAGTTTGATCAAAATCAATAGCAGAAGATAATGTAATGTTTAAGATTTAGTGGATTGTGTCCCTCTTCCAGCATAAGTCAGGCGACTACTTGTCTGATGTGTGATTGTTTCCATCCTGTCGTACTTTTTCTTTTTGACGGAAGGGTAACTGAGCTCTGCTACCAACTACACTGCCCTACCTCATGTTGGTTCCTTGTTTCTCTAAGTTGTTTTAAATATGACATACACACATATCTTAGTCTCCCACATGTGTACTATATTTGCATGACTACAAATTGCTTAAGTAAAGAAGCTTTCAAAAAGAGGACTTCAACAAGCAAGTTGCATAGGCTTAAAAATCTTTCTTTGTTCTGATGTTCTTGTTGTTTTATTTACATAATATTTTTGTGAAAGTTGTAACCTTAGCTTATCCTCATAAATTTCTAAATTAAGATAGGCCAAAGAACTCAACTTTGTTCGATTGACTCTTTATACTAATCGATCATACCTTGATCGCCCAACTATTTCTCCCGATTGATAAAGATGATGTTGATCCTCATATTCGTAGGAAGTTGTTGGATTTGCAGGAATAACAATCTCCAAGGAAGTTAAAGGACAGTCAGAGTTTGTTAATCTTCTACAGTTGTCGTAGTGTCTAATGTATAGTATTGACTTTGGCATATGATCCAAAGTTGTGAAGCAAGTGCGCTTTGTAAACGATTGAGATATCACATTATATCTCGGGCTTTATAGTGAAGCTGTTGGTTGGCTGGGATGACCGGAAATCCCGAGTCATGTGACCCAAGTCGTGGTATATATTCACCTAATTGGGTTTTCACGTTAACAACTTGTGTAGTGTGCTTATTAGCTTGGTTGATTGATTATGGTGTGCTGGTATATCTCAACAAAAGATTTCAATCTGCCTACTATACACTATTCACTCCCTCTAATGGTATATTATCCCCTTGAATTCACATCTTCACGGAAGTATTACCCAAGCAATCAATAAAAACTTGTACAATATAACATCCGTACACAATATATAAGAATCTATACAGTCTTAGCTAAATAGGAAATATCCTTAATAATAATGACAATAAAATATAATAACATCTCTTTATTACAATAATTATGAGCTGAAAAGGAGAAACATGAAAATGGTAGCTTGGATAGGCCTCAACCTCAGTAGTGCTCCGCAATTGCAGCACTAGGCATTCTGGTCTCATTCTCCTGATCGATCGTCCCCACTGAATTTTCAAGAATTGCAACTTCTATGTTTGAGTGATAACTATATAGAAACTGCAGAGGTAAAGCACTATATCAACAATAAATATTCTACAAATTAATTGAGTTGTGCTTAAAATCATATTCCTAGGCTCTATAAGATCCTAATCCATTTTCTATAGTTATTCATAATCCCTTACATTATATTAATCAAGCACCATTTATCCTTTTATTCAAGAATCACTCGTCAAAGGATAACACTAAGAATGAATCATTGCCTTGTCACATTCCTAACACATACAAACCCTGGGCATAAGTGGACAAGCTTTAGCTAGTTTTACTAATGATATTCTTACTCTTGGGAGAGGAAGCATATAGTCTAAAAAGCAGTAGCTTCGTCAACGAGTCAAATTGGGGGAGACTTACTTGCCTAAAAAAATGATCACAACTATGGATCAAAATGGTGAAAAGCATGCATACAATCATCTTAAGTTCTCTTGATTACCTACTGCCACCCCACTTTGTGATATCCCTCGAGTAGATTTGACAACGACGTTGACCTTCCTTTGAGTATTTATCTTCAGATATGCTATTATACTTTGCTCAAAGTAATTAGTCTTGGGAATGGACCATAGATTACACAAGGTAAAGCTAATCCATTATTTACTGAGACCATTAGATCATAGTTCAACAATGAAAGCTGTTATCACCAAGGCATATCCTCATATAAACTATACAACAATACCCAATTTATTGGATTCAACATCTATTAGAATGATCACTAACCTCAACATATCTCCGAGTTATCTATTTACATGATTGGATTATTAATATTCAAGAACCATGAACACACGTCTTCATATTTCTTTCAGTATCTTGGATAACAATCATTAAGATAAAATCCTCAATTCCTAATCATCTAACACATTAGTATAATAATCACAAGCACTTGTATAGGCCAAGTACCAATCCATCATTTTCTTGTATGAGCACAACACAAATGATATAAATATGTCTTTAATTTTTTTCTATTGCATCGATAGACTTTCAGTGTCTATTGTTATACATGCTAGTTTTAATAGTGTATATATTCTTCTATGAACCTCATATCCCATTGCACATGTAAATGGAGTATGCATACCTAGTGCAAGATTCATTTCGAAGTCTTGTTGTACTGGTACACAAAGGGTACACTGGTAAAACTCACTTTTAGGCAGTTTTTATGGTACTCTTCCCCATGCGTACCAGTACACTAAATCCTATACCATTGCACCCTAAATCTCGAAGACCAAACGATGGATTTCTAACATTTTTTCACATAGATGTAATACACCAGTGCCTGTAATGCTACACCATGATCCATGGACGTCAGATCTCTACCACGATTATGTAGTTTCCTTCTCCTACCCCATCCCATCCCCTAAATGAATGAGATTCACCACATACAAACAATGGTACAATGATATTGCACATTCATATAATCATGAGATATGATAAAATTCATTTTAGGTCAACAAGGAATAGGGCTATCAAAAATAAGAGATGAATCTAGGGGTGGGATCAAAATTGACATTCAACTCTAAATCGATGATCTCTAAATCACAAGACATGCGTAAATGATAGGGCAAAAGTGAAGAAGTCATTATCAATGCGTACAAAATTCGCCACATTCCTTTGATCTACATGTCATGAGTCCTCCATAAGAAAGATCCACCATCTAGCTATGACCATTTAGGGGGTTTAAAGAGGAAGGTAGTTGCCATTCCCATCTCCTACTCATCCTGAAGACTACGGATCTATACCTCCTATTATTCCATGTAACCAACGATCATAGCTCACTAAACTACACATAACTCTCACAATAAAACCTGGAATCACCACGTGAAAAAGATTCACTAAAATGCAGATAACACTCGCATCTAAACTCAAAATCACCACTAAAATGCACATAACTCTCACATTCAAACTTGAAATTGCCATGTGGACTCACCATGAGAGGCAAAATCACCACAAACGAAACAAAGATTTATGTGGAAAACCATATGAAAAATCATATAGCGAGGGAAAAACCATGGTGGAACAATCTATATAATCTCTTCAACAAGAGATTATGATCTCTTCACTAAAACTTAAAAAAAGGTGATGGGAGATGGGTACAGTATATAGAGAAATGAGTAAAAGATCCATCATATCCATAAACTCGTTTACGTGACAACAATAAGCCCACTCTACACTCGCCCTCAAGATGGGCATACATGTCAACCATGTCCAACTTGCCTACATTCACCTCAAATTGCACTGTATGTAACCCCTTTATGAAGAGACTGACAACCTGATCACCAGATTTTAGGTAGGAAAGACTCAATTGTCTAGCATCAATCCTTCCTTTAATAAAGTGTCTATCTATCTCAACATGCTTCATTCTATCATGCATTATAGAACTGTTGGTAAAATTTATTACAATATAACAACTTTATCGGCATAGTGATTTTGATACCAATTATTTCAGCAAGATTTGTAACCATAAAACCTTAGTGACACTACTAATAAGAGCTTGATATTCATCTTCCGCACTAGATCTAGAGACAACACTATGTTCCTTACTTCTCCAAATGACTAGGTTTCCACAGAGATACATGACGTACCCTAAAGTAGATCTCATGTCAACCACCAACTCGACCCAATATACATTTTTATAACCTTCAATAGTAATGTCATTGTATTTTTTGAACATAATCCTTTTACTTGGAGACTTTTGTATACATAAAATCTTGTTAACATCATTTCCATGTATAGTGACAAATCATGCGTGAACTAACTAACAACATTCACTGCATAAGTGATGTCAGGTCTCGTGAGAATGAGATAAAAAGTCTTCCAACTAATCTTTGGTATCTTCCTTTTCCAACATCATCAAGAAGGTCACCATCATTTTTACTCGATTTATAATTTTCCTTTTAGGGGCTGTGATTGCTTTCCATCCCAGAGTCCTTCAACAAATCCATGGCGTATTTAAATTGGATCAGGCACATGAAGATCGAGCCATCTGAATACCAAGTAAGTACTTCAACTTCCCCAAGTTTTTCAGAATAAAGTCACTTGCAAGCTAGATAATTCTCTTTTGTCATCATTTTAAGGATCATATCAACCATATATACTAAAAGAATAGTTCTTCTCTCACCACTCCTTATTAGTAATATCATGTGATCTTCATTCATTTGCGTATATCCATTCTTAATCATGACAACATGGAGTCATTCAAACTAGGCTCTTGGAATCTGCTTAGTTCATACAACACACTTTTTAATATGCATCATTTATCCTTTTTTCAAACCCAACCGACATTTTCATGTATACTTTTTTCTTCAAGATCACCGTTTAAAAAAGTATTTTTCACGTCCAATTTGTACACATTCTAGGAAAAATGAACAACAATACACATAAAAACTTTGATGCGTTCATTTTGGCCACACGAACAAGACTATCAAGATATAATCTCATATTTTGAGTATATCCCCTAGCCACAAGATGAACCTTGAATCTGTCAATTTAGAGCCCTAAATGAGCACCCTTAGGAGCATCAACAACATTCCCAAGTGTCATTTTTCACCACTGCATCCAGTTCTTCCTCCATAGTCTTTGCCCATTTTGGGTCATTTTTTATTTTATTAATATTTTTTCAAAGATGATGAGTATCCGGAGAGGTAATAAAGCATTTATAGTATGCAATCAAGTTAGAGCAAGAAACTTGACATTTAGTGGGTTGCTGAGTGCATTCTGCATATCTGACTGGAGGTCTGATGGTCCTCTTATCCTTCCTTTGTGCAATGCTGTCATGCACTTTTTTAAATTCAGTATCTTATAAAGTCACTGCTAGTCTCAACAAGAATATCGGGAATGCTACCCGACGTTTCCAAACTTGGGTCATTCGAGGAGGATTTATGATAATTGAGGTTGGTTGCCACAACTTCTCTACCACTACACATGTATTCATTTGGTTTAATCTCCACCTGAAGAGAAATCGTGTAATCATAACCATTCAAAGCTGAAGTCCATGAAGTCCTTCTTTATATCTAGCCTCCCCCTGAAGAGGTGCTGTTGGAATTTTTAGAGAAGGTAAAATCCTTAGTGACTAAGACATGGCCAGATGTGGAATCAAAGCAACGATAACCTTTCTGTGTCATAGAGTATCCAAGGAAGAAGACTTTATTAGTAAGAGGTCCAACTTCTTCACCCCATTATCATTTGTGTATGGGAAGTCGAAGCACCAAAAAACACGGGGCATGAGAGAAAATAGTGTTTGACTTAGACATACACGTGAAAATGGAGATTCACCACTAATGACTCGTGGATGCATTTTGTTCACCAAGTAAACAACTAGTAAGAATTCCCTCTCCCCATAATTTCTTTGAAACATTTCGCTAATAAAGAAGACCCCAAGCAATCTTCAGAATATTTTTATTCTTCCTTTCCGCAAGCTCATTGTATTGAGGACTATATGCACATGAGATTTCACGAAGAACCCCTTTCTCAACAAGCATTTTTTTGAATAGAATGTGCAAAATATTCTCTAGAATTATCTAAACAAATTTTTTAATCTTGGCATTATGTTGTCTTTCCACAAGGGGACATATTCGCTGACAATACCAGGTTCATTTTTGTTCTTCATAAGGAAATAGTGGTGTGCCAGGACCAATCATAAAAAAGTGATAAATAACGAAATCCCTGCCAACTTAGAACATTGCACGGATCCCACATATCAGAATGCACAAGCTCAAAAGTGTGAGCGTATTTATTGTTCAAAGTAGGGAATGTGATGCGTACTTACATTGGAAATTAGTAAACCTCATATTGTAAAGAAAAGATCTTAGGCATCAACTTTTGTAGAAAGGAAACATTGATATGCCCAATGTATTCATGCCACTGTCGTATTGACATAAAATTATCCTTTTTACATCGAACCTTCATCACAAAAGTAATGAATCCGCGATTCATCATCTCAATATATTGATCTTAGAAAAAAATATTGAGTAAAATCTCAAATATATGTTCATAAATTTAATAAATTAAAAAAATACCTCTTATAAATAAAATGCATTAACTATTATTTATTATATTGTGCAAAATAAATTAGTAATAAAAAGCTGTAAAATAAAAGAGTTTTTCAGCTTTAAATACTTCAAACATCATGTATTTTTAATAATTTCATTTCAACTCCTTTTTGTCTAATTCTTTCTCTAACTTATTTATAAAAATGTATATAAAATACAAAAATATAAAATAAAATTCACCTCAAATAAATACTCCTAGATCTCAAAGAGAAAAAAAACCGTAATGTCCAACTTCCCAACCAAATTATCGTTCCATATGAACTCAAAATTCACTAAACTCACCTTTAAAATTTAAGTTAGAAAATTATCTATCCAATAAAAATGGTTTCATTAAAATCAGACTCGTTTGCAAAATATGAATTTTGGGACTTAGATGTACATTGTATATATTCTAAATATTCTTTCTTTCTTCATTTTTTATTTGCTTTTTAATTAGAAAAAATCCAAAAAATAATTTTTGTGTTTTATTTTATTTCTAGTAATTTATTTTATTTTTATATTATAAATATCTTTTATTAAAATATAAAAGAATTTAAAATTAGAAAAGTGAAGAAACATATACATATTGTTTGCTTTATTTGTGGACTTATTTTTGTAAATTCTCTACTCTCTTTCCTATTTATTTTTATTTTATTTTAGTAGTCTACTTTATTTTATTTTATTTTATTTTTTATTCTTTATTCTCTACATTAACTTTCCTTTTTTCATTAACCACCAAGTCTCCATCGAACCTCCCATTCAACTCCACCATGTTCTTTAACATGCCATTCAACTACACCATTCCACCATGTTTCTAGCTTCCATTTTTTCTCTTTTTATTCTTCTCTTCATCCTCCTTTTCTCCTATCCACCATTCATATAGAAAAGGAGAGAGCTTGGAGTGTTTTATCAGTGATAGCGGTTGAGCATCCTCCTCAAGCGACGACTTCCTTTCCAGCGAGACCTACGACGACCATCATTCCCGCATCAAGAGTTTCCCATCAAGCTCACATAACTTCTCCGATTTTCACCAATGGGATCGAGGCCACGTCAGGAGTCCAAGATAGCTACTCCGCAAATCCGACGAACCTCAAGTAAGTATTCCCTCTCATTTCCCATGTTATTTTATTTATCTAACATTTTCCCTAGTTTTTTCCACCAAACCATAATCACCACCATCATCAAACACCACATCTGCCTCCATCATCTTCTTCTTAGTTTGATTTCCTGTTTAAAGAAATAAAACAAAATTTTAAAAATTAGATTTATCTTTAATTTAGAAAATTAGGTTTAAGTTTTCTCGCACTCAGGTAGTCTGACCCCCGAGCCTCTTATAATTATTCCATTTTTTTCTCTCAAATATTTTGCTGCTCATTTTGTATATATTTTTTTGTTTATCTCTCTAATATAAATTTCATTTAAACTTGCGAGGGCCTGATGGACTTGGAGTGCATCGAAGGTCGATGGACGTGATGCACGCCGACTGTTGAAGATCAAGGAATTTAATTTATTTTTGAGAGCATTTGTATTTTTGTAAATTCTTGTAATTATTGTGTTGTAATTTAGGCAATTTACTCTTTACAACGGATCTTGTGTGAGAGCTAGTTCTTGTATCAGGACTGGACATTTGACCCATTCGTGGTCGTGTGGTTGATTGACGTAGAATAGGACTTGCACTCACATATCTTCGGGCATTTTATTAGAATACTTTTTTTCCTGTGCTCGTAATTTTTAGGATCGTACATCACATTTAATGAGACACACTTAGAACACATGGCTATTAGTCCAAATTAAATTGTTCATCACTTGTTAATAGAACTTCTTGTCTAGGAACGGTTTTCTCATTTGCATCTCATATAGTATAAAATTTCTATTATGTGTTGTCCCGCATGTAGAGCGCGAGGATCACTGTAATTCTTCTGAACTGTGCATGCATCATTGATTCACTATTTGCATAGGTTTTTCTCGACTCCCTTCCCCACGGGTTTGAAACTTAGGTTAAAGAAATCAAGACTGATCTTTAGGTGTGTCATGTTTAGTGGATTAATCAATTGATAACCGAACTTAAAATCAAGATTTCGAATCAGAGTTGTCCAAAAAAAGACTAAAATTAACAGTTATTTTCAGGAGAGTAAAACCCTCATTGCACACTTGTGCTATTGTGATTGTTGAGAGATGAGACACATCCCTAAGATAGTGCCCAAAACCTACTTTTAAGCCTTGTGTAATTGGACGTATATCTTGATTTATCACCTAATTAAAATTGAAAAGATAAATGGTCGGTCTCTTGCGATCATCACAATGTTGAGTAGGTAAACCAAGGGTTTGTTCTTGTGTTTGTCAGTTTTGTGTGTTATTCGATGCACTTGCACGCTTTATTCCTTGATCCGCTTCATTCTCCCGTCTCTCTTTGAAGATGTCGGAATATTGGTCATCATATCCAGGTCACTCTTCTTTGACCATATTCTGATCGTCTCCACCCTCTTATTCTTCCTTATACCCATACCCTGACCGCGAAGTCAGAACTCCGACCGACTTCCCCACTTCTTCGTACTTCTCACCTATCCAACATTCTTACACCCCTGACCCACATCCACCCTTGATTAACTCACCATATTCTCATCAGTTTGCTGGAATCGAGGAACAAATTCAAGAGCAAGCCACTGTTGAGATGAATGATTGGTAGAATCAGTTGCCTCCACAAACCTCATTCTCACCTCGAGTTGAGACTAGATAACAATTGGCCTATACACATCCTGACTTGACCTTAGAGTACAACATGGTCGATCAAACATACTGAATGGAGAGGCATGCACTACATGATCTTCCTTACTTGATAGACCTTAGTGATCAATCATACATGGACCAACCTTTATACCACCCATTCAGAGAGCCAACATATACAGGGGATTGGATTCATGCGACCAATCTACAGACCCCCTGTCTACTGACTGCACCTTACAAGGCTCCGACCAACATCTGCCATACATATGGTCCATATTCAATCCAACATTACACACCTGAGTCAAGCTGTGTTGAATATAAGAGCCTGAGTTCTCAACAGTATCCTCCAATTGAGCAGACTTCTCTCATGATGTGTCATGAGAACTTATTGGAGGGTGATATTTCTAGAATGATCAAGAGTTCAAGTATGAAAGTAGATCATGGATTTTGCAGATTAGATTTTGAAAACCTGGAAGACATTAGATTGATTGCACGTCATGTACAACTGGAGTCCCTTCTACTAACCACTTTCCCTCCAAACTAAAGTCTTTACATTCTCCTATTCTTCCTTCACATATCAAAAAGATCAAAAAATGGAAAAAAATAAATAATACCATAAAAAATGAAAATGGATAAGATCTAAAAAAGCTGAACCCTACAGTTAACGAAGTGATTAATAGAGAGTTGATTTTTGAGATTCCCTTAGTAATGACCATTGAATACTTTCCCAACCTCAGAATATTTGTGAGAAGTAAATTTATGCCTAAAAGTTCGGACAATAAGAGGATAAGGATCGAGAAACATATAGTATCTATGACCACTTCTTTGGTGATAGGGAGAAAAACCAAGAACCGCAGAGTGAAAGAGGTTGCCTAGGTTTGACTGTGAAATCAAAGAGACTACCTTCATCCATGCAAGAATCGATGATGACTCACTGATAAATATCCTTCCGAACTCCCTGTTTACCAAGCTCAAACTCAGATCAAGCAGGAAGATGAGAGAGATCGTTCAACCGGCTGATCGATCTATAAAACAGTCGAGAGGAATCATTTTAGTCATCATTACTTTCCAAGATGCTCTACTCCAGGTAGACTTCACAATCATTGACATCAAGAATTGAGGAGAGTTCATCCAGTCTCCGATTATTTTCGGGAAGCTCTTAGCCTTAGCTAAGGCAACTATAGATTACGAGACTCGGGAAATCGATTTCACTACATTGGGAGCACTATGACCTCACCCAATATTTGAGGACACACAATATTCTAAGGTAATCCGTAAAGTCGCAGACATCCATGACCTCTGAGAGACAGTTGAGTCACATCTCTCTACTACACCTTAGATACCAATTGCTCATACGACCATTGGTTTAGAGACTCCCTACACCTATACATCTCCCACTACTTGCATCCCCACCACCGTGAGAGTTTCTAGAGAGGACTCACAACCAGAGGCTTCTCCTGATTCGAACACGATCATGTATGATTTCCTTGATTATTTAGATGATCCAACGCATGAGCCGACCAATGCCAAGATAACTGAGAACACTATGCCATACCAGAGACGTGTGCCAACCATGTAGGAGTATTACAATGCATATGGTGACTCATTTGATGATGAACCTCTGGTCAGCATCTCACACACACTACATCCAGGACCTACACTAAAAGA
This sequence comes from Ottelia alismoides, assembly GCA_037367405.1. Classification (NCBI taxonomy): domain Eukaryota; kingdom Viridiplantae; phylum Streptophyta; class Magnoliopsida; order Alismatales; family Hydrocharitaceae; genus Ottelia; species Ottelia alismoides. The sequence continues at coordinate 465,351 of JAZKJV010008789.1, read as the reverse complement.
GACAACTGGGACCAAATTGACCAACCTCGATAAATCGATTACTCCATCCTCTACTCAGTCATCTGGTAACAAGAAGAAGAATATTGATTCCTCGAGGTGTTTCCTCAAACTCCTCAAGATTTATCACTTTCCTCTTCCTCTTGATGTTTCAAGTTCTAGAAAATCGGCTTGACGTGCCAAAGAAGGAATTTTTCGAGGAGTCCCCATCAGGTCTGGTTGAGGCAATCTATATGAGTGTGCTCAGTTCGGCTGTTCTTAAGCCATATTTGAGTAAGCAACCATATGTAGACCCTCATTGGACGTTCCCTACCCTTCACTATTATTCCTCTGAGGACGGTTCTGATAGTGACACATATGTATACTACCCACCCCCTTGCTCCTGCAAGAAGGTCCGTCACAAACCTTCTTGATCCTTGTATATTCTCACTCCTCCTTGTATAGATTTCCCTTCCTTTATTTCCCTCCCTCCCCGGTAATTCGCATCACTAGCACCAGTTCCATATCATTTTTATTTTATGGCTATACGTAGGATGACTAGATCCTAAGTATAAGGGGGTGAGTGACCCGAGTTGCTCCGTCTCTTCTTTTTGTTTTTCCTTTTGTATATTCTTTCCCACCCTCATTGGTCCCCCAATCTTGTGTTCTCTCCAACATTTTGGCTGACCAGAGCCTAAGTATGGGGGGAGGGTAAGACTTGTTGTGTATTCTCCAATGCTCTTATATTCTTTTTCTCTTCTATTATTTTCACCTACTTGTGCTTAGTACATGTTATGTCTTTTTATCACCTAGTACCATAGCGACATATCACATGCTAAGTATAGGGGGCCGTGTATATATCACATATATACTTTACCATAACTCATACTTTAGCATATTTTTGTATACATTATACAATAATTATGGGGTGGGTAAAATTAAAAAAAAACAAAAAACAAAAAATCTCTTTTACAATTTTTTTTAAAAAATAATAAAAAACAACAAAACCTTTTTTTAAAAAATCGTCTTTCTTATTTTCCTTTCTTTCAAAAAATATCACAAAAAATCAAAATCACAAAAAAACTAACTAATGAGTTTGTTTAGTCCCTGACACTTATGAATTCACACAAGACTAGTGAAGTTCAAGAATACTTGGTTTATGAGGTCTTGAGATTCTGAGTTAACCGACCTTAGTCATTAGGGTCTTCAACTTAATTATTTACATTTCCCTAATTTGAAAGATTTATGTGCTATATTGCACGCTTAGTCTCTACCTTAAAATATCACCTCACATACATGACTACAGTTACGATGAGATGAGTTGAAATTTCACTTGAGGAACTGTGATGAGGGATTTGAGTTTGAACCTGATTTTATAATGCTCGAGGATGGGATAAAATCAATGAAGGATTCATGAAACCTGAGTGTCAGCACCTTTAGCCAGTATGAGAACATGGTTCTTGTACTATCTCTTGATATTTACCTATGTGCCATGGTGTGATGAAATCTAAAAAAATTATTAATCAATTTACATCAACTTTTGATAAAAGCAGTGGAGCTAGCCAAAATTCAAAAGCAAAGAAAAAAAAAGAAAGAAATGTTGAAAGAAAAGCTCTCACCATATAAAGTCAAATATCAAAGATCTTCCACCAAAGGCTAATGCTTCCAACATTTCAAAGTTTCCACTTGGACCATCGCTATTAGGACCAAGAGTCGGGCTAGCACCAAAAAGGGCTCTGCATCGTAAATGCTACAAGTCTAGGTGTAGAAGTATATTAGATACTAAGAAAAGGTACACCCCGGTGTACTCCCAGGAAAACAAGTGTAGACGACTCTAACTTCTCTTGATGGACATACTGATCAACAACTAAAAAAATACAAGGGTTGAGTTAATAAGGCACTCGAGAGGATCCTTGTTCTAATGGGAGGAAGAGAAGAAATGACACAATCCTGTGCCCTCCATCAATAGGCCTTCCATCTACAATTTTAAGTCTGACAACTAAAGAGATGGTGGATTGGATGCAATAAATTGTTTATTACCTATTGTTGAGGATCATGTTCTTATAAGTGTCTCTTGGACTGGAATCTTGGGTGAAGTTGCAACTCTACTCTTGTAATTGCAGTCCATACTTAGTGTCATATCCCTATTATATATGTATATAGAGAGAGTCTGATGATTAGGGAAATTGGATACCTTCTGACTAGAGCTTGATTCATCTTAGAATTTTAGGATCTTTAAAATCAAGAGTTCTTGAATGGATGAAGTCTTGTATTCACATGCACAGTCAGGGGTTACTCCAACTTATTCATTCTTCATTTGCTCGAGGACTGCCAAAGTTTAAGTATAGAGGGGTGATGATTCCACGATTCATCATCTCAATATATTGATCTTAGAAAAATCCCTGAGTAAAATCTCAAATAAATATACATAAATCAATAAATTAAAAAAATAAATCTTGAAAATAAAATGTACTAATTATTATATATTATATTATATAAAATAAATTAATAAAAAATTGTAAAATAAAGGAGTTTTTCACCTATAAATAGCAAAAAACTTCATGTTTTTTAATAATTTAATTTCAACTCTTTTTTGGTTAATTATTTCTCTAACTTATTTACAAAAATGTATATAAAAAATATACAAAATAAATTTCACCTCAAATAAATACTCCTATATCTCTAAGAGAAAAAGCCGTAAAGTCCAACTTCCCAGCCAAATTCCCGCTCCGTATGAACTCCAAATTCACCAAACTCGCGTTTAAAATTTTTAAAAAATTATCTATCCAATGAAAGTAATTTCGTTAAAATCAGAGCTCGTTTTCAAAATATGGATTTTGAGACCTAGGTGTATATTGTATATATTGTAAACATTGTTTCTTTCTTCATTTTTTATTTACTTTTCTTAATTACAAAAAGTTCAAAAAAACTTCTAGTATTTTATTTTACTTTATTTTTATGTTGTAAATATCTTTACCAAAAAATAAAAAATTAAAATAAGAAAAGTAAAAAAACATATACATATTGTTTGTTTTATTTGTGGACTTACTTTTGTAAATTCTCCATTCTCTTTTATTTTTATTTTTATTTTATTTTAGTAGCGTATTTTATTGTATTTTCTTTTCTTTTATTTTTCATTCTTTATTATCGACACTAACTTTCCTTTTCTTTCATTAATACCAAGTCTCCATCTAACCTTCCATTCAAGTCCGCCATGTTTTTTAACCTCCCACTCAACCCCACAATTCCACCATGTTTCTAACTTCCATTTTTTCTCCTTTTATACTTCTCTTCATACTCATTTTCCTCCATATGTCATTCTTATATAAAAAGGAGGGAGCATGGAGTGTTTTATCGGTGACAGCGGCTGAGCATACTCCTCAAGTGATGACCTCCTTTTAGGAGGGATCCGCGATGACCTCCCTCCCCGCATCATGAGTTTCCCATCAGGCTTGCATAGCTTATCTAGTTTTTTAACCAATCAGATCGAGACCATGACAGGAGTCCAGCGTAGCTGCTCTGCAAATCCGGCAAACCTCATATAAGTATTCCCTCTCATTTCCCTTGCTATTTTATTTTATCTAACATTTTCCCTTATTTCTTCCACCAGAATCACCACCATCGTGAAACACACATCCGCCTCCATCATCTTCTTCTTAGCTTGATTTCTTGTTTCAAGAAATAAAACAAAATTTTAAAAATAATCACAAAAAATCGCAGAAAGAGTATAAAAAAGAGAATAGAAAGAAAAGGGGGGAAAGGAATAATAGAAATCATATAAAAAATTACAAAAGAATAAAATAGGAATTTGGGTGAAGCAGCTTCACTGCCGTGCCTCCCCCAACACTCTGCCTTCGCCATCTCCTCGCACCTGAGCCCCTCCGTCGCACGCCTCCGTGCTAGCCGCGATGCCCTCACCACCGTCCTCCAGATCCTGCCGGCCACCGCAATAGCCATCACACTCCTCTACGCCCAGCCGCACGTGACCTCCCTCCCCTCCTCGCTCCTTTGCCTTCAGCCAGCGTCATCGCCTGCCTGCGTAGGTTGCACTGCCTCTCGTAGGATGCTCCCTCGCATGGCGTGCCACTCCACCCGCGACCACTCGCCCCAACCGCCCCACATTCGTGCATGTAGTAGGAAGAGGAAGGTCCCCTCCCCATTTTTCTTTCTTTTTTATTTTTGAAAATTGCATTTCATTCCACATTTGTTTTCATAATTCAAAAAGTGCTTTTGAGAAAATTGTGTTGTTTAATTTTGAATTTTGAATTGCACTGATACCCCTGCATTTGCATATTAACTGGGACATATTTTAGGCATCATTTTATTTAATGAAAAATACCATGTTATTTGTTGAGAAACTAATTCATTATCATTTGGTGATTTATTTGCATTTTTATGATTTTTGGATAATTAATTGAAATTGCTTTAGCAAAAAATTATATATTTTACCCAATATGTGGTCTTAAGTTCAAATTTAACTTACGGTTGTACCAAAAATTCTTCAAAAATTAGAAATGATGCCTTGACAGAGCTTTAATTACTATCTAAATGTCATCTTAATTGGAGTTGTCCTATGCCTTAATAAATTGTAAAGTAATTTGGTAAATGATTTTTAATTAAATCCACACACATTATTTTTGCGAAATTCCAACTCTTCTAGATTTCTCATTAAAATATCTTTTTGAAATATTTCTCTCTTATTGATTTGATATTATATATTTATTAGGAATTAAATACTTGTGGTCACCCTATTTTCATTAAAAAATTCATAAAAAATTCATATTTTCTCAAAGATTTCAAAAAATTATTGTAGCCTCATTTCAGCATGTTTAAGTTACAGTAAAATTTTCATATTTGTTCATTCTGTTTCTGTGAAAAGTTGCATAAAAACCCATAAAAGTGTGTATTTTTCATTGTTGCATTTTAACCCGTAAAATTCCAAAAAATATGTTTTGCATTCATCACTTTATTAGGTTTTTAGGGAAAATATAATTTGGATACGTTGGATTAATTTTACATTAAAATTAATGTGGCTAAGTTGTGTGTTTTCTTATTAATATAATTCACCTGCATTTTATGTTCACATTATTTTTGCATATAAAAAATAAAAAAATCTACAATTGAAAATATAGACTTAATTGTTCTGATTTGACCCAAAGTTGTTCCTTTGCCTCCCTGTGTTCGACCCCGGACTTGCCTGGGATATAAATTAATTGAATGTCGTGCTACAACGAGTACGATTATTAACCCACTCAGGAAACATTCATAAGGAAGTAATTAGTGGCTTTTCCAATCTAGACTAGAAGATAATATAGGCCACCCTCAACCAAATCAATTTTAGTCTTCTTATCTATCTCCAAATATTCTAGAACACATGACTTTTGATCAAAAAACAATATACACTTTATTACTTAATAATTTTGCTAACATACAAAAGACTTATAGGAAAATTAGGAATATGATAAGCATCATGAAGAAGGAATTGGTCTACAATGGAAATAGTCCCTTTCCCAGCAATGGTAGCAAGAAATCGATATGCAACTATAACTTTCTCTCTTCTAGAAGACAACTTGTGATCATAAAACATTTTGGGGTCACCAATCTTATGATCGGATGCCCCACTATCAATAATCCACTCACAATGGACAAAACAATTATTATGTCCTCGTATTTAGCGATGAATGGATAGCTTCAGAATGCATATGGGTAGATCTCACCAACGATGGATCTATATAAGACTAATTGCAATCCCTTGATATAACCATTTGAATTGCAAGCGAGTACCACCAAAGAAGCAATATGAACATAATACAGAGGCATCACCACACATGCAATGAAATTCTTCAAGCATGGATAACTTGAAGCAAAAAATCACTCTAGCACACATAGAGGGAAAAAAAGAAAGTAATGCAAACCCCAACATGTGGGCATGAACAAGCCATACATTCAAAAAGACTTCTGATGGTAATCACTCCTGTTTTCTTCACAACGGAGAAGGTGCCCACTATATTTTGCTCAACTCGTGGTTCTGGTTCAACCCAATGTGAAGAAATAGTAGCAATCCTTAAAGTTGGAATCCAACACCAATCACAACAAAGTCCAGGCTCTAATCCAAAGGAGACCCGAAGAATCACAACAACTACTCAAAAGTTAGGACTATTGATCACTAGTAGCCCAAAAGCATTCTCATATCACAGTTCTAAAAAGCATGTCGTTGAACATCTACAGTACAACCACTGTTCCAGTAGCTCCAACACTCTGAGACATTTCGTGAACACTTGCTGTGCAACCCAGATTGATCTCAGCCATACGAAGAAGACTCCAACGCTACAACACCTTGGAATCTCTAAGGATGAACACCTACACTTCACGATCTCTTGGAGTTGAATCTCAAGATTTCAAAGCCTATTGTATCCTTCTACAACTCATGATGATGAAGACAACCCTCTAGAACTAGTTCTAGAGGCACCACAACCCACAACCCAGTGAAAAATGAACCGCCCTTCTAGCGGCACCACTCAAGCCCTCTGCTAACACGAGGGTGACCGGCACCAACAAGAAGGTTACCACTGCACACATGAGGCCCACCACTCCGAGTCTCCTCGTAAATCAACACATGAAAGAAGAATGGCACCACAACGATCCACATGTAACCCGCTCTGAGACCACATTGCAATTGAGAGGTAGAATCACCACGAACGAGATAAGGATTTATGTGGAATCCTACGGTGGGGGAAAACCACAAGGGTATAATCTCCCTAATTTGGTAAACAAGATATTGAGAGTCTCTTCACTAAAACTTGAAAAGGCAATGCAGGGATAAGTACATTATATAGAGAAATGGGTAAACAATCCCTCACCTACAGACCGGTTTATCCAATAACAACAAGCACATTCAACACATGAAATTAGTCTGGTGGGAAAGCTTACAATAAGACCCTTCCTTTGGGTAAAATATTGAATGTGTACTGAGACTTCCACGTGTGTCTTTTGATGGATGAAAGCAATGTGGCTATAAATAGTAAATTATGGTCGTATGAAATTCCAACAATGTGGACGTCGATCTAAATGTTTAAAGGGGCTGTCACTGAAGGGGATGACGTCTGGTAAGGAGCAGAGTAAAGTGTCAACCATCCATTTAACTTCAATATATAAGGTTATCCTGCCCATATCAAAGTGTACATAACATGTTAATCAATAATATCCACCCGACAATACATTGCACACTTCCATAAAAAAAGCAATATTAATTTGTTAGATTCAAACTAACTAAAACTCGGCCCATAGTCACCAGTTACATGTCAACGTCTCATCTCAGCTGACGTGTACTTCTTGTAATGATAAGGGGAATTCAAATGATTGCAAGGTCTTTATTTACCATTAATCGATTGGCCAAAATCATCGTCTTGCCCTCCACGTGGAATGTAAGGGGAACGTTCTGACGGGGAAGGAAACCTCTTCACACATCCGTAAGATCTGGATCCGAGGGCCATGATCTATGCTGCTCTTCCAATCCCTTATTGGATGAGAGCAGGAATCCACTCGAACAAATTGATGGTTCTATTCTTTACAATTCTACCATTAGAACAATTTTATATTTAGAAACGAAAATGTACGTCACCTTTCCATGCACTATTTGAGGTGCATTTGATATTATCATGGCATCGATTTTGGACGAATTGAAACCTTTAACTAGTGGTATAACCAAAGTTTTAAAAATCGAACCGAACCGGTCGGTTGAATCGATTAATTCAACCATTTATAAAATCGAACCGGTCGGTTGAACCGAACCGGTGGTATAACCTTTAACCAAAGTTTTACAAAGAATCGAAGGAAAAATGGTTCAATCATCCAGTTTTTATTTAGAAAATAAAATCAGGCAAAATTTGATTGAACGAGTCGAACTAAACCAATCGATTCAACCATCTATATTTTGACAAAAAATAATTTCCAATAAATTAATAAAATATAAACTTTTCAGAAATATTCATAATATAGTCTCATTCTAACACATAGTATAGTGCCCATTTACCTCTTCTTCTTTGCATGGGTCAATGACTCGTTATCACATATCCATTCCTATCATATGAGCATTACCTCTCTCCCCACATTGTATATCAGGTTATCTAGTTATAACATTGACAAACGATGAAGATATTGCCATAGTCATATTATGAGATACAATAAACTAACAATACTTATCATTAATTAGAGTTTAAATAGTTTAAGATTATTAATTTTTTATATCACATATATGCATTATATGAATTTTACGAAATACGCTTATTATGCCCTTTCGAGTTTTTTTTATAAATGTTATGCCCCTAACTTTTAAGCAATTTCACTTGTTCTCCTATTTTTCTTAAAAAAATCATAATATTTTTCTTATTTTGGTATATATAGTAGCACAAGTGTATTAATAAAGGCTACAAGTATGTATTTTTTAAAAATATAGAGGTATGCATGTAATAGTATAAAAAAGTGAGTATAAGTGTTATTGGAAAAATTTGGAAGGACTAGAGTAAACAAACCCTCGAAAGATATGATGTAGCATTTTTCATATTTATTTTTATGATATACCGATCTAACTCGCTTCGACCATGTCGAACCATACAAACCAAATCAATAATACTACGGGTCGATCTTTTTTAGTTTTTATGAACTGCTGATGTCATCATCGGTCTGACCAATCAACCCATTGGTCCAACCATAAAAATCAAAAATCAATACCTGTCCGATTTGATGTCCGATTTGGTTTTCAAAACCTTGGGTATAACAATCACGGAGCTTATTTGACGTCATCACACTAGAAAGCACGATTTGAGGTATAAATAAATCATGTTGAATCGGATATTATTTGTTCCAAAATTATATTTTGTACTTGAAATATGTGATCACCTATGACATGCATGTTCCTTATTTGTCGTTGATATATCACTAGGGTCGTGTTGGTTTTTGCTTAAGATTGGACCTTGGGTGACCCTAGGGATTCTCAAAGGGGGCATCCGATGTGGTGCACCCCATGTTGCTCTATGATAGTGTACTCTTGGTTAGATCCCTTAGAGGTCATTCAGGTAGGGGGTTAAATCTCCTTTTGGGGGTTTACCCCCTTAACCCACTCATTCTCTCCAATGTGGGCCTCATATTTTCTCTTTTTTAACACATTAAATAAATCAATTCTATTTAATCCACTCCATCAAAAAATAATATATTATACCATCATATCATATAAAAATTATAAACTACTCAACTTCTAATCACTTTTCCAAATTTCAATACAAGCACATTACAATAACTACTCACTTTTCCAAACTTGAATACAATAATATCACAACAAACCCACAACAAAGCTACCCCCATTTTAACCCTCCATACAAACATTAAAACACAAAAATAGGTTACCCTCTACCATGTTAACCCACCCTAACCCGCATACCAAACTCATCCTTATAGGATCTAGGAAACACATATGGCCTAGGGTCGACCTGTGGTACCATGAGCCTCCAGTGAGTTGAGTGATGGATGCCTTCGTCGCTTATCTTATTTTCTCTGTTTTTCCATGGAGGGATGAGATGATCATTGTCAAGATTTAAGGGGACCTTGCATCACCTTAATTCCTTGTCCTCATGGACTTAGGTCATGTTGGGACCTTGGTTTGAAGTTTAACAATAGATGTAGAAGCATATAATCGAACAATCATGAACCCATAGATCATAACAATTATCGCAAGTGTGATATAATCCAATCACAAGAATATTCAAACAGTCACAAATGGAGACAGGAAATTTTACGAGAAAATCAAACCAAGTAAGAACTGTGATTAGAGTCTTCCCAATTCATGATTTCAATCGACCAGATCACTTGGTCCTTTCCTCTACTCAAGATACTTTAACCAATGCGTTAACACAACAACAACAACAACAAAGCCTTTTCCCACAATTAAGTTGGGTCGGCTACATGGATTTTTCGCCTCCATTCAGATCTATCTTGGGTCAATCTCGAGCTTATATCCACAAAACTAGGATCCCTTCATATGGTCTCTTTCCAACACTTCTTGGGCCGTCCTCGTCCTCTCTTAGCTGGCTCAACATCCCAACACTCGCATCTCCTAACTGGCGCATCAACTGATCTTCTTTACAAATGTCCAAACCATCTTAAGTGGTTTTTTCGCATCTTATCCTCAATCGGAGCTACACCAACTTTCTTTCTGATTGCATTATTCTGAATCTGATCTTTACGTGTGTGTCCACACATCCACCTTAGCATTTTCATTTCTGCTACATTCATTCTTTGCACATGTCTATGGTTCACAGACCAATATTCAGATTCATAAAGCATAGCAGGTCTCACGGCTGCTTTGTAAAACTTTCCTTTAATTTTTAAAGGAATTTTCTTATCACAAAGAACAACATAGGCTCCTCTCTACTTTAACCAGCCTGCATTTATTCTATTAGTAACATCTCCATCAATTTCTCCATCATGTTGCAGAATAGATCCCAGATATCTAAAGGAATCTCTCTTCTGAATGTTATCATCACCAATCTTCACCTCGATTCCTTCACCATTGCTTCCATCAAAGGTGCACACTATATATTTCGTATTAGCCCTACTTATACGAAATCTTTTAGTCTTCAACTCATGTCTCTAGACCTCAAGCTTCTCATTTACTCCATCTCTCGTCTCATCAATTAACACAATATCATCAACATATAATATACATCAAGATAACTCATCCTGAATGTGACTTGTCAACTCGTCCGTAATTAAAGTAAAAAGAAATGGACTCAAAGCAGAACCTTGATGTAAACCAATGTTGATGTCAAAATATCCACTCTTCTCAGGCGGGGTCCTTACACAAGATAAAGCCCTATCATACATGTCTTTTATGAGGTTAATGTATAGGATATGTACTTGTCTCTTCTCCAAAACTCTCCACAATATCTTTCGTAAGACAGAATCATAAGGCTTCTGCAAATCAATAAAGATCATATGAAGGTTCTTCCTTTTACCTCTACAAATATCCATTGTTCTCCTTAGTAAATGGATGACTTCAATTGTTGAGCGACCTGGCATGAATCCGAATTGGTTTTCTTTTAAGTTGGAAACTTACCTCAACCTTCTTTCGATCACACTTTCCAAATTTTCATAGTGTGACTCATCATCTTGATACCTCTATAATTTGAATAATTTTGAATGTCTCCTTTATTCTTATAAAGATGTACCACGATACTCCTCCAATCTTCGGGCATTTTCTTGCTTCGCCAAATAACATTGAATAGATTCGTAAGCCAAGTCAAACCACGCTCACCTAAAACTCTCCATACTTCTACAGGGATGTCTTCTGGTCCTACACCTTTCCCGAGTCTCATAACCTTCAAAGCCTCCTCTACTTCCTTTCTTTGTATCTGTCTATAGCTTGCACGATTCAAATAACTTTCACTACTAGCTAGATAACCCAAAGCGATCTCTCTATTTCCTTCCCTAATGAAAAATTTATGGAAGTAGTGATCCCATCTAGTCTTTATATCCTTCTGAGTAATAAGCACATGACCTTCTTCGTCCTTAATGCATCTCACTTGAGAAAGGTCTTTGGTCTTTCTTTCTCTTGCTTTGGCCAACCTAAATATATCCTTCTGTCCTTCCTCAGAGTTGAGATTTTTATACAAAATTTCATAAGCTTTTGACTTAGATTCTCTTACAGCCTTCTTTGCTTCCTTCTTCGCTATTTTTTAGTTTGTGACAGTTTCCTCTGTTCTATCCTTAGACATAGCTTTAAAGCAAGCTATTTTTATTTTTAGCTTCTCTTGCACCCCCTCATCCACTACCAAGCCTCCTTTTGACCTGGAGATCCTCCCTTTGACTTTCCTAGCATCTCTTTGGCTACCTTTTGGATACAAGATGCTATTGCCTCTCACATCTCGTTTGCACTACCTCTACAATCCCAAGATAAGTCTTCTAAAACCTTCTCCCTGAAGCTCGCTTGCTTCAGTAGAAGATTCCACCATCTATTTCTAGTTATCTTAGTATCATCCTTTTCTTTACCAGCCCTTTCATTTGTACATCCAAGACTAACAAGTGATGTTGGGTTGTCAATCTCTCTCCTGGGATTACTTTGCAGTCTTTACAACATAACCGATCTCTTCTCTACAACGCAAAGTAATCTATCTGTGCTCTAGTTGGCCCACTCTTATAACTAATTAAATGTCCCCCCCCCCTCTTCTTGAAGACAGTGTTTACTATGAAAAGATCATATACCGTTACAAAATTCAGGATGGTTTTTCCCTCTTCATTTCTATCTCCAAAACCATGTCCTCCATGAACACTAGCATACCTTGAAGCATCTTTTCCCACATGTCCATTAAGATCTCCACCGATGCACATCATCTCTCTTTGTGGATTCCTTGTAGAATCTTATCCAAATCCTCCCAAAAAGCTTGTTTAGTCCTTTCATCTAAACCAATTTACGGTGCATAAACTGAGACGATATTCATAATTTCTTCTTCAAGCACCAATTTTAGCAAAATAATTCGATCACTAAATCTTTTCACCTCAACCACACAATCCTTCAAATCCTTATGAACAACCACTCCAACACCGTTTCTAACTTTATCTTTACATGAAAACCAAAGTTTAAAGCATGTCTTCTCAATCTCCCTTGCTTTCTCTCCAACCCATTTAGTCTCTTGAAGACATAGTACATGAATCTTTCTTCTTTCCATCGTATCCACTATGTCCATCAACTTTCCAGTTAAAGTGCCAATATTCCAACTACCAATCCGCAACTTCCGTTGCAATCTCTTTTGGACTAACTTCTTTACTCACACACGTCCATTATGCGAGAATCTTTGTAAATTTTGAATTGCATCCGGGCAGTGATGCAAAGGAACTAGCTTAATTACCCGCATGCATTTCTCATGCCAGAACCCTTATAAATTTTGAACTACATTCAGGCTGCGATGTAGTGACCCTTGCCAATTTTTCATTGCATTCGAACGATGCAACGCGTCGCAAGTAAGGAACACCCCAACGAAATCTGTATGTTTGCTTTATATTATATTAAAATAAAAGATTTTACATAAAGCAAGGGTGTAGCATTTCTTGTTGTCTCACAAGGATTAGAGTTGAATCAAGTGAGAAACTATGTCTTTTAGCATTATAGACATGGACGTGAATGTAAATAACGAGTTTAGAAAAATACGCGAACATGGATCCTTATATAAGGATTAAAGGACAATAAACTGTCTTATGAAAAGGCACATCTTTTCCAAAAAAAGAAAATAGTTATCAATGGGCACAAACACTACAACAAAAATGAGCTATAGTGACGTTTTTTCATAATCCGTCACTAATTAGCTGTTGTTAAATATATAAGGATTATATTATTCGTTACGAATTGAGTTTTTGTACTCAAAATTAGCGACGAGTATCATACATGTTGTTGTATCATTAGCAATGGTCCATATAGCGACGTTTATCCATTGCTATTTTTCAAAATATCAACTAATCGTCGATATTTTTTAGTTCAACATTTAGTGATGATTAATTAGAAGTTTGAAAAATAGCAATGAATATGGACTGTTGCTAATGATATAACGACATATATGATAATCGTCACTAATTTCGAATACGAAAAATCATTTCACAACGAATAATATCGTCGTTATATATTTAACAACAGTTAATTTAGTGACGGCTTTTGAAAACCTGTCACTATAACTAAATTTTTTAGTGAAAATCAGTCTGCTGTAAAATAATTGAGATATTTATAAACTTCCATGAGCTAAATGATCATAATTTTGATTCGACTAGAATCGAGATGGGAAAATAAGCAATTCAGTCAACTGAAAAAATGCTTAACTCCATCGAACACAAGATTAGTCAATTGACATTGACAATCAATCAGGAAGTCATGTATTAACAAAATGAATGATTGATAAGACAACTAATGGTTGGCGAGTTAGTCAACTAGTCAAAACCATGAGTTGGTTGAAAAAAATCATTTGGGTTGAAAACACAATTAGTTGGTTGATTTAATTTGAAAGCTTATGTAATCAAATGAAAGTATAAGCATTACATGTACAACTCTCTCATAATAATATTAAATAAATAATTTCTTGTTGGTTAGCTTGATCTTATTGATATAACTTGATCTTGTAGCTAACATGCTAAATAAGTTTGATCATGTCTTTTAACTTCACTAGTGTGAGATTTTGTTGTTGTCTCTTTATCATCATCTTGCTATATTGATTCACCAATCTAAACTACAATCTATAAGCAAAACGAAGTCTTTTTTTCATTACTATAACCATATTAGCATGTGTGCATTTTCCAATAGTCTCTCCCTTTTTATGACTATAAAATTATTATAAAATATTCAACAAAAATGTACAACTGAAATGCTTGTGTAGAATTTTTTTACCTCTTACATTTTAGTTAGAAAAATTATTTGTTTTAAATATATTTCTTGTTGAATAATTCTCTCTTTTTAGACATTTAACAAAAATGAAGACGCGTTTTTTTTCAAAATTTCTCTTACATTTAAATTGTAGATACGAAATAATATCTTATCACAAATATTTTCAAGAATATTTCCCATTTACTTTCTAGAACTTATATATTTTTCATTTAACTGAGATATCTTTCTTTGTTTTGTACCTATGGATGCCTTAAATGATAGGAGTGGAGTGATTATAACCAATGTTATGGACAATCTACCTAAAGAATAAAGATAAAAATTCACCTACATTCTTGCAAAGGCGGAGTTCTCCCACCATTGAAGTTCATGTGTGGTTGCACCCTTAGTTGGTGTGAGTCCCATATTCAATGGTGCAATTGGTCATTCATCCTCCTATCTTTCTTGATCTTGTAGATCAGGGTACTTGCAAGTGTTGTTTATTGCACCATTTGTGCTTTGGATTCTTGTTTTTTTGTTTTAGTTTTTAAAATTTAGAGCTAGATGAAATAAAATAAATTTACCTTTTCCTTTTAAGCTCCTCTTTAAAGCAAGAACCTTTTTTTAAATTCCAAAAGTTTCTTTTCAAGAAAATCATTTTTTAGTCACTTCTTTTTCGTTTTTTTTAGACTAAATAGAAATATTTTAAGAAACTTGTAAAAGATCATAATAAGTTTTCTTTCCTTTAGCCTCGTTGTTAGAGTCAATGATGCCTATAAGTCGTATACATAATTGATCCTTGATACTAACAAAGCCAAGCAAGCACTTTCATCATCATTCTTCCTCAAATCAACTCAAGTGGTTTAGAATGCCTTCTTCTTCCCTTCTTGCCATAAGCATTATCTTTCTTGTAAATGGGTGTTTTTTCTTCATAAATTGAGGCTCCTTGGATTTGAAGTATTTGGAATCTTCTTTTTCATCATCACTTATTTTATTTTTGGTGATCCTAACTTTCTTGTTCTGAAGAAACTACTTGAATTATGTCATTATCATGATGATATCCTCATCTTAATCTTTGTTTGAAATGAACTTCTAATTATTTGAATGTGTAGTCTTAAAACGTTAGCACCTTCTTCTTTGACTCTTATTCTTCCACTTTCTTCTAATTTTATCTTAGTAATGTAAGATAGGAGAATGCCTAACAAATAATTAATAAGCACTCTTGAAGCTATCAAACTTGCCAATTATTATCACTACATGGTCTTACTTTGGTGAGAGTAAGTGCAAGACAAGCGTGGGTATTTCTCTAGGTATAACTACACATCCAAGATTTATGGAGTTGATTCACCACTATAATTAACATAGATACTCTTGTTCTTAATACTTTCTCCCTTGTTCATCTTGAAGATTTCATACTCTTACATATGCGTGCAAAGACAAGTAATTATGAAAAACAATAGTAATAGATAATATATGGTTTAGATAAAACAAGAGAAGTACAATGTTTAAAAAGTACTAACCATCACTTCTCTCGCATTAGGAGTACACTATTCTTCAGTTTTGTCCTTCCCACACATGTGGGTCCTAGACCACCACTACCTAATAGATGACTTCTGAGTAACCTAGCATCCTGCAGAGAAATTTTATGTAAGAAATAATATATACATATCTAAAATTGAATTTATAAAGGTATAAAAGTTTTAAACATACTGATTCAGATTTGATTTGATTATGTCTCTTCGAACCACTACTCAATCTGATTTGTTATTTTAGGTGGTGCCTACCCCTCATGGACATCCTCCCAAACTTGGGCATCAATTTTGAATTCATCACAAAAGCTCACCCACCTGCAAAAAATATTAGTATGAGAAAATATAACAAATGTATGAAGTTTTGAGATAATTCTAATGTAAAAAATTATTTCATTACCTTTCTGTAGTATACCAAGCTGGTGGAAATCTCTTCATCTCCTCGAAGATCATCTCCTCACAACATGTCTTCTTATATGTTCTATCCTTGAAATATGTGTCTCCCATCCTCCTCTCCTCTATAAAGGTAAATACACTATGGTGGGACTCCTTCACTAATCTAGGGAAAAATGGTACCCATTTTAAAATTTTTATAGAAGCATATTATTTAGAATAATAGAAAAATGTTAAATATTTTTTACAACTATTACCATGTCGAAAAGTCTCTCCTGCTCGATGGTGAAAATACAAAACCACCAGTAGTCTGTATTCACTGCATGAGTATTGCTTATATTCGTGATATCCTTAGCAACCATGTTGCTATTCAGAAAATCCCTTTAAAAATATTAAATTAGTTCATGTTTAGAGTTATAAAAGAGATTGAAAATGAACTAAGAATATGATTCACCTCCTATCCAATGCGAGTTGTAGGATGATGATGGATCTCCATTTCATTACCTTTATTCTTTCATCTTGGCCTTTAAACCCTAGCTAAATTCATGTAAATAATATTATTTTATACAAATTAATATTCATTATTTATTATATAAAGACTATATAAAATACATTATTTAGAGCCAAAAAATGAATAAATAAAAGAAAAGGAAAAGAAATAAAATGTCAAAGGTATTTTATGACTTTAAACCTCAAGACCTAGACATATTGAATACTGGATCGACAATGAATAAAGTATGGAGAGATAAGTGTAAAAAACACAATAAAAACCCTAATTTTCACCCTTAAATAATTCATTTTTGGGACCTATTTTATTTTCTATTATTTAAACTTCAAATAAAGAAATTTTGTATATGAAAGTAACAATGTATAACATTACAAAATTGATTGCACTTAAAAATAATATACAATGTCCATTTATACTCTGAATAATCCAAAATCCAAACTTCCCAAACCCACATCTTCTCCATATGAACTCAAAATGTACAAAATCACCTTTAATTGTATATAAATTATAATAAGATATTTCATGAAGGTGGTTTCATCCAATTTGAAATCAAGACGTAAAATCTAGGTTTTGGACCTCTATTGTATAGTTTACCTGAATAAAATATTCACTTATTTATTATTTATATTTTTACAATTTCAAATTTTTCTAATTTTGTAAATATTATTTATAGTATATGTAAATATTTAGAATACAATAAAACCATAAATAAAGCACTAAAATAAAATAATATATAAAAAAATAGATGAGTATAATATACTTATACATATATAATAAGTATACATATTTATTTAAGTGTACACAATAAATAAAAAATACAATAAAAATATATTTATGTATATTTAAATAAATTATAACTATATAAATTAAGAAAATAAAATAATAATATATACAATACAAAATAAAAATAAAATATACAAAACATAGGTCAACATACCTATAAATACCCTTGTAAAAAGTAACTTGTAATAAATAAACCCATAAAAATAAATAGAAATCATATTAAAATACTACATAAAATAATAGACATTTTTCATGTATTTAACAAAAATTAATAAAATTATTTTAATTTATTTTCCTTTATTTTTGATTTTAATTCCAATTTTGTTTTTTTATGGGTGACGTGACCCAATCATGGCTTATCATCCGTTGACTTGGGTCAACTATTTGACCCAAGTCATAGACCTGTCAGAATAGCTCGTCCCCTCCCTTTCTCGATTTTCCCTCTTGATACGTCGATCGAGGGCTTGTACATATTTCATAGGAGTTGACCACTATTCCTCCATGGTTCATGTTAAGCATTCCTCTTACGCCATATCTTCCTCATGCGCATGAAATCCCTCCTCGGACATCACCTCTTCTTCGCATGTACATATATCCGAACTCCACCATTCTTGTCGGTTGGTTCCACTTTTTGCCCCTCTCGACCCCTCAGAGTGGTTCAATGGACGGAGAAAGGTGGCGGCTACCTCACCTTGCGCTTCGTAGCGAGAAGGGAGAAGCGGGAGGGCGGTTCCCACCATCTCTGATGGTGGTCATCGTGAGGCATGATCTTGTGGCCTCATAGCCATTTGAGGTTAATTTTCTTGCAATTTAGTTAGCTTTAGTGCTTAGGTTTCATTTTGTGCTTTTTATTTTGTGTTTTATCTACTGTCTTAGCCTAGGTTTAGGTTCAACCTTCATTGGAGCTTTCGAGCTCCGGCCACTCTGTTTCATCCGTCAACCGCTTGTTTCCGACCATCGTTCACCCCATCATCTAGCCCCTCCAATTCTCCATACTTCGCCCTTCATCAAATTCCCAAATCTTGCCAGATCTGATCCATCGAGGCCTAACTCCACGATCATCGGACCTTGCTGCGCTCATCCATTTCGCTCCGATGTTCCGCTACATAATAGCAGACCCTACCCGTTTGCGTCGCGAATATTTTTAGATCTTTTGCATGTTCTGAAGGACTCTTTTATGGGTCGACTCAATTTGAAGAACACATCACAAAGATCTTGTGCTTCATTAGGCTCCTGATCCACACCCACTGGGATCTAGGCCAATTTGAACTAGCCACCGACTGCAGGCGTCCTTCCCAAGTTTGTAGAGAAGCTCAACATCAAATAAGGAGCTTGAGAAGGAGAGGATTTGAAGAACAAAGTTCAGGGAAGAACAATTCTTTCTGGTTCTTCATAACAAGCAACAACCTTTCGATCTAGGGAGGAGCCCCATATTCACTGATCGTCGTCGGATCTACATCACCATAACCATCCGATCCCATGTGGGGATCTAATTGTAACCGTCGGTAGTCGAAGGGTATCGACTATTGGGGATGCGTCACGTGGCAAGTGAGGAGATCCTGACCGTCCACCAACGCACGTTGGAGGCAAATTGCAAAATCAATACCCCATTTTTTGTAGCTTTTTTTCAATTTTGTAATTTATATCATTAGTTCAAACTATTGTAAAAAAATGCATGAGAGCCCCTAAGCTTGAGCATAATTAAACTTTGGTCCTGGCCACATCACCTTACATGTAGTCCCACGTGAGGTGACCAATTTTGCATGTAAGTCCTTATAGCTTTTGGATTTTATTTTAGTCCAAAAATTCATAGTTTTAGTCATAAAACTTTGGGTTATTTGCAAAATTATCCTTGACTTTTATTTTAATTACAAAAATACCCTTTCCAGTACATGAATTTTTGTGTACACTTTCATGCTATTTATATTTTTTCATTTTAAGCATTTTACCTATTTATTAAAATCTGAAAGAGTACTTTTTATCCTTGTTTGAATTAAAAACTACAAAAAAATAAAAACTTTTTGAAAAATTCCATAAGATTATATTTTATTTATTATTGTATTTTACAACTCATGGCCAAAAATCCTAAAAAATAAAAAAATTAAGTTAAAAATTTCTAAAATCATTTATAAATATATAAATAATCCCCAAAAATGTTCATTTCTATTTTATAATCTTCTTTTTATTATATATTATTAATTAAAAATAGTTTTGAAAAATTTTGACTCTATTTATTATTTTTAAATTCTAGATATTCATCTTATTTATTTAGTCCTTGTTTTAGCATATTTTTGACTTCAAAATACCTAAAAATTAGCAAAAATATCTTAAAAATCACAAATTAGAAAATTCTATAAAACCCAAAAATATTTAATTTTCTATTTTTGATTATATTTAGTTGTATTTATAATTCTACAATCCTATATTTTATATAGTTATAAATAATCTTATATTAGAAATTTAAAAAATTTTAAAATAAGAAAATAAAAAAAGGAAATAAAAATTATAAAAACTAAAGAAATATAAAAGTTAAAATTCGTAAAAAAATATAAAATAAAAACCCAAATAAAAAAGACAAATAAAAGACAAGAAGAAGAATAATTTTGCATATTAATTATCCAATCTATCTAGTTTGCTCTATGAGTTTGACACTCTACATACTTGCACTATACACACATTTTGTAGATTTAAATAAAATAAAATTTAACTCCACACATTTATTTGCATTGCCATATTTATTTACGGGTTAATTATTATTCGGATCTGGGTTTCGTGAGCGGTCGCCTCATAGGAACTTTTGTCTTCACTTTTCAGTGAGGATAATTATTAGACCCTCACAAATGTCTCTTCAAAGATGGGGTGGGAATCTAAAGTCTGTCCCACTGGAAGAGACATATACACATTGACTGTCGGATGTGTAAAAGAAGGAGAAGCCATTTATATAGACAGAGGCACTGTAGTCACGGTAAGGCATGGCTTCAACATAGTAGAGGAGGATGACTCACCGTACAAACGTTCGTAAAATGGAGATGGAGGAAAATGGAGAGATTGGTAGTGTGCTATAAGTACATACACATCCTCAGAAGGAGGTCCTAAACAAGAAAGGTAGGCCGACTGACTGCTAGACGAGGAGGATTGTGAGCTAAATGAGTGATCATATCATTGAGATCCATGTAAGACACAACATCCAAAACCATCCATGTCTATCAAGGACATTGAATGAAGTTAATTAGAGAAGCTAAAATATTTTCTACTTATAGGAATCTGACAAGTTATTAAACCACAAATTAATCTTCACTGATTGAATGTTAAAAATGTTGGTTTTTTTGAAACTGAAGTTGCATGATTTTTCATTTACAATCTCTTCTCTCGTTAATGCGTATCATTTTCGGATCTGCCAAAGGGATAGATTCTTGGATAGGATCAACTTATGATATATTATATTATGCACCTACTTGGGCATGAAAGCATCATCTGAATCATGTTCTACTATACTTCCATTTTTATGCAAGTAATTTCAGGAATTTGTCCTTATAATGTTAAGAATTTCTTCATTTTTCCTTTTTCGTGGGACTTATGGAAAATAACATACTTTATCCACTTGTGAAGCAAGGACAAATGGTTCAAATCTAAGCATATATTTTCATTGAATAAAATCCACCATATTATTCATTTTATCGATGACTACTCCTTCTTTTGAGTCATGCCAATCACATAAAAAGAATAATCTTGATAAAATATTATATTATATTTCAAAAACTTCCTTTATAATTCCATTATAATTTGCATTATCATCCTCGTAATATGATCCATGAATCATTACCCCATAATTTTGCGTAATTAAGCTTCTACAGGAATTTACTATATGAAAATGGTATCCATTACTTTAACAACCACTATATGATCGAACATGATATAATGAACCTTCTACAAAATGCTTTAGAATTTGAAAAATTTAGAACATCACCATTGAGCAACTTCGTCCGATCCTTAAACCATCTTGAAACTATAATATGGAATGTACTTATACTTGATCTTCTCTAAATGACATATTCTCAACAACAAACTTGTCTTGAAATTTTCGAAAGCGAATAAAAAGAATCATGAATATAATTAATGGAAATATAAAATTAATAATGAATAGGGAGATGGACTCGACAAATGTTGTTTATCGACTGTATCCCTTGTTAGTTTTATGTATCCCACTCAGACATCGGATGATGGGTGCGGGTGGATCAAACTTATGACCTGAAACGCTACAAATAATAAACCTAAACAAGCACAATGTTACGTAGAACTATCAATCACAAGATAAATCAGTCAAACCACAAGTACACAAGAATTTAACAGTGAAAACCTCCTAGTAGAAACAACAACCAGAGTCTCCCAGCTCAGGCTTTCAACCTGACCCACAAAGGTCATAACACTAAATTGAGTTGCTTACATGGGCATCCCAACTGTTTACAACCTAAGTTGATTACACGATCAACTCAACCATTTATAGAAAATTATCCTAACAACCTCAATATCAAAGTAAACTGCAATGAATAATAAGGGGAAAACCTAAAACAATCTTACGTAGCAAGGAGCATGCTTGTAAGATCAATCACAGAGAACCAGAGTTGTTGGAATGAAGAACATACGAGAAAAATATCTCTTCGATCTTTCATTCAAAGTATAGAGTGGAACACAAAGAGAAGAGAGATTGTTGCTCTTGTTGTGTATTTTAGAATGAGTTATATGGTCTTATTTATAGGTTTTAAGGTCCCATAGACGTTGGCTCTCAAAAAATAGCCATTATGAACAAATAAAGAATGAAATCACCTTCAAAAATTTTCCTGAAATGGAATATGATCGATCATGATACTAAGATGATCAATCAAAATCAAATGATCGACCATGAGGACTTAGTTGATCGATCAGAATTAAGAGATGATCGATTAGAGATCTTAATTAATCAATCAGAAATGTGATCGTTGCAATTCAAATAATGATCGATCAGGAAACAAGGCTGATCGATCATGTATGATCGATTAGTGTAAGGAGCTTGATTAATCAACTTGACTATTTGACCTAAAGTCAAAGTCAAAGGGCTGAAATGTAATATGTAAGATTTGAGATCTTTAACATTCTAAGACAATTACAAAACACAAGACTCAATAAAAGAAAAGACTTCATTTTCTTCTTGAGCTTGAGATCCTTTCTTGAGCTTGAGATGCAGTTCCATATCCTTGAACCCCTTTGAACTCCTCAGCTTCTTCTTCACTTAAGCTTGATCTCCTCAGCTTGAGTCTCTTTTTGGTCCAATAGATTTCCTGCTCTTGACCTAGATACAAACTTTACATACAAGTTTTGTTATCATCAAAATGTGCATGCTTATGCACTAATAATTTCCCCACTCATGCATGCACTCACATCTCTCTCTCTCTCTCTCTTGTTTTGTTAGTAAACTGATTTTTTTACCTTTCCTAAAGGCTTAGCTGATTTTAAAAAAATACTTATGGGAGACTCTTCCCCATCGAGAATCTCATTTCTGATCAACATGTTGTGCATTGCATTAACTTCATATGGAAAATAGCAAGCACAAAAAGTCGCTACTTCTTCATATGTATGTTGAGCATTTATAGATCCCTCCACTAGACTTTTTTTCTGAACTTTTCTTTAAAAATACATGTCTCTAAATGTAGACCTCCCTTCAATTAAATACTATTTATAGCATATTTACAATGAAGTTGAAGTACTATATTTGTAAATAGAGCTTTACTCTTTAAATTGGTACATTCATTTGTACTTTATGGGTTTTCCAACTTTGGTATCATATGGTAGATGTATCATCAGACGTTCCATCGAATCAAAAAATTGGGAGGAAATATCTCCTCCATATTACACATTATAACATGAATCATTTTCCCTGAAACACTCATATCATATGTATGAATTTTGGCAGAGCATACAATCCTGGAAATTTTGCTGATATATGATAAAACGTTCATAATATTTTTCGGTAATAAGCCTCTAAATGCTACATGTAACAATCTTTACATAAATACATGACCGTCGTTAATTTTTATTCCCTTTAAACGAATATTTTTTTTAAATCTACAAGATTAGAAAGATTCGATGCATATTTGCTTGAAAATTTCTACGTTACTAGCCATTCACAGACACTTTCCACTTGATTTATATCAAAGGTGTATTTAATCTTTTGAAATTCAACTTTTCCGTTATTGAATTCTTATATAGACACACACACACACACGTTTACAAATAATTCTCAAATCATGTTGGGATTTAACCGTATTTTTGGTATGACCAACACCATTTATGTAGTGTAAAGATGTTATTGAAAATAATTTTCTTGATACGCATGACATCTGGATTGTGTCATATCATAAGTTTAACCCGATAATGTATCTCTCAGAATATACTTGTTTTTGTACATTTATGAGAGTCTCCAAAACATGTTAGGGGTTTAGTGTGTTCACCATTACCGAAAGTCATATTTTCACACTCTACTATGTGCAACAATAACATGTCACCATTACTTATGATAGGAAGATTCGATAGTTCAAAATAACTACTGTTAATTATTGCTTCTATCTACTATACGAATCCTATTTTAGAGAAATCCTCAATGATAATAAGAAAATAAGGTTTTCTACTATGTTGAAGTGGAAATAACTCTGTACTATCCACACAATATATACAACTTTTTCGTCCATCGGTACTCCATCCAGATAGTATACGATATATTGGAAAGTTATTTATCATCTAGAGTAAAAAACTTTCATATAATATATCTGACATTTATTTGCATCGCAGGTATTTACCTTATAAATCCGAATATTAAATAATTCATCTATAAGACGATCTAAATATACATAAATGTATTTTGTCGGATGGGTAGGACCAAGCTCAAAAGAGATAAGCACATAAATTGTAGATTCTCACACAACCACAGAGGTAGATTATGCAATGTTATCATTACTGGACAACATGAATAATATGTACTTCTAGCGTATGGATTGAACTCATATGTATACAAATTTATAATGTAATTATGTTTTTCATTTGCAAACATTAGGAAATAGGATATCAATACCTTCCAACACTCTGACTCTCATTAACGTTTCATATATTCTTATTGACCTTATTTTTTGGTAATAAACTTCCGAATTCTATACGCAATAATATTTATTTGAATTTTTTTATATAAAATCAGATGATTACAAATAATTCTCAAATCACGTCAGGAATTAATTGTATCTTTGGTACAACCGACAATATTCATTAACTTGTAAAAGATGTTATTAAAAATATTTTTCTCATAATGCATAACATCTGGACTGTGTTAGATCAGAAGTATACAACAATAACATAACTCTTAAAATATACTAATTTTTATCCAATTACGAGAGTCTCCAAAAACTGCTAGTGGTTAAGTGTGGTCACCATTACATAGAGCTGCATTTTCACACTCTTTTACCTGTAATAGTAACATGTCACCATTCTCGTGATCATAGGATCCGATAGTTCAACATAATTTTTCTTAAATTTTTGTTGTTATCTACTATATGAATGATATTTTAGAAGAAACTGATAAATGGTTATGAAAAAAACAAATCTTTCTACTATATTGAAATTGAAATGATTTCGTATTCTCCACACAATGTCACAACCTTTTCATCCATCAGTACTCCATCCACATATCATAACATATGTCGGAAAATCATTTATAGTCTAGAGTAAAACAACTTTCATGTTGAATGCTGACATTTATTTGTATCATAAATATGTACTACATCAATCCAAAGCTTTTTAATTTATCTAAAAGTGGGCATAAATATACGCCAATGTATTTCCCTGAATGAGTAGGACTATGCACAAATACACACAATATACATGTATAAACATAGGCACTACAACAACATAGTAATCACATCACCTACACGAAGTACACATGATACACTACACATATGAATAACGTGCCTATTATAATAACATTTACCCATCTAAATGTGTCTATTACAATTACTATATTGTTGGTTTTTATACAAATAGCGGATATATGCACACATGACTTTTTTTATTAGCAGTAATTTAAACATTTCATCTTGCATACATGTTGACTTGCACATAAATTAGTCTGGCATAATTAAATCTAACATCTGATCTATACCAATCTTATGTTACATAATCAAACAACATTATAAGGATTTTGAATTACAAATAATGTTATTATAATTCGACAAAAATAACCCTAAAACATGCTACTTCTTCATATTATATAACAAAAAGGTCGAAATACCTAAAGGAAGAGGAGAGCGTGTGTAGATTGTCCAAAAGATTGATATCTAGGCACAAGGGTTCGACCACATTCTCTCTATCAGACATGGGCGAGAACGCTTACGCCCTTGCTTAGTTCTCCCCTGCAATTCTGCCACACGACACTTTATGATGCTCTCCTAATTCAAGTGGGTAAGTATGCAGGTGAGCACGTGTGATGTATGGGTGGTCGTCGAAGTGCTCTCTATATAGGGTCTTGCACATGCGCTCACCTAGTCTATGCCCAACCCGTTATCACCATTCACACTATTTGTTGTAATGTTTGTACATGAGAGCGAAAGGGGTCTCTTGCTCATGATAGCTTCCTAAGATGATCTAAGGTAACTCGTGGTTCCATAGATAAGCTCAAATTGCTGAAAGAAAGAGAGGGGCTCTTTAGCAGTATTTGTCATAGAGATTTGGTAACGAGGCGATGAACGATGCCATAAGTTTGAAGGTCTCTTGAAGTATGTTTGAGTGTATTCCATCGTATGTCTTGCTACCTGATGAATCCACGATTCGTCGCCTTTATTTTTTTATTTTATCATTATTTCCTTAATCAAATGTGTAAATACCCACTAATTTCATGAAGTTACTATTTTGCAAGCATTTGTTAAATATACATTTTTAGCACTTCTTATATTCAAAATAAAAGAATGAAGAAGAAAAGAAAAAGAAAATAAAATAAAATAAAATAAAGGATATATTTATGAAATAAATGCAGACTGACCTGAATCATGAGAGAAGTTCAAGACTTGACCTGATCGGTCAGGAATAAAGCAGGGTGAGATAGAGTCTTTAATCCAAAAATCTAAAAATAATTTGAAATATTTTTCCTTGTATAATTATACAAAACTTATACTATTTTATTTGTATATAAACCTCAAATTGAATATTTTTCTAAACATAAATTTTAAATAAAAATATTTTATAAATAATAAAAATAATTACAAAATAAAACCATGTATAGAGTAAAAGTATCCACACTCAGAAAAAGTCGTAAAGTGACAATTGGAAGATCAATTCTGGCTACATACGAACTCAAATTGAATCAAACTCACTTCCATTGTACTCTAAATTCATTTATATTTAAAATGGGTGTGGTTTCATATTTTTTGGATTTACGTTAAAAATTCGATTTTTTGGGGTGGTTTTTGCAATTTCATCATTTATTTATTGTATATATTTATTTATATACATAATGTAAATAATTGTAAATATTTGTCTTCATTGTTTAAAATAAAAATAAAAATAAAAATATTTTTTTGAAAAAATTATTATTTAAAAATAATTTCCTTATTTGTACATGTGTATATTGTGCTATATGTATATATTACTTGTATATAACTAATTTACTTATATAAAAATAACCAAAAAATTAATATCTAACATTAATTAATTAAATTAATATAACTACTAAAATTTGATTTATTATTTATTTTATTTAATTATTTGATTTGAAAACATACCTTGTACATAAGATTTGATTTTATACCTTAAATAACCACCATTAAGGTGGCTAATTAAATTTTGTAAATTAATCATATTAATTAGTTTTTAATTACGAATTTCATTTTTAATTAATTAATTATATTTATTTAATTAACCACTAAATACCTTCCTTCTTTGTAATTATTTTCCTTTTTTATTTTTCTTCTTCTTTTTATTGAGCTCCTCCTTCCTCATTTGCTCTTGATCAATCTTTGGTGATGAGGAGCCAGATCTCCAAGAGCTTCTTGTTGCAGAAGGGTGCCCACCCTCCGAACCATCCAGTTACAACGAGTCGGTCTTCGTCGAGGCTATCACGATGTGTCCGATCCCAAGGTGAGATCCATTTTATTTTCTGTCGTTCTTCTAGATTAATTTTAGATTTTAATTCAAAGTCATTTAGTTGTAAAATTCTTAATCGTTGTCATCATTTCCGATCTCATATTTGATTTCCGATCCGACACTGATTTTCTATCTCATTTTCTCGATCTAATCGCTTCACATTCTACCTCACGAAACCACACACCTCCGATCACGCACGGTGATCGGATATCCAGATCTATCTTCCATTTTGTAGGATCTGCACCTGCTCACATTTTTTCGTATTTGGTTTTTCTTGGATTGGGCGGTCATGCTCGTATCCTCATGTGTTGATACCGAATAAAAAAATAAAAGAATATTTTTTCTCTAACATTTGTTTTGCAGGAAAAATTTAAAAAAAATCTATAAAATATAAAAATGTCTTCTGTTACTGTTCTACAAAGAAAAAATATTTTTTTCTTTCTTCTATTCTTGTTTACAAGAAAAATATATAAATAAAACAACAATAATAATAAAAACTAGCCCCACCGTCCGCCGAAGACCACCATTGCCCCGTCGTTGCCGCTGAGTCGCACTTCCGCGCCCTGCGCAGACTGCCCTGAGTGCCCTCTTCCTGGCGGAGCTCCATCCTCCAGTCCAGCCGACCTCCGTCCTTCGTCAATCCCGTCCGCTGCTCAGCCAGCCGACCTACCGCCTCTTCCATCCACTGCTCAGCCAGCCGACCTACCGCCAATACCTCCGCCCACCACGCGTCTCCGCGCGAACCGTCGCAGGGCGTGTGTCGACCAGCGGCCTCCCGAGCGCCCGTCACGAGCTCCGCCTCGTGAATCCGTCCTGCCATCTCCGTCTACCACGATGCTCTAGCCATCGACGCCACCGCTGCCCGACACCTCCTGCTCCGCCATCGCTTGCCGACGATCGCCATCAGCCGGTCTACTGCCAGCACCTCCGTCGTCGCCAACTCCGCCAACTCTAACGCCCCAACCACCGTGAACAGCCTTCGCCTGTGGCTTGGGAGAGAGGGAAGCGACGACTCCCTTTCCCCTTCTGTTTGAAGAGAAAGAACGAAGGAACCCAGTTCCATAAAAAAATTAGAATAATTGCAATAAACTCCTGGAAATTTCAAATGTTGCAAAAGGCCCCCACCCCCAGAGCTGCACGTGCACAACAATTTTATGATTTTGACCCCATTTTTATATCTTTGTTAAATATTGCTTTTTGAACATTCACAATTCGGTCCTCCATTTACAAAACTTAAAATTACATGTTTTTTTGATTCAAAATAAATGTTTTGATTGCTCAATAAATTCTATAAAAAATTGCACATATTCCTGTCACTTATATCTTCGTTCTATAAAATTTTCATCATATTATATTTTTATTTGATATTTAAAAAATTCAAAAACTGCATCACTTTCTCTATTTGAATTTGAAAAATTCATAAAAAATCAATTTTGTCTGAAAAAATCCAAAAAAATTAGATTACTTTTATTTCATTATCTTTTAATTTCTTTCCAATTTTCATGCTTTAATTATTTACAAAACCCCCAAAAATTCAAAATAATAAAAATCTTACAAAAATCATAAAAATGGTAGAAAAAACAAAAATAGTGATTTTAGTTCATGTGTGTAGATATTTGTCCATAGTTTAGCAGAAAAATAATTTACAGGAGTTTGGGCTCATAAAATATTTTTAAGTTGCAAATTACTCCAGATCGTGTTCTCTTTGTCATTTTTGCTACTGTTTGATTTTCGTAAAATCACAAAAATATCTGAAAATTATATAAAAATTATGAAAAACATTTTAAAGTCTTTAAAACCCAAAAAATATTTTCTCTAGATTTTTTTATAATTTTTGATATAATTGAAAAATAAAAAAGAGTGTGTGTGCATATTGTGACTTGTGTGTTTATTTAATTTTTTTTAAAAAAAATAAAAACCACTAAAAATCCTTTATTTCGAAATTTGACTACTAAGTTCTTTAATCATTCTCCTTGTATTCGATCTTGATTGTTATACCAGGTAAATTAAAATAGCGAAGACCGCTTACATTGTTTTTCATTGTTTAATTTTTCTCTTAAGTGGTTTTATTAATTTTTCTCGTTGAGCAATCGGTCCGATTGAGGACAACGACATTGCATATTTATTCCACCTTAGTCGATCGGATTTTGTCTCATCATAATGACGTCATTGCCGGAGAGCACGTCTTAGTAGTCATTTTTCTGCTTTACTTGTCTATATATATATATTATAACCGTTTTAGATCATCTCTTTATTTGCTTTTTGTGCGAGGAACCTCTTAGAGGACGACTTGGAATCTTTTTGAGGACCAACACAGGAGGTGAAGTAGGGAAGGATAGAAGACAATTATTTTATTTTTAGAGAACACTTAGCTATCATTGTAATCAACTAGACTTTGGACACTTGGACATTTAAGGGTCTGTTTCGCCATGTGTCGGTGCATTTGGGGGACCTCACCGCTATTCTCTCGTGTTTTGATTTCATTGCCTTACTTTCTATTTGATTCTCGTGGATTTAGTCCCTAGACTTAGGATTTTTATTGATTGTGCCATAATCAGCTAAGGTCCAACACCTAATTGCTTGCCTGTGCCCATATATCATAATTGTACGTAGCTAAAAATAAATTAAAAAAGTTAGCTTAATTGGATTTGTGACCACGTTCCGTGAGGAGTCACATACAATGCTAGCAGGACCCATTGTGGCGGACATCGAGTGACTCCCAAGATCAGACTCCGGACTCGATTCGATTACCTACCTACTGTTCTTCACGATCAATAGAAGTTGTTTATCTAAGGTCAATTTTCTCGTGCATCATATAGTTAGCTTACTTTGAATCTTTAATTTTATGCGTGGATCATATTGCATGTAGATTGTTAGAGCATGGTACGCATTTCTATCTCTACATGCATCATTATATTTCATCGCGCATTGGCTTTTCCGATTTCCTCCCTTGGTTTCACTCACATAATTCAAACATGAAATTGGACACTCGTTAGACGTTATTCATGAAAAAATACAAAAAAGAGAAAATCAAAAATTAAAAATTAGGACTACTAATTGAACTTGACTTTTAAAATTAAACATGATTGATTCATCGTTGTTTTGGGAGAGCAACCCCTTCATTGTTTGTGCTTTAATTTGCTCGTATACACACTAAGGAGTAGTGCTCAAAATCTCGTTAAGTCTCCTAAATGTTTGTACAAATTTTGTTTTATCACCTAAACTCTAAAAATTGACAAGATAATTGACCACATATTCACGGTCTTCACATTGCGTTGAGTAAGTGAATTGGCAGTTTGCATTGTATTTGTATGTGATTGGTGTGAGTTGGTTACAATCATCTTCTCTAGATCATTAGCAGTCACCTTCTGTCTCCTTTCTTGTCTTCACTTCATCTCTTTGTCCCTCCCTCCCTCCCTCCCTTCATTTCCCTCTCTTCACGATGGATCAGATTCCATTTCAGTTGCGGCTTCTTCATTTCATTCCCGCCCACTCTCTTAGGAGGTCAGAACTCCGACCGACATCCTATCTTCTCCCTACCCACCTTCTTATTATGGGCATGTTGTCCTAAGAGAAGACACACGAAGAGTTCAGATTGACCAGATATGAGACACAGGTGATCACCTTGCTGAGATGACAGTGCATTCCTTAGGCAATCACATGGAGCAATCACGAGTTTTAGACGACTTCTATCCTAAGATGATGGATGAGCACCTAGATCAGGAAGCACAGTTAGCTTCTACATTGATTCCCTTCATTTTGGATTTAGAGGTCATTAATCTATTACCGAAGTTTTCAGGGGGAGTACATGAGGAGTTGTATATTCATATATCTGATTTTGAGGATTTTTGTGGATCACGAGCATACCTAGATATCGCTTATGAGGAGTTGATGCTAATAACCTTCCCATTTACACTTCAGAGTAGAGCCATGAGTTGGCATCAACATTTGGAAATAAAGTTCACTACATGGAGCGAACTTCGGGTGTTATTTTTTGCAGAGATTTTACCTCCATCGTAGAGTTGAATTGATGCGGTCCTGTATTCGAGATTTTTCAGTTGACCCCTAGGAGCCATTAAGAGATTCACAGCTTAGGTTTGTTGACCTGTTGAGGAGATTCCCAGATCACGGAATCTCGAGGTCTAACCTTGTTCAGATCTCCATGAGGGGGATGACCGCAGAGCAGATTGCATTAGTCATTACCTCGTGTGGTGGTTCACACCATAGTCTCGACATGGATTTATTTGAGACCATCTTGGGAGCACTTTCAGACATTCCATATTCATCAGATGTTCTAGTCGAGATAATGCATGAGGGGGATATGACCCCAGTTGAGTGTGTGGGACTTCATGCCGATTCAAACAGCACACACCAGTCAGAGGATATTGATTTTACTACATTTTAGATGGCAGATGTGTTGACCACCACTGTGAGTTCCTAGAGTCGGACATTGGTCGAGTTCCCGTTGGTTTTACATCCAGATTTTGAGCCAATCCTGCACTTTCATGTCGAAGATTCTTGGATTCTAGTTCTGCTAGTATCCTAAGAAACGAAGGAGGAGCCCACATTTCAGCCATCCTTTCAGTTATTTCAGTGTCCATGTCTAGCTGATTCAATGTCCATTCTTCAGAAGATCCTCTCAGATTCAGATATAGATTTGGATCCATCTCAGCATAGAGAGCTTGATGACAAACACCATTTTGATTTAATAAACCTAGATAGTCCCGTCTTTGAGCCGTGTGTCCTCCCATTTGTTGATGTTGATACAATTTTGAAGGACCTGGTATTTGGCAACATAGATCCATAATTCGATTCTGATTCCTCTTTTGGGAGGATGCCACGTACCATGCGTACTCAGCTTCACTTTCTAGGAGTGTATCCGACCTGTCGAATCACGAGACCGAGTCTTCTGATATTTCTGATCATGAGTCCGAGTTTTCTCACCTCGACGACCCTCGCAAGGATGAGCTAATCTTTGAAGTATTCGATGATATTACTGATTTCTCTACATTACAGACATGGGATATCAGCCTTTCTAGTGAGTTTCCTGATCATGACATTTCATAACTTCTTGAGACGATGATTAACGTGTAGGATTCCATGACTGTACATTCCTTCTCCACATTTGATTTCTTCAGCTCCATCCAATCACTCCATTCTAACTTTGAGCCGATGATTTCTTTCGTGCTACCTGAGTATGATCATACATTGTCTTTCTTTTCTCGGTAGCTGACATCGACTTGAGCGCATATTCAGGTGCATCTTTTGACCATCCTGAGTCTGTTGTTGTTCTCCCACCAAGATAACAACGATAATATGGTATTCGCCTCACATATATTGTCCTAAACCTTGATATAATGTTATCCTAGCCTTTGTGCCCAGCTAGGGGCATAAACTCTAATGCTTGTTGAGAGGCATCTCAACATTGTTCCCAGTTGTATAGATCCATTTGTCTATATCGCACATTCTTTTGTCTAACATCCCATCTCCATCTTGTGATTATGCTATACTTAGGGTGTACTTTAATATATGTACAGGGGATGTCAGATTTTTTATTATTCGTTTGATTCTTTTTACCTTTGTTTTGCTGCCTATACTTAGGGATATTTTACCCTAAGTATATGGGAGGTAGACCCTGTATATTCTAACCATCGGTTTTCCCTTTGTGTACAGTCTTCTATACATAGGATTACTGGATCCTAAGTATAGGGAGATCACCAACATCTATTGATTGTATTCTTTAATTCGTTATTGTAGCATAGCCCTTCTTTTCACTTCCCAATACTCCACACGAGTTATGTCTTCAATTGTCGCTCTCTGATCACTATGAGGACATGGTTTGAGCTAAGTATATGAGGTATCGTATATATTGTATATATACTTTAGCCATAATGCGTACTTTCGTATTTTTAGTATGGCTGAAATATTGTATAATTACTTGTAAAATTCAGTAAAACCAACTAAGAAAAAGATACACATATTTCCTCAAATTTCTTTTTGTATATACTGATTAATAAGTCAGGTTTAAATATTTTGAAAAATATTTTGAAAATCTATTTGATTTTTTTGAAAACTATTTGAAAAATGTTTGAAAAATATTTGCAACCTTTGTAAAAATATTTTGGCTTGTAATTATGTGAAAAAATTACTTTTTGTAAAATTATTTGCAAATATTTTGAAATTGTTTGTAAAATTATTTTGAAAAATATATATATATATATACTTTTTGAAAAATGTTTGCAAAAATAGTTTTCAAATGTCTGTAAATATTTGTAAAATTGTTTGAAAAATTATTCTGGACTATAGTTTTCAAATTATTTATAAAATTATTTTCGAATAATTTTGAGGAATATATGCATCACACAAAAAAAATTCTTTACTAATTGTATATATATACTTGTATAAATTACTTATCTACCATTTTCTTGTAAATAATTAACTCACTCATGTGTAAATATGTGTATCGTATCTAGTAACCCTACCTTATTATTAAAAGACACAGAAAAATTGTATATACTTGTATATATTACTAACCATTTTTCGTAGAAAAACCCTAAAAACTACAAAACCAAGAAATCTATAAAAATTTGCATAATTAAAATCTCAAAAAATATCTTTTTACATGTGCATCATTTTCAAAAATCCATAAATTGCATGTGCATTTTTCAAGATAATATTGATATTTAAACTAAGTCGGAATAAAATTGAAGAATGGAGCTTAGTTAGACATTAATCCACTTAATTTCAGAGGAACCTTATATGAACTGGAGTTAAGACTTTTCATGTCCTAGTGACATAATTCTTTGAGTCCATAAGACTATGTTCACATGTCATCTTGATTAGTCTAAGTAGAATATTTAACAGCACACGCGTGATTCTTTTAGACCGTGGCTGATCTTGGACAAGCACTCTACACGTAGCTCTTCATGGAGGAGGTTGTGAGGGAGCAGAATCTTTTGGTTTGGGGTAGCATACGAGGGTAGTATATCTAGACAGAACCTCTCATCCTCCTCTAGGGAGGGGAGTGCATCTCAACCTAATCTAGAGATGTTGAGGTCTAAACACATGATTCTGTGGGGTTGCAATAATACTTCAAAAGAGGGATAGTCTACTAGCTCAAGAGGAAAAACTCCTTATGTTCATGATGCACCTTGTATATATTTTAAAAAAAGAAAATAAAAAAAATGCAAAATCTACAAAAGTGGACAGACCTGATTGAAAAGTAAAATACCTGCCGGAGTGTATATACAAGTGAAAAAAAAGAATAAAAGCTTCAAAGTCATTTTTTGTAAGCTTGCAGCGGATGACTTGGCTACACTGGTCATGCTTCCAAGGATATCTAGCTACACTGGTTACAGTCCATTCTCTTTCCATCCACTCTTCTTGAGCTAGTTGTACTTGAACTTAGAAGGGAATATCCCCTCTCCTCGAGGAAAGAGTTGCTAGATAGGGGGGACTAAAGTTACCTTGTTGAGAGAGGCTGTTTCTTTGTTACTTTTTAGATGAAGAGATATATTCCACTTACACCATACAAATAAAGATTCATAGTCATAAGAATTTGTGTATGTAGATTTGTTCTGACCTGACTATTGAGGAGACTTGAATAGGAGTCATGTGGAACTTAGAGGCGATTAGGTTTTAAATCCATTTCCCATTAAGGTTCCACCACAATAATAATCCAAAGGTCTGACCGAGCTCTATGCTCCAACTTTATGAAGACAAATTTAAAAGTCAACATTGTTCTAATTTCTTTCCTTTTTCTTTTCTTTATTTTTGTTTCCCCTTATTTTCCAAATAAATGTTTGCTAAGGGGCTAGCAAAGGTAAAGTATAGGGGAATGATGAATCCATGATTCATTGCCTTTATTCTTTTATTTTAGCTTTATTTCTTTCATCAAATACCTGTAAATACCCATTAATTTCATGAAATTACTATTTTGCATGCATTTATTAAATATGTATTTTTAACACTTTTTATATTCAAAATAAAAGTATAAAGAAGAAAAGAAAAAGAAAAGAAAAAATAAAGATGTATTTATGAAATAAATGCAGACTGAACCAAACCCCGAGAGAAGTTCAAGACTTGACCTAATCGACAAAGAATAAAGTAGGAGGAGATAGGGTCTGTAATCTAAAAATCCAAAAATAATTTATAAATATTTTTCCTTGTATATTTGTACAAAACTTATATTATTTTATTTGTATATAAATTTACCTTAATTGAATATTTTTCTAAACAGAAACTGTAAATAAAAATGTTTTGTCAATAATAAAAATAATTACAAAATAAAACCATGTATAGAGTAAAAGTATCCACAATCAGAAAAAGTCGTAAAGTGACAATTGAATGATCAATTCTGACTCCATACGAACTCAACTTGAATCAAACTCACTTCCATTGTACTCTAAATTTATTTATCTTTGAAATGGACATTGTTTATAATTTTTGGAGTTACGGTTGAAAAGTCGATTTTTCTAGGGTGGCTTTTACATTTCACCGTTTATTTATTGTATATATTTATTCATATTTATTTTTATATATAATATAAATAATTGTAAATATTTTTCTTCATTATAAAAATAAAAAATATTTTAAAAAATTATTATTTAAAAATAATTTCCTTATTTGTACATGTGTACATTGTACGATATGTATATATTACTTGTATATGACTAATTTCCTTATATAAAACTCGTAAAAAAATTAATATCTAACATTAGTTAATTAAATTAATATAATTACGAAAATTTGATTGATTGATTTATTTATTTTATTTAATTATTTGATTTGAAAACCTACCAGTATATAAGATTTGATTTTATAGCATAAATAACCACCATTAAGGTGGCTAATTAAATTTGAAAATTAATTATTTTACTTATTTTATTTAATTATAAATTTCATTAGTAATTAATTGATTAATTTTATTTATTTAATTAATCACAAAATACCTACATTCTTTGTAATTATTTTCCTTTTTGATTCTTATTCTTCTTTTTATTGAGCTCCTACTCCCTCATTTGCTCTTGATCAATTTTTGATGGAGAGGAGCCCCATCTTCAAGAGCTTCTTGTCGCAGAAGTGTGCCCAACCTCCAAACCCGTCCTACGACAGCGAGTCGGTCCTCGTCGAGGTTATCACGGCGTGACCGATCCCAAGGTGAGATCCATTTTATTTTATGCTGTTCTTCTAGATTAATTTTAGATTTTAATTCACAGTCATTTAGTTGTAAAATTCTTAATCACAGTTGGCATCATTTCCCATTTCATATTAGTTTTCTGATCCGATACCGATTTTCCATCTCATTTTCTCTATCTAACGCTTCACATTCAACCTCACGCAACCACACACCTCCGGTCACGCACGATGACCGTATCTCTGGATCTATCTTCCATTTCACAGGATCCACAACCCCTCACATTTTTTCGTGTTTGGTTTTTCTTATATTGAGCCATCGGTGCTCGTATCCTCATGTGTTTATATCGAATAAAAAAAAGATTATTTTTTCTCTAACATTTGTTTTGCAGGAAAAATCTGAAAAAGTATAAATATAAAAAAATAAAAAATAAAAAAAATCAGCTCCTCCATCCACCGAAGACCACCGTGCCCCGTCGCAGCCGCCGGGTCGCACTTTTGCGCCCCCGCGCGGACTGCCCTCCGCCCGACGGAACTCC
Organism: Ottelia alismoides; assembly: GCA_037367405.1. Lineage (NCBI taxonomy): Eukaryota > Viridiplantae > Streptophyta > Magnoliopsida > Alismatales > Hydrocharitaceae > Ottelia > Ottelia alismoides. The sequence goes on along the minus strand of JAZKJV010008789.1, from coordinate 427,941 downwards.
ATCCTCCAGTCGAGCCGACCTCCATCGTTCACCTCTCCCGTCTGCTACTCAACCAGCAGACCTACTGTCAGCACCTTCGTCCACCACGCGCCCCCCGCACGAACCGCCACTGGGCGTGTGTCGACCAGCAGCCTCCCCAACATCCATCGCGAGCTCTGCCTCGCGAATCCGTCCTGCCATCGCCATCTTCCGCAACGCTCCAGCCACTGTTGCCACCGCTGCCCGACTCCTCCTACTCCTCCTCTGCTCACCGATGAACGCCACCAACTGGTCTACTGCCAGCACCTCCGTCGTCGCCAACTCCGCCAGCTCCGATGCCCCAACCACCGTGAACAACCGCCACTTGTGGCTTGGGAGAGAGGGAATCAACAGCCCCCTTTCCCCTTTTGTTTGAAGAGAAAGAACGAAGGAACCCTAGTTCCTTTAAAAAATGGAATAATTGTAATAAAGCCCCTGAAAAGTTCAAATATTGCAAAAGGCCCCGCCTCTAGAGCAACATGTGCGCAGCACACATTATTTGGGTAATTTGCGATTTTGACTTAGTTTTTATATCTCTGTTAAAAATTGATCTAAAACTTTTGAACATTCGCAATTTAGTCCTCCATTTCCAAAACTTAAAATTGTATGTTTGTTTGATTGAAATAAATGTTTTGATTGCTCAATAAATTCTACAAAAATTGTGTATATTCCTGTCACTTGTCTCTTCGTTGTATAAAATTCATTACAATTTATTTTTATTTGATATTTTTAAAAATTCAAAAACTACATCATTTTCTCTGGCTAAATTTGAAAAATTCATAAAAATCAAATATTGTTTGAAAAAATTCCAAACAAATTAGATTAGGTGTGTTTCATTGTGTTTTATTTTCTATCCAATTTTCACGCATTAATTATTTTTAAAACCTAATAAATTGCAAAATATCAAAAATCTTACAAAGATCATAAAAAATGGTGGAAAATCTAAAATTAGTGATTTTAGTTCATGTGTATAGATATTTTTCTATAGTTTAACATAAAAATAATTTCCAGGAGTTTTGGGCACTTAAAATATTTTTAAGTTGCAAATTACTCCAGATTGTGTAGTGTTTATCATTTTTACAATTTTTTTATTTTTATAGAATCATAAAAATATCTAGAAATTATATAAAAATTATCAAAAACATTTTAAATCCTTTAAAATATAAAAATATTTTCTTTGGATTTCTCTGAGCATTTTAATATAATTGAAAAATATAGAAAGAGTGTGTGTGTGTGCATATTGTGACTTGTATGTTTATTTAAATATTTAAGAAAATAAAAACAATAACCACTAAAAATCTTTTATTTTTGAAATTTGACTACTAAGTTCATTAATCGTGCTTCTTGTGTTAGCCCTGATCGCTATACAAGGTAAATTAAAATAGCAAAGACCGCTTACATTGCTTTTTATTGATTTATTTTTCTCTTAAGTGATTTTATTAATTTTTCTCATTGAGTAATCAATCGATTGAGGACAACGACATTGCATATTTAGTCCTCCTTAGTCGACCACATTTTGGCTCATCACTGCCCCCATGTTATATGCCTTTCATGTAGTTTCAACTCTAGGTATAGTTTTTCCATTTCCTCCATTCTGTCCTAGCTTTTCTATCTCAGCTCTTAACTAATCATGTATTCTCATCTTTTTTTGGAGTTGCCTAGTAAGTGATGAATCCCCATTCATCACTCTTTATTCCTTTATTTTAGCTAGAAATCTTGGCAAAATACCATGTAATTATTTGTAAATACAATAAATTGTCAAAATGCATGCTTCATGTAAATAACTATAATTAGCATGTTTTTGCACAAAAATAAAGGAATAAAGGAATAAAAAAAGAGAGAAATATGTAGAATAAATATTGAGTGACCCGAACCCAAGGGAGGGCCAATCATTGGCTTGACCGCAAAATAAAACAAACAGAGAGAGATTGGGTCGTTCTCCATCATACATATATTTTCCCCTTTATGTATATATTTTATTTTCATAAAATAAAAATAATTATGTGTTCCTCATAATGTGTATATATTTATAAAAATAAAATAAAAATAAGAAAAATAAAATAAAACAAAAATAAATTCTCTCTCTTCCCCTTGTATATACCATGTATATATGTACCTGCACATATTTATTTTCCCCTTGTAAATACATAATAAAAAATTAAATAAAATTTATTTTAAATCCCATATTTTATGTTGTAAATAAATAAAATATAATATAGAGATAATTGTGCAAAATAAATAGTTAAAAATAAAAATAAAAAATACATAGGTACATATACCTGTATATAATATAACACTATGTATATACATTCATTTATTTGAAAATAAATAAATAAATATCCCAAAAATACTTTGTAAATAAATAAACATTTTTTATTTTGAAAATATTTTGAAACAAAATCTTTTTCTATTTTATTTTGAATTTCCAAATAATTTCTGAATGGAATTTTCCCATTGGTCCACGGGGGATGTTGACCCCCGGTCAACTCCCCCTTGGACGACTTTACTTCGCAGACCGCATCTCAACCCGACTTCTTCCATTTATTCAGACGTGATCCGCCTCCCATTTACCCAAACCCCGGGCTCCGATTGCAGCTACATCCGAGATTCACGCCCGAGGTTCATCTTAGGGATCCATGCATTGGATTGCGCGCCCGACTCCCATTTTCTCGGACCCCTACCAGTATATAGCTTCGCCTCCTTCCTCCATTTCACGCACCTTCAGCCTCCATCTTCGTTCCCCATGACCTCCACCTTCTTCCTCGAGTGACAGTGAGTGCGGAGGGTATTGCAGAGAGTGATTGGAGGTGTTTACCCCAGGTCCGGCGACCATCGTCGTCGAGCTCCGCCGTCGGCGTAGCCCGAGCCTCTAGAGGTGTCGCTCCATCGAGGCGAAGACCGTCGGAGATCCAGCATCTCCCCCACAGATGATTCCAGTGTCTAGATTAATAAGTAGATCCGATCTTCCATCTTTCGCTCTGCCAGCTCCGCCCCAGTGGCCGGAGCTTCGCCCCTTCGTTTTGACCGTACAGATAGATCCCTCGACTCACCGTCACCCTCCGTCCACAATCTGATCATCTCGATCTTGGCTATCCGAGCCAAGATCAGGCTCGGTCCCTTCCGCTGCCTCTATCGGGACCCCCCTTCGCCAAACCACCCCACTTCCCTTTGTTTTCTCTCAAATAACCCATGCCGGAGTCTTCCTCCGAGCACGAGCTTTTCCTTGTAGGTGAATAAGTGCGAGATATCCCCGTTAGACGCATCTTGCACCCATCGTCGGAGTCGCCCAAGTCCTCCCTCCCTCCCTCGCCAGAGGATCGGACCATTGGGAGCTTCATCGGCCACCACCATCAGACGCAGAGCGACGAGGCACGTCGAAGCCCTTTGTCGATCATCCATCGGACACACACAGCCACGCCAGCTCGCTTACGAAGTTCGTCGGGGAGGAGTTCTTCCAGAACCTCTCTCCACCGTTGGATCATGCCTCGCTCCCAATTGTTATCTGAGCCATCCGTCGCCTGCCTCTGACAGGCCGTTAGATCCACGATCTGACAACCACGTGCACCCCATGTTCGCCTTTTCGTCCGGACCGTTAGATCTGCCAGGAAGCATCATCAGAGCCGCACATCCACAACCATTCACAGTCTGACACCTAGCCCCCACGTGTCCCACACGCGCTTTGGCTGAGTAACTTGCGCCCGACCCCCTGCTCTTTATTTTAGTTGTTGTTTAGTCTATTAAATAATTTAGCATACTTGGATATTTTACGTATCAGGACCTGTAGCTTCTTGTATTTGCATTTTAGTCCCTGCTTTGTGGATACACGTGCTTCGACACGTGACTTTTGTGGGCTTTTTGCATATTTAGGGCCGGGATTTATGAATGTTATGAATTAAACTTGAAGTTTCAGATATTGCATATATGCCCCTGTGCGTGATATAATTGAGCATGTTTGGAATTTGATGCGCATTTTACACTGATACCCTTATAGTTTCTGAACGTGTTCCGTTTGATCCCTTAAACTTTGTTTTTCTTGCAAATAGGTCCCTTTGTGTTGTTGCTTAATTATTTGTTGAATAAAATATCAAATCAACTCCAAATTTGGTGAAATTTGGACACGTGGCTCTTGCTACTGCGTAAAAATTTCACTTGGGACATTTTTCTTAAAATTTTCTATTTTTAAAAACACATATTTTTGCTACTATTAGAAATATGAAATCAATAAAAATATTAAAATCCCCTCAAAAATTGTAAAAAAATAACTTACTGTTTGTTTGTGTGTTTTCTAGCTTCATTCCAATTTTCACTTCATTTGGAGATATAAAACACCTAAAAATTGAAATATCCTAAAAATCTTATAAAAATCATTAAAAATTCTATAAAATTCAAAAAAAATTCTTCTCCTGTATCTTAGTTTTTATTTATAGTTTTCATAAAAATTGTCTCCAGATTTTTGTAGGTTATTTATCTATTTTTAGATAACCTTTCAAATCTGGCTGCACATTTGTTCCCTGATTTTTCCTTTTTCTATTTTTATAAAATCTACAAAAAATATAAAAATCTAAAAAAATTACCCAAACACTTAAAAATATATAAAACACAAAATAATTTTATTTTAATTTTATGGCTTGCCTCTGTGTGCTGAATAAATTGTTGTTTGAGTTCTTTTTACTTTATTTTGTATTTTCTTCATAATATAAAATCACAAAAAAATTTAAAAATTCATAAAAACCACCAAAAACATTTTATTTATTTTTGACTACTTCGTAGGCCACTTGGCCAACCGTGCTCCTTGTGTTCGAACCTGGTCGATATACCAGGTTAAATAAATAGCGAGATCGCTATTCGGATTTTCATCTGATTACTTTTATTTGGTGGTCTATTTTTCTTGTCGATCGATTATCAATTTCCGAGATCCGGGTCACAACGACCCTTTTTTTTACCTTTACCCAGATTTTGTGAGATTTTTCTGTCATCAGTAAGGTCCTGTAGTGAGTTCAAAATTCTCAAGGTATCATCACCCTTGTCACTAGCCTCATCTATGTTCTTTCTCGGCATCCTATCTGAATCTGACTTGGAATCTGTATCAAAGTAAAAAGGGTTCTAGCTAGTTTTATGTGAAGAAAAATATAGAGGCAATGAGGAGAGGGTCATCTTCGGTAGTGAAAAATGGAGAATAAGCATCATTCTGACCTACCTTTAAAACAGAAGGAGCATTAACTTCGTAGGCCACTTGGCCAACCGTGCTCCTTGTGTTCGAACCTGGTCGATATACCAGGTTAAATAAATAGCGAGATCGCTATTCGGATTTTCATCTGATTACTTTTATTTGGTGGTCTATTTTTCTTGTCGATCGATTATCAATTTCCGAGATCCGGGTCACAACGACCCTTTTTTTTACCTTTACCCAGATTTTGTGAGATTTTTCTGTCATCAGTAAGGTCCTGTAGTGAGTTCAAAATTCTCAAGGTATCATCACCCTTGTCACTAGCCTCATCTATGTTCTTTCTCGGCATCCTATCTGAATCTGACTTGGAATCTGTATCAAAGTAAAAAGGGTTCTAGCTAGTTTTATGTGAAGAAAAATATAGAGGCAATGAGGAGAGGGTCATCTTCGGTAGTGAAAAATGGAGAATAAGCATCATTCTGACCTACCTTTAAAACAGAAGGAGCATTAAAGAGACTAGTCATCCCAAGCCGAAGAGGACTCAGGAAGGAGGTCGTCTCGAGTCGAGTAATGTTGCAAATGGATTTGTGGATGCCACTTCAATGTATGCATTGAATTTGGGGATGTTCTTGGCTATATTTTTGAATCTTTATACTATAATATTGAGATTTACCATTTGTAATCTTATTAAATAAATTTTACTTTGAAAGTTGAGTGATATATTTATGTGACCTAGTTGAAAAATTGAATTGAAGATTTTTCGTTTATAATATATGTTGACTTTATTAACGGACTTAAGTTACTAAATCTAGCATTTGCATTTTGATTAGGTACAAATCTTTCAAAATGGTACTTAGCATTTGTCTTTGTAATCTGTAGTGATAACTAATGTGATGTATAAATAAAATAACATTAAGCAAAGAATGTTGCCACAAAACCAGGCAAAAAAAGAGCAATTATACATTGGTTGTGCACATCTTATTCCTTACTAAAGCTAGACTTCTTTGATGTCTATTGACACGTGGACAATCTCTTTACTTGTTTCGTTGCTCTTACATTCAATTCATCCCTCCATCACCGTTCTCCCTTTCTCCCTCCTATTACTAATGCCACGTGTCAGTATTTAGCATCGGTTTTGGCTTTGTTTGGGAATGGCCATTGATAACATATTTCTTGATGGTTACGTATCTATTTTATGTGTAGCGAACTGCGTGGATTCGGATGTGTGTTTCCCATGCACCGATATGGGTGTCGCATGTTAAACTTCCCCTTCAAGAAACCCTATTCCATCCACGTCAACCTCTGGTTTCTACGCCTTTCTTCTCGACTCTACTTTCTATGCTGCTGCAAATCCGTTATCGCATGCTTTTAGGCTTCGTGAGATTGTCTTCAACATCGAGCGATCTCGTAGGAGGTGTTTGGATAGTGGGTTTATGTAGGTTAAATTGGTTGCAGGTATCCCATTTTTTTGTTTTGGTGTTTGGATAGAGGGTTAAACTGGGGTGGATTAGAAGTGGGTTTGGGGTGATGTGATTGTATTGGAGTTTGAAAAAGTGAGAAGTTATTGTGATGTGATTGTATTGGAGTTTGAAAAAGTGAGTAGAAGTGGAGTAGTTTATAATTTTTTTATGATATGATGGTATAGTATATTATTTTTTGATGGATTTGATGATGGAGAATCGATTTATTTAATTTTTTAAAAAGATAAAAAGTAGGACCCACGTGGAGGGAGAAAATATAGGGTAGGGGAGTTAAACCACCCTTAGGGTGGTTTAACCCGATACAAGAACGCACCCTTAGTTTACTTCTTAAGGGAAATTGGGTTCATCTTTGCGAGAGGACCCTCAAATATGGCTATTTTTTTTATCTGAGTCCTCGATTTTTTAAGTCCACTCTCATGCATGATCTTCTTTGTTTCTATCGTTTGGTAAATCCATATTTCGAGCAATCTCTTTATTTGTTTGCTAAGGGACATTGGGATATTGTTTATTTATTTCTTTGATTTTATGTACGTGCTCTCTTTCTTTCTCTACCTCTCTGGAGACGATATATTCGTCTTTGCGAGAGGACCCTTGAGTAGGGTTCTGTCCTTTTCTTATGAATCCCTAATTTTCTAAGTTCCTTCTCATGAATGACCTTCTTTGTTTCTATCGTGTTTGGTAAATCAATTGTGTTGTTATTCTTTTCGTGAATTGATTGACTTGATTTTTCTAAACGAATCAAGTTTGCATTTATTTTAGGTATTTTAAAACTCACTGATCGATTGATGTCAGATCCATTATTCTATAATTTAATGGATTTGCAACATTTTTATGTTGGTCAATAATTATGTTGGATAATCTAATATTTTAAATATAAAGAGATTAGTCTGATTCCATAATATTTGTATTAGCAACACAAGATCCAATTTTTTTTGAGAGCGGACAAAGACCCTGGAGTAATGCAAAAATTATATTTATATTTGTACATTCAAAAGACCAATTGAAGTCAGATCCGTAATTCAGTATTTAATGGATTTGCAATATTTTAATATTGTTTAATAATTCTAATAGAAACTCTAATATTTTATATGTAATCAAGTATGGATTGATTCCATAATGTTTGTATTATGTTTCAAAACTTTATTTTCTTAATTTTTTATCAACTCGATTTTTAACAATATATCCAATGGATTTTTTTATATATTTTTTTATTCTGTGAAATTTTCATTTTTTGTGTTTAATTTCTTCCTAACTTTTTATTTGTATATCTTTAAAATAGATGTTGTGTATTTTTTTGGCATATGGTTTAATTCTGTTAACTCTCAGTTTATAAGTTATTTTAGTTTTTTATAGTTCTTTTACTGCTGTCTGTTTTATAATATTTGTCATAATTATTCACGAGAGGAATGATAACACCATTTATCATATGTAATATAGAACAATGTCTATCACTAATGTTGAGATGGCATGGCATTTGGATTTTTCTAATCCACTTTACAACTTCTCAATCGTTACACTACTCGGCAAATCGAAAAAAACATCTGATAGAGGTAGTGTTGGCATAATCTATTACATGGAATACTATATAATTATCGTTTATAATAAAATGGAGCGGTATTTAGATTTTTTATGGAATCTATCTTGCGTCTTTTTAATATCCGGAGACAACAGCTAACAAACAAAGAATTTCTGCATTTTTTTATATTTTTATATTTTCAGGTATTTGTTCACAAGAATAGTGTAGCAATTCATCTTCATGTTTACTTTTAACTTTATTACATTTTTATCCATGTGATTCTGACTCGGTCAATATCTCTAAAATGACTTATTCTACATTTTTTTCCTATAGCTTATTTAATTCACTGCATGTTTCTAGTAATTTTAATCTATGATCATACTCTTGATAAAAAAAATAAAAAACAATATCTTTTCATTACTATAGCAGTTGTAACAACACACAAGTTGACTATTTTAACTTCATCCTACTTTTCGAAGACAAGAATATCAATTTCCTCATAATCTTCCATCATAGACATCCAAGAACTACCATAACAATGTACAATAGAGAGAAGTCCAAGGTCATTTGTTGGCCAAAATATTCCATAATAATTTGGTGGTCTTAGAAGACATATTCAATCACCACTACACTCTATTATGCTAATTACAAATATATGTAATGTGATAGCATCTACCATTTTGCAACATGATTAGATTTACTATATATGTTATCCTCCGAGAAATATGCAAATTTTAAATCATAAATTAAGATTTCTATCTATTTTGTTTAGGTGTTTCTACGTATAAGTAGTATAGTACTTCATCTTTATGTTTAAGATATACAAAAGGTATGTACTTCTAACATATATATCTTTGATCCTTTAGTTATATTCCTATACTTATGTGATTCTGACAGCAATTATCACTTTGCCAATACAAATGTATTTGTAAAGTTTTTAACATTTTCCATGTTTCTACTCCACATTTCCTTCACAGTATCAATTCATGAATGAGATCATGATCCTCAGCAAGGTGATACATACAAATGTGGTGAAAATATTGGGGTGTTACCTTGAGATTGAGGTACCTTTGTTTGTTTACAACTACATCCCCAATGAGACGTTGTACGATCACCTCCATAGCCAGCATGCCACGTCGCTGTCATGGAAGAAGGGGTTATGCATCATGGTAGAGACAACCGGGGTGATTGCATACCTCCACTCGAACTTCAATTGTCCAATAATTCATAAGTTATTTGTTTACGCTTTATTATCAAATTGCAGATCTACTCATACATTTAACTAACTGCTTCTTGCAACATTTGAACTTTTCAGCAACATCTAGGCTGCAAACATACCCTTGGATTATAACTTCAATGTAAAGATATATGATTTCGGAGCGCACAGATGTTCCCAAGGTGACTACGATGATGCAATAGACACTGCTATACTTGCATCTGGAGTACATACAAACAATCTATCTGACCAAGAAGAGTGATCTATATCGCTTCGGTTTGTTCTTGGCGAGCTCCTAACCGGTTAAAAATCAATTTCCTTCTCAAGGCCTTATGATTTGAAACTTATTGGCAACGTTTCCTTCTACAATTTCTTACATAACTTTTTTTTAAATAAATTAAGTTTGACTTTATTTTACCTATTCAAAAACTTTCGCTGTAAAATTGCAATTTATAAATCACCTATAAGTAAGTGTTCCTCCATATTCTATATGGATATCGTTTACTTTATTATGTTCATCTTCCTGTTATTCACCAGGCATTTTCATATTTTCATTTGTGGCAATCACTCTGATATAGGAAGGTTTCTGCAGTTCCTATTTCCTAATGATTTCTCCGGTCCGCCGCAAAGCGCGGGTATTTTCTCTAGTTTAACCTACATTCCAGCAAACTGAAGAAGTGGCTTCTATGGGTCATCCCAATGTTTATCCCTCACAGTCTACAGAAAAGAAACACAGGTTAAACTCTTTTCCGTTGGATCAGATAAATTTAGGGCCCGTTCGGTAGGAGAATAAGGAGGAATAAGGATGGGGAATAAGAGGAATAAGGGTCTATTCTCCATTCGGCTGGAGGATAAGAATAAGGAGAATAAGGTGAAATAAAGGTAGATAAGGTGGGATAAAGATATGAACAAGAGTGAAATAAGATGAAAAAATGAGGAATAGTCGTGTACCACGGGGAAGCGTGTTGGGGGCTTATTCCCCTTATTCCATTCTTCCTTATACCCCAAACGAACAGGGCTTAGGATACGGCATATCTCACATGGAACGGTAAGAGAGAAGAGAGAGAGAGAGAGAGAGAGAGAGAGAGAGAGAGAGAGAGAGAGAGAGAGAGAGAGAGAGAGAGAGAGAGAGAGAGAGAGAGGTAGGTGCTAAGGATACAATGCATGCCCGACCATCACAATTTGCAGAAACAAGCCATGACTCATCGCAGCCTACTTGAGCCTGACATTCAAGATAGGGACAGATTTCTTCGATGATCCAAAGAGTTCTGCAATAGAACAAGCAGCAGTTCTGCAAGAGAAATTTCAGAGGGCATGGGAACATGTGACATTGTCTGAAAAGGGATCAACTAGGAAAGCTTGATCATAAACTAGCTAGCTAGCAGCCTAGCAACGGTTGTCCTAATCCCTTGAGCACCATTTGGCCAAGGCACTATCTGCAAGAGACCCTACAATGTAAAGATCATAACCTACCATGTACAGATCACAAGACAAAAAGAAGCCAGAAAGGGAGAAGCGAATCAAAAGTATGCACCCACCTTTAAATAAGTAAGGTGGTACATGGCTGTTGACTATTTGCTCCACCTGGTCATTGTATATCTAGCACGATGTGCGTCCCTTGGTCACACCTGCTGGACCTAATTGCTTGGTTGTCTGTATGCACTCATGACAGGTTTACAGGTTGGATATGTAGCCTAACCAATTCCAACTAGGAGCTTGCAACCCAAATTTCATTGGTTAACTATCTACCTAATCCTAATTGGTTAGGTCGGTACTTGTTGAATAATTTGACATGCCATAAGTCATGTTATCGCATCTCCACCACATGCAACACAGGTAGAATGTCATACCAAGCCAGATGACAAGATGTGGATTGCTGTCATTCACTTTGCTTGTGACTCTAAAACTTTGATCGATTAGTTGCTTTTCAACTTTGTCAATTCCTCTTCGATGTGTTAGGCTTCAATCTAGGTCGAGTATCAACATCTGAATGTGACCCCAGCTCTATCCCTGGAAGGTCCTGTGAAGGTTTTAAATGTAGTAGGAAACCCTGCTTAAATGTCGGAAAAGACTATTGAATATCAGCTCAGTTAGAGTACCCAACAGTATGGTCTTAAAATGAGAAAAGTTCAGTTATGTTCTTAAAATAAATTAGACAGATGGAAAGCTCGATGCGACGTTCCAATCCCCAATAGCCCAAAGGTCAAAGATCAAAGGCTTTGGAACTGGAAGCACACGGACGAGAACATGCACCTATAATAGAACCAAGCTCGAGATCAAAGAAAACTCTACAATCTAACTCAATAACTAAAAACATGAACCCGTAGAAACGAGCTATACGGTTTAAAACCATAAAAGTGTTGAAATTTGGACCTATAGTTGATTTACCTGTAGAACAGAAGAATTAGGCCATTGTCTTAACTCAAATAGTGGTGTGATGTAAAGATCAATAGATCAAATTGTTTCATGTCACCAGCAGCAGAAACGGGGGAGAAAGAAGACAAAAGGAATCACAACGGAGAAGACAAGGAATAAGGAAGGAGCAAAGCAAGACAAACATGTTTTTGCATGTCCATGGCACCCCCACTTAGGCTCCCCATAGATCAGCACATATTGTTTGCGAAAACCGAAAAAATGGGCTATTTTTTCGCATTTAAATGACAATATATTAGGCTGAACAATGACAAATATCATATAAGGTTTTAATTATTACAAAATCTGACAAATAAAACAAAGATAATGACCGTGTTTTTGCTCGTCTCTGGCTGCATGATCAAGCCAAAGGAGCTGAAGAAGAAGAAGAAGAAGCAGCTCAAGGAACACGCCTAAAACTTAAGAAAAAGGACCAAAGATGAAGACGAAGATTGAAGCTCAGTGACTCATGAAGCCAAAGATTGAAGTGGGGAATAAAGTGAAGGAATAGATGAATCTGAAAAGCAAAGGGAGAACATGCACTGAAGAAGTCAAAGTATTTGCATAGTTTTTAATTTTTTTCTATAAAACTGGTCCTCAGAATTGACGATTTGAAATATATACTTGCAGACTGAGAGTAGTTCCTTCCAGCTGAGTGAGATAGGCATTTTGGGGAGGATAGGCAGACTTCAAGGGACTATTCTATTAACATCGTTGAGCTTTTATATTACTAATTGGCGAAGCGACATTGTTGCACGGCGAAAAGTAAAAAAGGATGTTTCCACAAGGTGAGGATGGTATCTGACAGTTGTGGGAAATATGCTAAATGTACTGAGTGTTGTAGAATGGATGGAAAGACTTTTTACAGTAATTCCTTAGTGATTCAGTGATGTCTTTTTTTAGTGGTAAATGAAAATGTATTATATCTGCACAAAAAGGTGGCCACTACGGCATTACATGTTTATGTGTACGAGACACAGAGGTTAGCAGATCAACTTTTGATATATAAGAAGGAGAAGGAAACAAAAAACAAACAAAAATTGCCACACCACGTCTCCAGTTAGGTTGTCAAAGTAGATACATCCCAAGAGATGAGTGAAATGCTACATTCTACAGAGCCCGTCCATTTTTGGTTTCTCTCCTTCCAAATCCACCAAACAAATCACATCTAGCACAATCCTCAATCTCTTCCTATCAGGGGGATAGTTACCATGGGTACTTTGCACCCAATCTAGAGAATCCGGAAAATGAAGATCAGTCGATGGACGGGTTAACTGGAGCGAGTGGCACACTCCTGACCAACCCCGAGAGACATAAGGGCACTTCCAAAAAATATGATCAACACTCTCCCAGGGGGGCACACAAAGGAGAGATTAGCCAATTTGAATTACGCCATATCTAATCAAGCGATTTCTAGTGGGGAGCTTACCACACACTGCTCTGAATAAGCAGTAAGAGTGCTTTGGGGCTACTTTGCTGCACCAGACCTCTTTCCACCAGCCTACCATTGGAGCTTTGCAGAGAACCATATCAAAAGCAGATCGGAAGGAGAATCCCATTGGTCTAGGGACAGAAGAGAATGCGTGGGTTATCCCACCAGTGCCTGTTTGCAAGAGAGGTCGAAGACGCATCAACAGTCTCCAAATAGGGGAAACAATGGTCCTGGCATGTACATCCTAGAAGTTGGAAGGGAGTATTTGGTCTTCATGTAGGAGGCCAAAGAGACTGATCGGATGGGAGGAGTCTCCAAGACCAAGCTAGGGATGCAACCTTTGAAAATTCTGAGATGGAACACAACCCCATTCATACTTTCTCTTTAGAAAGGGAAAATTATTCCCTATTGATTTCATGTCTTTTATAGTCCCATAAAAAGTTAGCGAACATAACTGAGATGCGTCTAATAACAACTTTGGGTATAACCGTACCTGTAGTCCAATACAAAAGGATTCTGTTGATGATAGAGTTTATGAATTGGATCTTGATGAGAGGTCACGCGATCGAGGCTAAGTGATATCAAGGGTCGTTGCGACCTCAATCACCCGAGCCTGACTCAACAAGAAAAGTAAAGACCACAAATAAAACAATCAAAGCACGAAATCAAATGTAGCAGTCTCCGCTTTTTATTTAACCTGGTATAACGACCAGGATCGAACACAAGGAGCACGAGCGAAGCCTACGAAGTAGTCGGGAATCAGAGAATACAAAGCATATTTTTGCGGTTTTTAATTTGTAATTTTTTATAATTTCCAATAAGAAAACAAATGCAAAGACCAAAAAAATCAAACTTCAACAATTTTTTAAGACTGAAAATGTCCAAAATTTTGCAATAATTTTTTTTGTATTTTTAAAATATGTAAGTGTTTTTGGTGATTTGGTGGTGTTTTTCTAATTTTATAAGATTTTATAAAAATAAAATAAAGTCAAAATAACAAAACAGTATACATCCTAGATTAGAAGGCAACTTTAAAATATCTAAAGTGCCCCAAAAGTTCTAATTGCAATTTTATGTTAAAATAGAAAATAATATCTAATACGTAGACTGGAATCACATTTTTTAATTTTCAAGAATTTTTGAGAATTTTTATAAGATTTTTTGTCTTTATGATTTTTAGGTGTTTTATAAAAGATAATGGAATGAAATTGGTATTGACGTGGAAACACACTAAAATCAATATACATTAATATTTATAGAATTTTTGGAGGTATTTTTATATTTTTTTAGTATTTTACAAAGCATACAGACTCTTTTTTAGGTGTTTTTGATTTTTATAAAATATCAAATAAAATCAAATTGCATCACAAAAATTACCAAAACTATTACACAGTAGCATGAGCTACTGGTAATTTTCAGGGAATTTTTGGAGTAAATTTGATAATTATTTTATTTAAAACAAATCACACAAGCTATAGGGATCTACTTACAAATAACAAAAAGTTTTTAGGTGAAACAATAACACCTAAGAAAAGTCCAAGGATATCGGTGCAAAATTTCCATGAAATTCACGCACATGTCAACTAACCATGCATAGGGGCATAAGTGCAAATACATAAAATATTTTAGTCAAAAAAGAACCTTCAAAGAGTCCGGGACATAATATGCAAAAACACCATAAGGCACGTGACCGTGCACGTGTATTCAAACTGGCAAGACTAAAGTGCAAATACTAGAAACAGTCGGGACTAATATGCAAATAGACTGAACTACAACTTTATTTAACGGGCTAGAAATAAAACATAAAAAGTGCAGGGAAGGAAATGCAATATACCCTTGCAGGCGCATGCGGTGCACGTAGGGGGGGCGCGTGGTAGACGTTGAATGCGTGTGGACGTGCGACTTAGATGTGTCAGGTGTTAGATCTGACACCTCAAAAACCGTCGAGGACATGGGGTGCAGATGTGTCAGAGCTGCGATCTAACGACCTGAGAAGCTGCTACGGTCGGCGGCTTGGATTCAATCTGGAGGAGGCTGGCCAATCCGACGGTGAGGAAAGGGTCTGGACGAACAGGTCCCAGGCGAGCTTCACCAGAGCCTAGGAGGTGATCCTCAGCTCTGATGATCGATCGGGAGACTCGGGAATGATTGTGGAAGTCCCCCGCAACGAGTGAACGGGTCTGACGGAGGAGCCTATGGCCGGATGTGTGTGACGACGAAGATGACATGGAGCTGCTCCGATGAACTAGTTGATGGATGGAACTGTGGTTCCTAGCGCATCCGAACACCTACAAAGGATGGATTGACTCAGGGTGAAACTCCGGTTGAAGGTTATTCGGACGAAAAGGCAAAGAAGCGACGTGGGGCGAGGGTCGATCTCCGGCAAAGGCGATAGAGGAGATCAGAGCCTTAATCTCGACCTGAGGGACGAGCCTAAGGGGGATCAGGTTGCGGTGCATAGTGGAGCGTGAATTGGGGGTTTAATTGGAGCGGATGGATGTGGGTAACGAGGCTCCGACCAGCTAGTCAGAGCAGATGGGAGTGCGACGACGATAAATTAAAAGATCGAAGCAAAGCAGGAAATGGAGAGGATATCAGGGATACCTGAAGATCTGGGAGTGATCCTAAGCATTTGGCGAAGATGAGTTACGAGGTAATGGCCTCAACCTCGATGCAGAAGGCATGAGAGGCTGCTCGCGGCGGATCTCCGGCCATGAAGGGTGAGCGTCGTCTTCACTGCACCAAATTGAGCTTCGAGGGGTTCTCTGAGCAGTTGTCACTCAGCTGAAGGTGGCTAGGGGTCGAAGTGGGAGCAAGATACGAGCTACCGTTCCATAGAGGCAGAAGAGATGATTACAGTCGAGTCGAGGGTCTAGAAAGATTGAAGTGAAGCGCCAAACCCTAGAGGGAAGCAGAGCAGCCAAAGGACCCGCGAAGATGTCAGAGGTACGAGGATTATCGGGTCCAAATTTCGAGGCCAAAGAAGTACGGAGTCGGGCTGGGAAATTTTGAGAAGAATCTCCAGCAAACAGGATCCGGGTCTGACCCGGGAAGAAGGAGATGTTGACCGATGATGAACAATCTAGCTGACCAATCAGAAAATTAGGATTTACAAAATACTTACAAATTCAATAAGAAATAATAAATAAAAAATGTATAAAATGAAAAATGTTTGTTATTTTTCAAACTATTTTTCTGTGATTTTTATTTATTTTTATACAATTATTTTTATTTTTTTATTTACATAAATACCTCACTTTTTATATTTTCTTCATTTACAATATGTTTTTAGGAGTCTAAAATAATTTTTGTTGTATTTTTGTTATTTATGTATATGTATATAATAAATAAAGAATGATGTAAGTATATATGTATGTTGTACAAGTGAGAGGTGAGTTTATTTTTATTTTATTTTTCTGATTTTTATTTTATTTTTAGGAAGATATCCAGGGAGGTAGAAAGAACATTTTATTTCCATTTTGTTTATAATAATTATTTATTTACACCAATAATATAGAGTAGACCCTATCTCTCTCTACTTGTTTTATTTGGCGATCAGGTCAATGCTTGACCTTCTCTCGGGTTCAGGTCACTCTGTATTTATTCTAAATACCTCCTTCCTTTTTCTTTTCCTTCATTCTTTTATTTTTGCATAAATACATGCTAAATATGAAATACTAACAAATGCATGCATAATGCTAACTCATTGTATTTACATCTATTTACATAACGCTTTTCCAAGATAAATAGCTAAAATAAAAGAATAAAGAGTGAGAATCAGTAATTCATCACCCCCCTATACTTTGCCTTTGCTAGTCCCTTAGCAAACAATTATTTAAAAAAGAAGTGAAAATGAGAAGAAAAGAAAAAGAAGTGAAAAGGAGAAGAAAATAAAAAGAAGGAGAATCAAGGTTGATTATTAAACTTGTCTTCATTAAATTGAAGTATGGAGCTCAGTCAGACCTTTGGATTAATGATTTGTTGGAACCTTATTTGGATCTAGGTTTAAGACTCAACAATCTCTTAGTTCCACCAATATATGGTCAAGACTCCTTAATAATCCAGATCAGAACAAGTCTACATATACAAACTCTAATGACCATGAATATTTTCTTGTACTATGTAAGTGATATGTAGATCCCCACCTCAGAAATGGAAAAGTAACAGCCTCCCTCAACAAGGTAACTCTAATGCCCTAGTCTGGCAGCTCTTTCCTCGAGGAGCGGGGTATTCCCTTCTAAGTTCAAGTTCAACCAGCTTAAGAAGAGGGGAAAGAAGAGAATGGACCGTGGCCAGTGCAGCCACATACCTTGGGAGCCCAACCAGTGTAGCTAAGTCTCTCTGCTGCAAGATTCATGAGATGGGAATGGGTAACATTAGGTTTGCTTTATTGACTATATATACTCCGGCAGGTATTTCATTTTCTATCAGACCTGCCACTTTTTTGGAGTTTTTCTTTCTTTTGCACACATTTTTTTTGTTTTTCTTCTTTGTTTTTTAACATGTGCATATGTACAACATATCTACATGGTGCATCATATATGCATAAGGACCTTTTCCTCTTGAGCCAGTAGACTATCCCTCTTTTGAAGCATTATTGCAACCCACAACTCTTGCCTTTAGACCTCAACACCACCAGACCAAGTTGAGGTGCACTTCGTTCACTAAAGAAGACGAGAGGTTCCACCTAGAAGTACTACCCTCGTATGCTACCCTAAGCCAAAGGAAACTGCCTCCTCACCACCTCATCTGTAAAAAGCTATGTGTAAGATGCAAATGCAAGTAAAGACATTGTCTGTGAGAGTCATGTGTGCATCGTTAATTGTTCTACTTAGGCTCATCAAGATGACATGTGATCATAGCCTAGTGGACTCAAAGAACAATAGACCTGAAAAGTTTCAACCCTAAATCCTATAAGGTTCTTCTTAGAATTATGTGGATTAAGGTCTTAACCAAGCTCCATTTCCAATTTAATTCCAGACTAGTTTAAATGTCAACTATGATTCAGAAAAATGTATAAGTATATACAAAAAATCCTTTTATACAAAATTTTTGAAAATGTGCAAAATTTTGAAAAAATAATTGAATGTGTGCATCAATGCAGAAATTTTGCAAATTCTTTACAAATATTTACACAAGGGTTTTTTTGCAAACTTTTATTTTTTCAAACATTTTACAAAAATTTTGTACTATATAATAGTTTTGATACCAAAAATATTTACAATCTTTTTACAAACAAAATATTTTACAAACATTTGTACAAAAATAATTTTTATAAATAGCTATGTATGTGCAAGAAAGAATTTTATGTACAAGAATTTTTTTTTAAAATTTTACCGATTTTAAGATAAAGGATTTTAGCCATTTATTTATTAACACACTCACACAAAGTACGAGTTATGGCTTAAGTATATATGTAATATATACGACACCCCCTATACTTAGATCGAACGATGTCGTTAGAGTGAATCAAGGGCGATGAATAAGAAGACATAACTCGTGCTTAGTATAGGGAAGTAAAAAGGATTGCTATAATACAATGACGAATCAAATAATAGAATTAAGAGGGCTCGATGTTTCCCCATATACTTAGGATCAAGTAATCCTGAGTATAGCAGAATGTACATAAAAGAAAAATCGAGTTCAAGGATGTACAGGGTTTACCTCCCCTATACTTCGGGTAAAATATTACTAAGTATAGGCAGCAAAACAGAGGTAAAAAGAATCAAAAGAATAATCAAGAGTCTGACACCCCCTATACTTAGGGTAAAGTAAACCCTAAGTATAACATAATTACAAGATGCAGATGGGGTGTTAGACCAAAGAATGAGACGATTTGGAGACCTGGATCTATACAAAGCGGAATACAGTGATAATCAGGCATGAGATGCCACTGATGTGAGTTAAAGACCACATCTCATGCAAAATAGATCAGGGCGACGCCAATGATCAGCGACTCATGATCTAGATATGGTTTGAGGCACTGACCGTTAACACGAATGGTGGACTCAGATGAAATTTCAGATATGTCGATACTACCATTGTCATGCACCTTTCCAATCTGGAATGGTCCTTTCCACTTACTCTGCTACTTCCCTGGAAATAATCTAAGTCTGGCATCAAACAACCATACTCTCTGATCTGGATCAAACTACTTATGACTGATATGAGAATCATGCCATATCTTCACTCGCTCCTTATAATGTAAGCTTTTCGAAAAAGCTGTATCTCTAAGCTCCTCCAGGGCTGCCAATTCTGCCTTCCTTTGGTCACCTATACTCACTGGATCCAATAATATATCAGTGACAACCCATAGTGACTTATGCTTAATCTCAACAGGTAAATGGCAGGGCTTGCCATAAATGAGATGAAGGGAGATATACCCAAAGGAGTCTTGAAGGAAGTCCGATATGCCCACAAGATCGAGTCCAAAAGATGTGACCATCCTTTCGGTCCGGGCGGACTACCTTCTGCAATATCATCTTAATCTCCCTATTCAATACTTCAGCAAGACCAATGGTCTAAGGATGATATGGAGTGGAAACTCGATGGTCTATGTTGAACTCGTTAGCAAGGTCCTTTACCTTGTCGTTGATAAAGTGAGACCCCCCGTCAGATATCAATACTCTAGGCACCCGAACCGTGAAATGATATTCTTCCTCAAAAATTTGCAAACAATCTTGACATCTATGGTTCGGGCGGAAATGGCCTCAACCCAATGACTCACATAATCCACAGCCAACAGAATGTACTCGAATCCCTGACTATTAGGGAATAGACCCATGAAATCAATGACCCATGCATCAAAAACCTCACAGAAGTGAATGGGTTGCATCGACATCATATCACTTTGTCCACAAGTGCCCATTCTATGATAGTCAGTACACCTCTTCATGAATTCATCAGAATCCTTGAAGAGGTTAGGCCATCATAAGTCCGATTGAAGCACTTTCTGTGTTGTTCTCCTACCAGAGTGATGTTCTCCTGCCTCAAGCTTATGGCAGTATGTGAGGACGCTATGGTGCTCCTCCTGAGGAATGCACCGACGCCAGACGCTATCCCCTCCTTCATGATAAATGATGGGATCCTCCTAATTGTAAGACTTGGCCTTCACAAGGAAGATCTCAAGTCACTGCATGGGCCAACCTTGTGGAACTTTCTTGGCAACAAGATAGTTCACAATGTCGGTGTACCATGGGAGTGAGGCAACAACAAGGATCGCCTCATCTGGGACGGTCTTAGAAATGGGATCAGTCTGCTCAGATTCCTCATGATTCTCTAATCAGGAGAGATGATCCGCTACCACATTCTTGACTCTAGGTTTATCCTTAATCTCAATATCAAACTCTTGGAGTAGAAGGATCCATCTAGTCAGTCTCGCTTTGGCATCCTTCTTAGCCATGAGGTACCTGATGGCGGTATGATTAGTAAAGATAATCACTTTGGATCCAAGAATATATGATCTGAATTTGTCTGAGGCAAAGATCAAGGCTATCAATTTTTCTCTGTGATAGTGTAGTTCTGCCGAACAACATCCAATGTAAGAATAGCATAGTGAATGGCAAAAGATACTCCTCCCTCCGCTGTCCTAGCACGACTCCTATGGCAAAATCGGAGACATCCATCATGATCTCAAATGGGAGAGACCAATCAGACGGCTGAAGGACAGGAGCATCAACAACTAGATTTTTGAGAGTCTTAACTGACGCAAGACACTTATAATCTACAATGAACTCGGTGTCTTTTATTAGCAAATCATTCAACGGTCGGGCAATCCTACTGAAGTCATGAATGAACCGTCGGTAGAAATCGACATGCCCCAGAAAAGACCGTAACTATCGTAAATTGGACGGTTGATTGAGTTTCTTGACGATATCCACCTTGACCAAATCAACCTCCATGCCCCTGTTGGAGATGATATGACCAAGCATCGTCCCTTGAGTCACCATGGAGTGACTCTTCTCCCATGATAAAACTAGATGAAGTTCAATGCAGCGCTGAAGGACGTGGTCTAGGCAGTCAAGACAAGCATCAAATCCATCATCATAGACTGAAAAGTCATCCATGAAGACCTCTAAATAGTTACCCACCATATATGATAAAATGGCAACATGCACCTTTGGAATGTCACTGGGGTGTTACATAGTCCAAAGGGCATCCGTCTGAAAGCATAAGTCCCCAACGGACAGGTTAATGTCGTCTTGTCCTGGTCTTCGAGCGCAATGGCTACCTGGTTGTAGCTGGAGTATCCATCAAGAAAGCAGTATTGACTCTTCCCAGCTAGCCTCTCTATAATATGATCAGTAAAAGGCAACGAGAAATAATCCTTCTTGGTAGCCTGATTCAAGCGTATGTAGTCTACACATACCCTCTAAGAAGTGGGTACCCGGGTAGCTATCTCCTCTCCAGACTCACTCATAACTATAGTGATGCCCGTCTTCTTGGGCACCACATGTAAAGTACTAACCCACTTGGAGTCGGAGATGGGTAGATAAAATCGACGCTCCACCATTTCAAAATCTCATTCATGACTACCTCTCGAAGATTCGAGTTCAACCATCGTTGGAACTCACGCGATGGCTAAGCATCCTCTTCAAGATAGATATGGTGAGAGCAAAGGGCCTGACTTATCCCCTGGAGATCAGCTACACTCCATCATATCGCCTTACGGTTCTTTTCAAGAACCTCCATCAAATGAGATTCTTGCCTTCTCGTCAAATTTGTTGAGACAATGACTAGGTACACTCATGCTCACCCGCAAGGAACTTATACTACAACGATTGTGGCAAAGGCTTCAGTTTTGGACAACTGGAAGCTGGCAATACTGACCTCTGAAAGGTCTGGGTGAATGCAACCATATCTGTATGAGAGAACTCTCGTTGATCATGCAAAAATGGTGAAGATGGCCCTGCTGGTGTATTAATACTTGATGTAGGCATGGTCTCCACCCTAGTTGTTGGCTCTGTGGAAATCAGACAAGGTAGTAAATCATCAAACTCTACCCAATCTACGTATGAATCCGAGGGATCTAAATCAGAATCACAAGAATGATACTCTTCCTCACTATCCTAAATACTGTCTACAACCTTGAATGTGTCCTCTGCCAAGAGTGTGCTCTCCAAGCTCTCCTCTACTAGAATTGGTGAGTTTGCAGTATCTGAAGGTGAAAGGAAGGCTTGTGAAACGGGATCGGACCAAGCGACTTCATCATCAGTGATCACAAATTTGCACTCCTGGTGGACGTCTCGCTTTGCCTCTGTCATCTGCTCTGAGCCACTATGCTGCTCTGAGCAAGCTGAATCCCGTGCTTTAGTCTCGTCGATCATCTCTATTTGTATACTCTCACCCTAAACGTGAAAGTATACCTTCCCACTATCATGGTCGGACACCGCCATGGTTGTGGTCAAGAATGGACGTCCTAAAATGATGTGGGTATCGATCATATACTCAGGGATCTCCATGTCCAGCACAACGAAGTCCACGGGAAATTTTAGTCCCTAAATTGTGACGACCACGTCCTTCAAAAATCCCTTTGACCTCTTGACAGATCTATCACCAATATGAAGGATTGTCCTACTCTATCGAAGAGGGTCAAACTCGAATTGGTAGATTAAAGCTGTGGGAAGAAGGTCAATGGAAGAGCCACTGTCTAATAGAGTCTGATCAAATCTCTGCTCATGAATATGGCATCTGACATAAGAAGCTCCTGCATCTGGCCTATTCATTGGCAAACAGTTTTGGATGGTGAAGTAGTAGCACGAGTGAGCACATGGATCTCTACGTTGGGGTTCCTCTTTTTCCTACAGATGGTGGTCTTCTTTATCAGGTTCCTCTGGAAGAGGGAGATGTGATCAAGTGTCTCCTGTAGAGTCAACTGAATCTGAAATGTATTAATCATCTGCTGGTTGAACTCTAACTACTGAGATTTTTTTGGGTTTTCTATTTCTTCCCCTTTGTCAGGAACAGTTCCTGAGGGGGATGGTTGGGCCCTCCTCAGATAGAGGGCCAGGAATGGGACCCTGCTGTTGAGAAGAAATAGAATCCATACAAGTATCACCATGCATTACATATGGACTCAAAGATGAAGAACCCTTTCCTTTATTAATTTTTTTGGTCTTTTCTGTAAAGTCCCAGGGTACAAAACTGGAGGAAATACAACTCGAATTGAAGGGGTGGCCTCAGCACCACCTACGACATCACAAACTGCGGCATCAACACTGCACTCTAGATCTATTGTGGCATCAGTACCACCCGCTGCATCTATGGACATGACGACCTCAGTACCGTCGGCTGGATCAACATCCTTGGTGGCGTCATCACCACCGTCATCATCATGAGCGGCATCAGCACTGCTATCTCCTCGTCTAGCGCTCCTGCATCCTCATGGTATCGTCGCTCAGACGAGGCGCCGCTAGATGGCATCCTACCGCTCCTAAGTGTAACAAAGTCAACATCAAATGTATATGAAGTTATACCACCCAATAAATCATTAGGAGTGGTAATCTCTGTGAACTGTATCTGCTCAGATTTTCTTTTAAAGTTATTCGGATTGGGTTCGATCTGAGCGGGTATGGTAGCCTTGCCCTTGATGATCTCCCTCATCTCCTGGTAGAATTCGTCCATCTCCCGCCTGAATATGGTATGTTGATCGGAAAGAAGGCAAGCTATATCATCGAGTGCTGGGTTTTCATAGGCTAGCCCATGAGTGCCGGACGGGTTGCCTCTCTGAAAGTGAGGCTGCTGCTCGGAAGGATGAGGGGGAAGCTGAGAGTACCGCTGAGGCTGCTGTTGGTGCTGCCTCCACGGTTGTCCCTGCTGGTTGGGACGAGGACACTGCTGGTAATGCTGCTGTTGTGGTTGGTGTGGGAACTGGGGCTATTGATAAGGCTGGTTGTACTGTCCACCTTGAGATAAAGGTTGTTGTTGGGACGAGGCACCTCCGATCGACCACCTGAATACATGATGAACTCGATGGATCCCGAGCTGCTATCGGTCATACCAAATCATATTAACTTCCATCAACTGCTTCTACTCAAAGGGGGGTGGAGGAAGAACTTCCAAGGGATGATACTATTGGTACACCACCATCTGAGTGTCCTGAGATGGTGATTGCTAAAGGTACTAGTGTTGCAACTGCTGGAATGGTTTTGCCTGGATGTAGTGAACCTATCGGTGTTGGGCAGAGTGTTGGGTCGAGCTGCTGCTGTTAGGGTCAGCCCGTGACCTGAGATGAGGCTGACAAGCCATCTGTGCCACTTGGAGACGCATGATCTAGGTCTTCAGGTCACTCAATGTCTGTGCCAACTGGTCAATCTGCGTCATGCCCTGACATTGCTTGTTCTCGATAATCTCGATGCGGTCTAGCTTCTTGCTGATGATGCCCATATCAACGGTCGGTGACTCTACCTATGCGGTGGTTGCTGAAGATGTGGAAGGACCTGCATCGACTCGTGCTATCCTCTGATAGGACACGGCATGGGGTGAGGGCTTCCCCTGAGTGTAAAGACGGGTCTGGGACATGACGGTGTAGTTCTCGACCATCTCCTCATATATGGCCCAGAGCTGGTATTCATTCTTGGCGAAGTAGGAGCCCCCACAAGAAGTGTTCACAAGCCCCTGCAGCTCCGATGTCAACCCACGAAAGAAACTCTGTACGAAATTAGTCTTAGATATGTCATGGTGTGGACACCGATCAATGAGATCTCTGAATCGATCCTACCTCTCATGGAACTGTCATTGGGGATCATGGAGAAATAGTTGATCAGAGTGCTAGTTGTGTTTGTTCGTCCGAGTGGATAGTACTTGTTCAAGTACTCGATCCGGAGCTATTCCCACGAATTGGCATATCTTCTTAAATGCTTTAGCCAATAGGTTGCTCTGTCGACCAGGGAGAATGGAAAAGCCATCATCATGACAGTGTCCTCATCCACATGTCTGTCGTGGACCGTGCTACAGATCATCTCGAACTCTTGAAGATGCATATGTGACTCCTCGGTGGCTAACCCATGGAATTTGGGCAACAAGTGAATCGTCTGAGGGAGGAGCTTGAAATCTCCCAGAATCGCCAGAAGTTGAATCCAACAATGTGTAAGAGTCGCACCAGGGTTGTGCAACTCTCTCATCAGTCTGGATGGTCGGACTAGCTCTTGTGGCTCCTCCGGATGAGGTCCATCTCCTCCTCCGAGCTCT
The DNA here is from genome assembly GCA_037367405.1 of Ottelia alismoides. NCBI lineage: Eukaryota > Viridiplantae > Streptophyta > Magnoliopsida > Alismatales > Hydrocharitaceae > Ottelia > Ottelia alismoides. The sequence goes on along the minus strand of JAZKJV010008789.1, from coordinate 402,510 downwards.
GGTATCTATCCACCGTCTGGTCGGTTCGGCTCTCTACGGTCTGGTCTGTCTCTGCATCGTCCCCAAGGAAGCTAAAAGGGTATTGATGATGGCCCCCCAATCTAATACATATGTGGTGGTCTGGGGCTGTCCATCTGTACACTCCTCGCTGCCGGCCATCTCTTGGGTCTCTGCAAAGGCAAAAGATCTGAACTCATGTGCCGTCAAATGATGAATATCTGCTCAGGTCTTTGCTCGGGCACTTTGGGACTGGAGAAGGGTGGTAGAGAGGGAACAGAGCAAAATCGAACTCGAGTTCGGAGAGCGGGTCTGGGCTCCCATGAACTAACCTAGATGAATGGGGCGGAGTGCTCAAAAGTAGTGCAGCCAAGGGCTATCTAAGGGACCTCCAGCCCATCATCGTGATCTGGAGAAAAGGCGGATGGGATCTGGAACAAACAAGATCAGCAAACAAACCCCCAATTCACCTACTCAATACTGAGAGCTCACGGCTGTGAAAGTTCGGTCTTTTATCTTGTCAATTTTATTTAGGTGATAGTTCAATCTAACAGAGCGATTAAGCGAGCTGATAGGAATCTGATGCTCCCAATAGACTGACCCTATCCCAAAGTTAGATCTCTCCTAGCCAGTACAAGTTGCGGACTATTTACCGTCTACCCGTTCAACTCGCTCTACTAAGGATATCGCGGCCTGCTTTACCAGAAATTGGAGCGATCCTCACTGGAGAACGACTAACCCCAAGACCAGTAGTCTAACGAGAGTTCAGGTATGGCTCTAGCCTAGTGTACGGATCACCTTCTCGCACAATCAAACCAAATAATGAGGAGTTTGCTCTCCCAAGACAGATTTTTATGTCGAGTGTCTTTTAGGGTCAAGTGTGTTTAGTAGTCCCAATTTTATGATTGTCACTTTTTTAAGTATTTTTCAATAAGCAAACGAATATATAACGAATTTTTCAATCTCCTGAGTATTTAAAGTCCAAAATGAGGAAGAAGTCGAAAAAGTCGATGCGCAATCAAACACGATGATGCACGCAAAGTAAGAGATGCGTACCTGTTGCCAGCACACTACGTGCAGGGTAACTCCTGCAACTGCACCTTCATCTTTCTCAACTCAACTGGTGCCATGTGATATGGTGCCATCGTGATTGGTTGTGTATATGGTAGCAAAGTAATCTCGAATTCGATTTACCTCTCAGGAGGTAATCCTGGTAGCTCATCAGGAAACACATCTGGGTAGTCGGATATTACTCGGATGTCATGTGCCATTGGCTCATGATTAGATACCTCTCGAACAAATGCTAGATAGGAATCACAACCCTAATAAAAAAGTTGTTGAGCTCGCAACACAGAAATGTGCTCCATTTTGGAGTCATGTAAAGTAACCTCAAAAGTGAACTCATGAAAATCTGGAATCCTGAAGACAACTGTCTTCCTAAAGTATTCAATAAGAGCATGATGAGCCGATAAGCAATCCATGCCTAGAATCAAGTCAAACTCATCAAGATGTAGGAGTAAACAATCTGCAATCATCTCGTGACCGTCGATCAGTACTGACAAGAGCCTGACTATCAAGGAAATGTTGAACAACTGGCCACCTGGTCCACGGATGCGATATGGAGAAAATAGAGTCTCTGCAACTCTACTTAAAGAAGCTAGTAGCCTCGAAGCAAGGAAGTGATGTGTAACCCAGTCAACTTCTCCTGCACATCTTCCCTCATGCCTTTGATGAACTTTTCCAAATTCTCTTTTGGAAATGCATCAGTTGTCGGTATATGTCTAAACAGCTCAGTGTATCTGATGAAGTACTCTAGCTGTCACCCGTCCTTTACGAAGCTCTAGAAAAAGTCGACGCTGGGACTCCTTCCACTTCACAGAAAAGTAATGGGCTCTAAATCATGTCTCAAAATCATCCCATGTAGGCTCACAGCCTAACTGAGAAACGACAGCATCTCACCATCTCTCGGCGAAGTCTGTCAGTGAATACTCCATGAAAAATAGCCACGTATCTCATGGTACGTGAATCATCCTCAGCACCTTTATCACTCTCTTGAGCCACTTCTCAGCAACATATGACGTACCGATGCCCTCAAACATGGGCACATTGGCCCGCTGGTAGGAAGTAAATACTGACTGATGCTTGTGGATAGCAGAATACTCGCATTCATCCTCATCTGCAAAGTCTACAAGGTCTTGCTCCCTGTCAAAGTTCCCATCCTAAGCTCCATGCTATGTTATCTCCTCAAGTGAATCATCAAAATGAGGCTGTTGCACCTCGACTAACTGAGGTTGGTCATGTCTGGTCCCATCCTGAGATGGATGGTATGTGAAATCTGATAGATCCTCAAATCTCGTCTTTATATCAGTTTGTCGGTCTGTGATCTCAGTCTGTTGTTCCGAAATCCGATCCTATTGGCCTCTCATAGCAGCCTGCTGCTGCTGAAGATTGGTAAGAGCGGTCAGTATGCATGCTAGTTGGTCAGTCATCTTCTGACCTGATCAGGATGCCATGGCTCTACATGAGAACCATTTTTAGTTATAAAAAGTGCCATTCGCAGATACTTATCATAAATACTTTTTATTTTCTTGGGATATATGAAAATTAATGAAATTGGTGACATTAGTGGTTATTGAATTTATATGTCATATTTCACTCACTGGACTCACGACAAGTCGGAAGACTGTCGGTATCCGAGAACTTAATGCGATTGGTATTGTAATACTACGAATATGCGTATCGGAGTACCACGACTATGATACCAAACTGTGACGTCCTCAAATCCGAGAACCCGTTTCGACCTTTGCTTTCAAAATAAGTGAAGTCGGAAGGTTAAAATAGCATGGTTGAATCTTTTCGAGATCAATGTCAAAGAAATTGTATGGGAATGGCTTTAGTAGTAAATGGTACATCCTTTGTTGATGAGTCTATCTGGTAGGACTATTTAGCGGTATGGGATCCTAGGAAGAATACAAGCAAGCAACAAAGTGGTTTTTCAGGGGCATAGAAGAACATATCGACGATCCACCACATGATAATAGTCCACAACAACTTATAGAACCGCCAAAAAAACAGATATTTTAGGATTCACAGCTTCCACATCTCCAACTATTTCTCTATATAGTCGTCTGCTTCCTCGGGCTTCGTACTATTATATTTGCAACGATCTCATCATATTAAAATTTAGAGGGGAAATTCGCGTTGTTCTTGCTCTGACATTCAATCCACGTTCACATAGGACATGAGCCACCAAAAATTTATTCCATGCATTTTCACAACATATATATACATGTACAAGAGAAGCAGACTATTCATGCATGTGTCCAAAAATATATACAGAAGAGAAAGAAACGCTTGCATCATAACCAACTAAAAACTGCAACAAAAGAAACGTACCATTTGGTATAAACACGATCACCAAAAGTCATCAACAACTACTACAGTATTGCAGGCTCCTTGTCTGCCAAAACATGTTAAGAATAAGAGGCGTCAGCGAGTGCTGGTACACCCACAATCATATTAAAATAAGCAGGCATTTAATATGGATACAAAAGAAACAAGTAGAAGGGCATAACAACCAAAAGTTATAACTACTTGTTTGAAAAGGAAGTTTTCATGCTATGGCAATGGATGCTTCAAGTTTTCTCACTACTTCCCATATGTCACATTATTATATAGTATCTAATGACATATGTAATAATTTCCCCAATTTCCTTATAACATTATATATATTCATGTAATAGTTGATGACACATATGTACATATATACATATAACTATTAATGTCTTATTATTTAGAATTCTTAAATATGAATTTTTATAATGAGGAAGATTTAGGTTTTGAATGACTCGTGATTTTATTTAAATTTTTAAGTTAAGTAGATAGTCTATGGTCTTGGTCGGTGTGTGACCTCACACTATGACTCTAAGTCGTGAAAAAGTACCTTAGGGTTGGGGTGCCTTTGTAAGCATGCGATATTGTATAATGCATCCTAACTAAGTTCCCAACACGTCCACTTAACTTAATTATAGTCAACTCTAGTCAACACAACTTACACTTAACCCCCTCTCTTAGACAATATATATAATACTTCTCTCTGAGTTCAGCGGAAATTCCCCCAAATGTAACCCCATATGATTTCAGATGTAGCATCGCTAAACCTATTGGTGAAAAAATAACTAAAACTCAAGCGGTGAGGTAGCCTCATAAGAAGATCTTCCGTCTCGCCCTCTAATTGGAAGTGCGGTCCAAGAGAGGGAAAGGTCTACTCCAAAACTACGCCCCAAAGAAGGGTGAGAGAGACTCTCCGAAAAGTCACTCTAGAAGCGGGCCCAACCGGTAACGGGCAACGAGCTCGTACGAAAAACTAAAATCGAGGATCCCCACATGGGTATCCTAAAACAAAGGATCAGCGGAACTGGTCAAAAGTCGGGATCCCACGAGGCGTAGAAACACTGCGAGCTCGTGTAAAAATCGTGAAAGGGACTCGAATCCTAGACTCGCGCACTTGGTGGTCACTACCCTAACTGGTCTTCCTATCTTCCGCCCAGTTGAGAGTCATCGCGCTCTCGCACGGTCAGGTGTAAAGACCACCATGACCAGCACTATCAATTGTCATCATTTCATTCACTGCCACCTTCGCTTACTTAACCATTCATTCTTTTCTCAATCCTTTCTATGGTCAACTTTAGAGATCTAGATCTTTTGATCGACATTATTAAAGATATCACTGATTCGTGCCAAGGTTTTGTGAGAGCTCTATGTAAGCTCAGAATCATGATATAGATTATAGGACACTATGACAACATTATCCCCTCAATTCTAACCAAACTCCATTCTAATAAACACCAAACTCCTTTATGATCAAGAAACACTTATTTGGCTTCTTGAAATCAAACTAAGTTTTATGAATAGAGCTAAGTACACTTATATTTTCACAAATTGAAAAGAATTATGCCACTTTCACCTTAAATATCTTGTTTTGTATTGAAATTTCATTAGTGGCCATGTATAATACTTAAATTATCGTCCAAATATATGAACACAGTTTGAAAGATCTACTAAGGGCTTTTGGAGAATTCGTTGTGGGCCAATTTCATAAGTGATTAAATGGGAACAAAATCTTGAACTAACAACAGACTGATAACTCAGACTTTAATAACCAATCAGGCCATCTATAAATCAATCATCCTGGTTGCTCCATGACTCTTCATGTAATTTACGACAGTTTCAAGATTTCTTGACTAAAATTCTCGTGCACAAAATTTAATTTTTGTAGTCAAGATGATCACTTGAATTCCATTTGCCACAATCGTGACTAAAGAGTATCATGACACCCAAAATGTGGAGACATCTCTCGGCACTACAAGGAAAACAAGTTGTGGCTACAGAATTATACTCACGGATTTGGGGTTTGTGGCCACGGAATTGGGCTTTGGCCACAACACATCGTGGCCAGTAGCCGTAGGTACAAGTCTCGTCGCGAAAGATCTTTTACCACGAATATGTCGTGGCCACTAGAAATGGTCACAGAACTTGTCGTGGCCACAACTTTTGTATGAAGACTTTGGCCACGGATTGTAACTACGAGAGACTAATGGCCACGGAATTATCGAGACCACAAGTTTCCGTAGCCACATTCCGTGGCCACAACTCATTTTTCTTGTAGTGCGGGCATAATATATCATCTTTGAATCCAAAGTTTTTTTCCTTCTCGGCTATATGATAAAAATATGTGTAATAAGATATTGAGTACATTATTTAAACTAAGTTGAAAAGACCGAAAAGAATAATCCTTTTTAAGACCATGGAAACAATTGACCCTTTTCCTACTTCAAAGTGAGGTTGATACATAATATCTGCTTTCAAATTTAGTTCAAATGCTTATAATATCCAGTCTTTGATCCAAAATTTTGCGTCCTTCTCAACAGGTTCCATCAGAAATTCCTTTAGTCTTTACTAACCCTTTTGCAATTCTTTCCTTCTAACTTCTCATCATCAATAGAGTGTCATGTAACCTTTGTGCATTTCCAAATCAATCAATGACACGCCAACTTTTTATCCGATGGTCTCATTGCGAATCAGATCCTTCTTCGTGACTGAACATCCACCAACATATTTTTCATTCTTAGTATCTAAGTACAATAACAGTTCATGGTAAAATTAAAATTTCAATAACAATATTTATTTTAGAATTCTTTAAGGAGATGATCTCTAGAGAAATTTAAAAGGGAATCAAAATATTTGGAACATATGCATGGCAACAAGGAGGAGGGAGAGATGATATACCTCTTTTGAATCTCAAACTGAAGATCAAACCTTGCATGCAACCCCTAATTGGAGAAGATGAGTTTGCATGCAGTAACAGGGGAGGAGAAGATGTCTTTCAATAGCTAGAATGGCTGCTTTTGAACAATACACAGCAGCCGACATTGGTTGCAAGAACAGCAAGGCAGCTACCTTGGAGCAACTCAAGTTAACCTAGAGTATCAAAGACTGGTTGCAGCAATTGCAGTTGCCTAGAGAACAACAGTAGAACTGCTGGAATTTAGTGTAGAAAAAAAACCTTTGGCTAAGAAGGATTGAAAGTTTGGGGGGGGGGGCGGGAAGTGCAAAGAATGGGAAAGTTGGGTATTTATAAGAAGGTGGAGACATTTATTTTCTGCCAAACGGAGAGCCAGACAGTGCCAACTGCAGTCTGCAGACTTGGGCTGGAATTGAATTAAATATATTTTTTATATTTATTTATTTATTTTATCTCTCTCATTGAGATATTAAGTCATCCGCGCTCGCACCTCGAATCTCCAAATCAAGTGTATAATGTCTCATTTCGACCCTCTCTAAATGGCGATAAAAATGAGTATAATATTTATATACTTTTGATCGGCTTTGAATACCCGAAAATTTTGAGATATGATTTTGGTTTGGGGTTAGATTTTGTGATTTAAAAATATCAGACAATCTCCGATTGACGAACGATCGATTCCAGTTGTATTGTTTCGTCGAATCGGATTTTTTAGATGGTCTTGATTTATTTCATGGTTTCCGAATTGCGTTGTAGCATTTTCGGGCACGTATTACGATGTGACCAATTATTGGTTGATTTCGTCCGAACAACTTTTAATTCATGATCTATTGATCGGTTTATGTTTGACCAATAACTTTGTTGGGTTAATTAGACCCAAATCAGATCGGGTTCGATTTTAGTTGGATATGGATGTTACATTGGGCCCCGTATCCTAAGACCTCTGGTCATTCCTCCCCGACCATATACTGTTCATCTTCGCCTTCTCCTCTTTCATGTATCCTCTGATATCCATGGGAGAGCCCTACCCATGGTCGGTTCCACCTCGACACGATTATAAAGTCATAACTTCGACTGACTTCTCCACTTCTTCACATTTCTCACCTACTCCATATTCTAACACTCGGGATCCACTTACATCTTAGGCTGACTGTCCTTATTCTCGAGAGCTTGTTGGAATCAATGATCTGAATGAAGAGCAAGCCACTGCTGAGACAGATGATTGGCATAATTATGTGCCCCCACATGCTTCATTCTCATCTCAAGTAGGGATCGGACAATAATTCACATATACACATCACGACTTGACCATAAGGCATGATTGGTGACATGCCTCATGACTAAGGTTAAGAAATCAGATAATCAAAAGGTCATTGCAACCCAAATCACGAGGCGAAATCAACACGAAAATAAGAGAACCACACAAATGAGCAATCAAGCACAAAACAATGTCAGCGGTCTTCGCTATTTATTTAACCTGGTATAGCGACCAGGGTTGAATACAAGGAGCACGAGTGAAACCTAAGAAGTAGTCCTAATCAGAGAATAAAAGGTATGTTTTTATGGTTATAAATTTTGCAGTTTTTTTATTTTTTTCAATTAAAGAGGTCAAGCAAGAAAATAAGGTCGATAAGCATACAATCAATCCTTCACAATTTTATTAAAGTAGAAAATGCCAAAAATTGAAAATAAAAACATTTTTATGTTTTTCAAGTTTTCATACGTTTTTGGTGTTTTTAGGGGATTTTTCCAATTTTTATGTGATTTTATAAAAATCAAACAAGGGTGAAAATGGAAAATAGTGTACAACCTAGACTAAAAGGCAAGTTTCAAATATTAAAAATGCCCTAATGTCCTTGTTGTAATTTTTATGAAAAAGTAAAAAATAACTACAAATACCAACTGAAATCCATTTTTTTATTTTATAGATTTTTTAATGATTTTTAGAATTTTTTGAGGTTTTTGTATTTTTATAGTTTTTACGAAGAACTTTCAAAAATGCTATTGAAGGCAAAGCATACCAAAATACACATACAAGATTTTTTGTGGAATTTTTTAGACAATTTTTATTTATTTTCTAATGTAGACATAGCGATTTTTATGGGTTTTTAATTTTTAGAAAATAAAAGACAATACAAAATCAATCCCAAAAATTACTACAAATACTACACGTTAGCAGGAGCGATCAGTAATTTTTTTTATAATTTTTAGGCTTGATTTGAAGAATATTTAATCAAAAACAAAGGAGACAGTTCACAGTGACCTACTTACTATTTTTCTAAAATTTCCAGACCAATATATAACTCGTATAGAAAGCTCAAGATTACTATTACAAAATATCCAGAGTATTCATGCACATGCTCAAACAACCACGCATAGGGGCATAAATGTAAATACCAAAAATATTCATTCAAAGTATAACATGTCAAAATTTTAGGATAAAGCATGCAAATACACCACAAAACCACGTGTGATGGCAAATGAGTTCAACTCAACTGGACTGAAATGCAAATGCTAAAAGTTCGAGGTCCAAGCTGTAAAATATCTGAACTACAAGTTTATTTAATGGACTATATAATAAAGCGTAAAAATATAGGATAAATAATGCATGATACCCCTCGTAGGGCACATGGGGAACGCGTGAGGGCATGTAGCAGGCTTTGAGGCGGCGATGGCGTACGGTCCTGATCACTGGCAGGCAGATTTGACAGTTCAGGGTATGTTCCCTACATGTGATTGGATACGTCAGAATGCATCATATCCAATGGTTGCAGTAGCCTCCTATCGGATGGCTATGATATAATCTGGCAAACAGATGGCCATTCGGCGGTGGAGGAGGGTGCTGGAAGAACACGTCCCTATTGAGCTTTGATCGAGCAGAGGAGATCCACCAACCCGATTGAAGAGCGAGGGGTTCCACCAGCTTCGTGAAAGCATGGCACATCGGGCTCGAGAGCATGATGGAGGCGGCAACGACCGGATGGTCGTGGCGATGGCCGACCTGATTGAGCTAAATGGAGCTCAAGAGGGTTTCCTTGCACGCTAGGGTACCTGCAATGCAAAGCTGGGACTTGGTCCGAAGCTCCGGTCCGGGTTATTGAAGCTAGAAGGGAAAGAGGCGACAGTGGATGGGATTCGATCTCCGACAAAGATGGTAGAGGGAGATCTTAGCCTTAATTTCGATCTAATTGACGAGTCCAAGGGTGATCAGAGTGCGTTGTGAGATGGAGGGTGATACGGTGAGTCAATCTGAACAAATGGATGTGGATATTGAGGCTCCGACCAGCTGGTCAGAGCAAGTGGACTTGCGACAGAGCAAAATGGAAGATCGAATCAGACTAAAAAAGTGAGGCAAAATAGGCGATACTTGAGGATCTGGATGAGCTCAGGAACATTTGGTGATGATGGAAGTCGGGGTTGTGGCCTCGACGTCGTTGCGGAAGGCAGGGAGCTAGACGCGGCGGTGCTCGCCGGTCATGTAGCTGAGCTGATGCTTCAGGCCACCAACACTCGATCCAAAGGACTCCTCTGATTGTTGTCACTCTACTGAAGCTTCCTTGGGATGAGAGAAGGGGCGAGGCATGAGCTTTCTTGCTGTGGAGGTGGAAGAGATACTTTATTGGATGCTCGAGGGTCTATAAGGATCGGTGAAAACTACGAAACCCTAGAGTGACCCAGATCAACCAAGGGACCCGCAAAGATGTCGGATGTACGAGGTTTATCATGTCCAAATCTTGAGGCAAAAGGAACTCGGGGTCGGGCTGGAGAAAGAGGAGAAGTAGGTCCAGCGAACACTATCCGGGTTTGACTCGGGAAGGGGGAGACGTTGACTGGAGGTCAACAACCTGAATGGACCAATCAGAAAAATCGAATATATAAAACATTTAAAAATTCGATAAAAAATAATAAATGATTTTTAATCAAAAAATTTCAGAATAGAAATGTTTATTTTTTCAAACTATTTTCTATGATTTTTATTTATTTTTATGAAAAATAAATTAGTGTATATAAGTATATGGTACCTATGTATTTTGTACAATTATTTTTATTTTGTTATTTTTATATAAATACCCTAATTTTGTATTTTATTTATCTTCAACATATTTTTAAGGTACAAAATAACTTTTATTTTTTTATGTGCTATTTACAAATATAGAATAAATAGAGAGTGTGACTTATATACATATATTTTTTACAAGTAAGAAGAATTTTATTTGTATTTTTATTTGATTTTTCTAATTTTTATTTTATTTATAAGAATATATATGGAGGTAAAAAGAATATTTTATTTTTATTTTCTCAAAAATAATTATTTACATATATAGGTGATATGTACAACACAGAGTAAGCCCTATCTCTCTCTAGTTGTTTTCTTTGGTGATCAGGTGAAGGCTTGACCTTCTCTTATGGTTCGAGTCACTATGTATTTGTTCGAAATACCTCCTTCCTTTTCTTTTCCTTTAATCTTTTATTTTTACACAAATACATGCTAATTATACAATGTTAACTCATGCATGTTGAATGCTAACTTATTGTATTTACACCTATTTACATGATGCTTTACCAAGATAAATAGCTAAACTAAAAGAATAAAGAGTGAGAAACAGAGATTCATCACCCCCCCTACACTTTACCTTTGCTAGTCTCTTAGCAAACACTTATTTGAAAAAGTATTGGAAAGGAAAGAAAAGAAAAAGAAGGAGAATCAAGGTTGATTATTAAATTTATCTTCAAGAAATTGAAGTAAGGAGCTCAGTCAGACCTTTGGATTATTAGTTTGTCGGAACCTGATTGATGCCTAAGTTTAAGACTCCTCTGAGGTCCAACAATATATGGTCAAGACTCCTCAATAATCCAGATCAGAACAAGTCTACATACACAAACTCTAATGACCATGAATCTTTTTCTTGTACGGTGTAAGTGGTATGTAGCTCCCTACCTCAGAAATGACAAGGAAATAACCCTCCAACAAGGTAACTCTATTGCCCTAGTCCAGCAGCTCTTTCTTCAAGGAGCAGGGTATTCCCTTCTAAATTCAAGTACAACCGGCTTAAGAAGAGGGGAAAGAAGAGAATGGACCATGACTAGTGTAGCCATATATCCCTGGGAGCCCAACCAGTGTAGCTAAGTCTCCCGCTACAAGCTTCATATGATGAGAAGGAGTAACATAAGCTTTGCTTTATTTAACTATATACTCCGGCAGGCATTTTATTTTCAATCAAGCTTGTCCACTTTTTTGGAGTTTTCTCTTGCACATTTTAATGGATGTGCATATGTAAAACATACCTACACAGTGCAACATATATATGATGAATCCATGACTCATCATCTCAATATCTTGATCTTAGCAAAATCCTTAAGTAAAATCTCAAATAAATGTACATAAAATCAATAAATTAACAAAATAACTCTTGTAAGTAAAATACACAAATTATTGTATATTAGATTGTATAAAATAAATTAACAAAAAAACCACAAAATTGAAGGAGTTTTTTACCAGTAAATAGCTCAAAACTTCATTTTTTTAATAATTTCATTTCAACTCATTTTTAGCTAATTCTTTCTCTAACTTGTTCATAAGAATGTATATAAAAATACAAAAATATAAAATAAATTTTACCTCAAATAAATGCTCTTAGATCCCGAAGACAAAAAACCGTAAAGTCCAACTTCCCGGCTAAATTCCCGCTTCGTGTGAACACTAAATTCACCAAACTCACTTTTAAAATTTAAATTAGAAAATTACCTATCCAAGGAAGTGGTTTCATTAAAATCGGAGTTCATTTGCAAAAGTTGGGTTTTGGGACCTAGATGTACATTGTATATCATGTATCTATTCATTCTTTCTTCATTTTTTATTTTATCTTTCTTAATTATTAAAAATACAAAAAAATCATGATTGTATTGTATTTTGATTGTAGTATTTTATTATATTTTCCTATTGTAAATATCTCCTATTAAAAAAACAAAAAAATAAATTAGAAAAGCAAATAAAAAATGTACATATTGTTTGTCTTCTTTTGTAAATTCTCCACGTTTTCTCTTTTTATTTTTTATTCTACCTTTTTAGTATCCTAAATTTTATTGTATTTTATTTAAGTTCACATACTCTACAATAACTTCCATTTTCCTCCATTAACCACCAAGTCTTCTTTCAACCTCGATTCCACTCCATCATTTTTCTAACCTCCATTCCACTCCACCATTTTTCTAACCTCTCATTCAACTCCACCACCTATGTAACCTCCCTTTCTCTTCTCTTTATATTCATTTGTCCATCCTTATTTTTTACCATCCGCCATTCTTAAAGAAAAAGGAGAGATCTCATCGAGGTTGATCGGTGACAACATTCCATCCCGATACAAAGCGACAACCTCCTTTCAGGCGAGATTTGCGAAGCTCCGCTTCGCTTCACAGTTTCCTCCAGGCCGCTGCGCAACCTCGCATGCTCCGCCGCATGCTCGAGGCCACGACAGGTGTCCAGCATAGCTGCTCCACAAATCCGGCGAACCTCAGGTAATTATTCCTCCTCATTTCTCTCGTTATTTATTTTATCTAATATCTTGTTCCCTTTGTTGTGTCACCGTCACTTCTATATCACTCCACCACACCTTCTCCACCATTTACCATCTTCATTACCCCATTCCCGTCATCTTCTTCATCATTCTCACTTTCCATATGTTTTCTCTCTTTTGTATATAAACATATTTCCTCACAGTTTAAAAGAAATTTTTTTTAACAAAATCTAAAGAAATTTAATACAACAACAAATTAAAAAATTAAAAAAATTAAAAAAATAAAAATAAAAAAAGAGACCGCAGCAGTGGTGGGAGCACCCACCGTCGCCGCCAATCCACACCGGTCGCACGCTGCAGCCGCACCGTCGCGGCCTTCTCCTCCCCCACCCCCCCCCCCCCAAAGCGCCATCGCTCTCGTGGTTCCACCCCCAAGTCACCAGCCAGCTCCTCCAGGAGGCGTCGCCTCCTCCGCCAAGGTTCCACGCCCTCCACCTCTCCAACTCCAGATCGCAACCGCCGCAGCGGCGGCCTCCGCCAGTGGCTGCACCCCCCTCATCCTCCACGCGCCACCGCGGCTGCGCGAGCGCCCCCACCGCCCCACCCCGTCGTTCCCTTTTTGGGTTCACCTCCGCCGCCTGCAATAAAGAAGGAAGAAGGTCACTTTATTTCTTTATTTTTTTATTGCAAAAATTACATAGTATTCCCATTTATTTTATGTAATTACAAATATGTCCCTGTACATGTTTTATTGTAAATATTGTTTTCTGAATTTGCTAAGACAACCCTCTTTTTGCATTTTAATTTGGACTTCAATCTTGCATCTTTTTATTCAAGGAAAAATAGCATTATGTTGAGCAACTCATTTTCTACCATTTGAATATTTATTTGTATTTTTGTGAGTTATGGAAAATTAATTAAAAATGTTTAACTGAAATTCTGCATATTTTACCCACATTGAGCTTTTAAATTCATATCTCACTCACTGTTGTTCCGAATATTCTTAAAATATTAGAGATGATGACTTGAAGTGTGCTTAATTTCAGTCCAAATTTCACGACAATTGGAGTTGTCATTTGCCTAAAATAAATTATACAGTGATTTTGATATTTGATTTTTAATTAAATCTACGCATATCATTTTTGCGAAATTTTAAATCTCCTCGATTATTTTTAAAAATAGCTTCTTGAGATAATTTGCACTCTGATTAATTTGATAACGTGGATTTATTAGGAATTAATTACTCACTATCACTTTGTTTTCACTAAATAATCTATAAAAAAATCATATTTTTTCAAAAAAATCCAAAAATATTAATGTAGCGTCCTTGCATCATGTTTTTATTCCAGTAAAATTTTCATAATGTTTGCTTACTGTTATGTGAAAAATTGTGAAAATACCCATAAAAGTGTGCATTTTTAATTGTTGCATTTTAACAACTAAAATTCTAAAAAAAATATGTTATGCATGCATCACTGGAGTAAGATCCTAGGAAAAATATAATTGGGCTGAATTGAACTGATTTGACATTAAAATTAATTTGGCCTAGTTGTGTATTTTCTTATTGTCTTGATTCATCCACATTTGCATTTGCATTTGTTTCCGCATTAAAAAATTAAAAAAATACCGCGTGGAAACCTAGACCTAGATTTTCAAATTAACCCGAAGTTGTTCCTTTGCCTCCATATGTTCGACCCCGGACTTGCCCGAGATATAAATTAAAGTCGAGATACTCTTCACGGAGATCTTCTCTTGATTCTGACTGATTTGTTAAGTACACGTACTACAACGTGCCCAAATTAAAATACGTGCTCAATGACTCGTCAGATGGCGTCGTTGTCGGGTAGGCAAACGGCTTAGAGATTAATTTGCAAATTTGATTTAGGTTTCTTACTCGGGTAGTCTGATCCCCGAGCCACCTTGTATTTTTCCATTTTTTTCTCTCAATTATTTCTCTACATAGTTTTGTATATATTTTGTATTGATCTCTCTAACATAAATTTTATTTCCTTGCGAGGGCCCCGTGGACTTGGAGTGCATCAGAGGTTGACTGACATAACGCGCGCCAACTGCTGAAGATCAAGGAATTTTTAATTTACTTTTGAGAGCCCTGGAACACTAATGAACAATCATCATCTTGGATTGACCATGACGACCCCCTTTTCAGACATGACAATCATACAGAGGACTGGACTGACTACATAGAAACACATGGAACCTTTATGCCGACTCCATCATACCAAGATCCGACCACTCATGATCAAAGGAATCAATTTCACTCAAACCAACTCCACATGTCTGGATCATATGAGCAGTCGCCTTCCATGATTATTGAGGAGATATTTTCTAAAAATAATGATCATATATTGGATATTCCAAGAAACTCCTCTCCTAGATCACTCGCTAATAGGACTGCCTGTTTAGGAACGGTTTTCTTGTTTGCATTCATATAATATAAAATTTCAAATCTTCCTTGCATCCCGCATGTAGAGCATGAGGATCATTGTAAGTCTCCTGAACTGGGCATGCATCATTGATTTCACTATTTGCATCAGTTTTTCTCAACTCCCTCCCCTTGGTTTTTGAAACTTAGGTTAAACGAAATCAAGCTGATTGTTAGGCGTGATTTGTTTGGTGGATTAATCAAGTGATAAACAAACTTAAAATTGGGACTACTAATCAGAGTTGACCAAAAAAACTGACTAAAATTAACACGTATTTTTAGGAGAGCAAAATCCTCATTGTATGCTTGGCTATTGTGATTTTTGAGAGGTGAGGACACATCCCTATGATAGTGACCAAAACCTACTTTTAAGCCTTGCGTAAATTGGACTTATAACTTGATTTATCACCTAATTAAAACTGAAAAGATAAACGGTCGGATTTTTGTGACCATCACTGTGTTGAGTAGGTGAACTCAGGGTTTGCTGTTGTGTTTGTTTGTTTGTTTGTGTGTTATTCGGTGCACTTGCACGCTTTCTTCCTTGATCCGCTTCATTTTCCCATCTCCCTTCCAAGATGTCAGAATATTGGTCGTCATATCCACGTCACTCTTCTTCGACCATATTTCGACCATCTCCACCTTCTTATTCCTCTTCATACCTATACCTCTACCGCGAAGTCAGAACTCCGACTGATTTCTCCACTTCTTTGTCCTTCTCACCTACCCCACATTCTTACACCCCTGACCCACAACCACCCTGGATTGACTTACCATATTCTCATCCACTTGATGGAATTAAGGAACAAATCACAGAGAAAGCCACTGCTGAGATGAATGATTGACAGAATCAATTGCCCCCTCATACCTCATTTTTACCTCGAGTTGGGACCGGACAACAATTGACCTATACAGATCCCAACATAACCTTTGGGTACAACATGGTCGACCAAACAAACCGAATGGAGAGGCCTACACTACATGATCTTCCTGACTTGATTGACCTTAGTGATCAAGCTAACATTGACCAGCCTTCATATCACCCATTCAGAGAGCAGACTTATACAGGGGATTGGATTCATGCGACCAATCTACAGACCCCCTGTCTACTGACTTCGCCTTATGAGGCTCCGACCAACATCTGTCATACAGAAGGTCCATACTCGACCCAGCATTACACGCCTAAGTCAAGGTGTGTTGAGTATAAGAGCCTGAGCTCTCAGCAGTATCCTCCAATTGTGCAGACTTCTCTCATGAGGTGTAATGAGAACTTATTGGAGGATGACATTTGTAGACCGATCAAAACTCCAGATAGGAATGTGGATCATGAATTTTGTGGATTGAATCTTGAAAAACCGGAAGATATCGGATTGATCACACGTCATGTACAGCTGGAGTCTCTTCTACCTCCCTCTTCTACTAACCACTTTCCCTCCAAACCAGAGTCTGTACATTCTCCTAGTCCTCCTTCATCTATCAAAAAGACCACAAAAATGAAAAAAACCAGAAAATACCATAAAAATTAAAAATAGAAAAGACTTAAAAGATCCTGCAGTTAGGGAGGCACTTGATAGAGAGCTTATTTTTGAGCTTCCCTTAATAATGGCCATTGTACACTTTTACGACCTTAAAAGATTTGCGATAAGTAAACTGATGCCTAAAAGGTCAGGAAATAAGAGGACAAAGACTGAAAACATATAATTTCTATGGCCACTTCATTGATGATAGGGAGAAAAACTAAGAGCCGCAGAGTAAAATTGTTGCCTAGATTTGATTGTAAAATCAAAGATACCACATTCACCCATGCAAGAATCGATGATGACTCACCGATTAATATCCTCCTGACCTCCGTGTTTGCCAAGCTCAAACTCAGATCTGCCAAGAAGTCAAGAGAGATCATTCAGCTGGCAGATCGATCCATTAAACGGTCGAGAGGAACCATTTCAGTCATTGTTACTTTCCAAGGTGCTCTATTGTAGATAGACTTCACGACCATTGACATTGAGAACTGAGGAGAGTTCACCCAGTCTCTGATCATTCTTGGGAAGTCGTTCTTAGCCTTGGCTAAGGCAACTATAGATTGCGAGACTCGGAAGATCGATTTCACTGTATTGAGAGCACTTTGACCTCACCCGATCTTTGAGGACACACGATATTCCAAGGTACCCCGTAAAGTCGCAGACAGTCGTGACCTTCGAGAGACAGCTGAGTCCCGTCTCTCTATTACACCTGAGATACCAACTGTCCAGACAAACATTGGTTCAGAGACTCCCTACACCTCCACATCACCCACTGCTTGCATCCCCACCACTGTGATGGCTTCTAGAGAGGACTCACAACCAGAAGCTGTCCTTGAGTTGGACATGATCATTTCTGATTTCCTTGACTTTTTAGATGATCCGACTCATTAGCTAATCAATGTCAAGCCAACTGAGAACACTATGCCTTACCAGAGACGTGTGCTGACCCTCCAGGAGTATTACAATGCTTATGGTGACCCGTCCGATGATGAACCTCTAGCCAGCACTTCACTACATTCAAGACCTATACCAAAAGAGACAACTGGTACCAAATTGACCAATCTTGATAAATCGGTTGCTCCATCCTCTAGTCGATCATTTGGTAAGAAGAAGAGGAGTATTGATTCCTCGAGGTGTTCCCCCGAACTCCTCCATACGTATCACTCTCCTATTCCTCTTGATGTTTCAAGTTCTAGAAAATCGGCTAAGAAAGTTACCTTCGACGTACCAGAGAAGGAACTTTATGAGGAGTCCTCATCAAGTCCGGATGAGGTGATCTACATGGGTGAGCTCAGTTCGGTTGTTCTGAATCCATATTTGAGCAAGCAGCCATGTGTAGAACCTCGTTGGACGTTCCCTACACCTCACTATTATTCTTCTGAGGACGATTCTAACATCGACACATGTGTATACTACCTACCCCCTCTCTCCCGCAAGAAGGTCCATCACAAACATTCTTGATCCTTGTATATTCTCACTCCTCAATGTATAGATTTTCCTTCCTTTATTTCCCTCCCTCCCCCGTGATTCAAATCACTCATCCCAGTTCCGTATCGTTTTCATTTTGTGGTTGTACTTAGGATGACTATATCCTAAGTATAGGGGGGTGAGTGAACCGAGTTGCTCCATTTCTTATTATATATTCTTTTCCACGCTCATAAGTTCCTCAATTTTTGTGTTCTATCCAATACTTAGGCTGGCCATAGCCTAAGTATAGGGGGGCCGATGTCAGTTGTGTATTCTCCCATATTCTTATACTCTTTTCACCAATTTATACTTAGTACGAGCTATGGCTTTTTTTCACCTAGTGCTATGAGGACATAGCACATGCTAAGTATATGGAGGTGTATATATATTACATATATACTTTACCCATAGCTCCGTACTTTCACATATTTTTTCGTATATATTATATAATAATTACGGGAGGGGGGTAACTTTAGTAAAACTTTCCAAAAAACTCAAAAAAATATTTTTTTCAAAAAAATGTGTCTTTTTCAAAAAAACTCTTGAAAAAACATTTTTCAAAAAAAACTTTTGAATTTTTTCCCCTTATTTTGAAATTTTTTCCTTATTTGATTAAAAAATCTTTTTCAAAAAAATGTCCTTTCTTATTTACCTGTCTTTTTAAAAAAATTAAGAAAAAACAAAAAACCTTTTCTAAAAAAATTCTTTTCCTTTGTTTTTCAGAAAAAACACAACAAAAAATCAATAAAAAAAAACCAACTAATGAGTTGGTTTAATCCCTAACACTTACACTTTTACACAAGACCAGTGATGTTCAAGAACACTTGGTTTATGAGATCTTGAGATTTTGAGTTAACCAGCCTTAGTCATTAGTGTCCTTGACTTAATTATTCACATTTCCCTAGTTTGAAAGATTTGTGTGCTATATTGCATGCTTAGTCTCTACCTTAAGAATATGATCAACATCTCACATACACGACTGCAGTTAGGATGAGATGAGTTGAAATTTCACTTGAGGAACTGGGATGAGGGATTTGAGCTTGGACTTGATTTGATGATGCTCGAGGATGGGATAAAATCAGTGAAGGCTTCATGAAACTTGAGTGTCAGCATCTTTAGCCAGTATGGGAACATGGTTCTTTCACTATCTCTTGACATTTTCCTATATGCCAAGGTGTGATAAAATAAAAAAAATGATGATCAGTGTGCGCCAACTCTTGGTAAAAGCAGTGGAGCTAGCCAAAAATACTACAAAGCAATGAAATGTTAAAGAAAAGCTCTCATTCCACAAAGTCAATTATCAAAAGAGCTTTCACCAAAGGCAAGCGCTCCCAACCATTTCAAAGTGTCCACTTGGACCACCACTATTAGGACCAGGAGTCGGGCTTGCACCAAAAAAGGGCTCTACATCGTAAATGCAACAAGTCTGGGTGTAGAAGGTACGATTGGTACTCAAAATAAGCACACCCCGGTGTACTCCTAGAAAAACAAGTGTAGACGACTCCAACTTCTCTTGACAGACGCACTGAGCAGCACCGAAAATATGTATTGAGTTAATAAGGCACTCGAGAATATCCTTTTTCCAATGAGAGGGAGAGAAGAAATAACACAATCCTATGCCCTCCATCAGTTGGCCTTCCATCTATACTTTTAAGTCTGACAACTAAAGAGACGGCGGATTGGATGCAAGAAATGGTTTATTCCCTAGTGTTGAGGATTAAGTTCTTAGGAGAGTCTCTTGGACTGGAACCTTGGGTGACGTTGCAACTCTACTCTTGTAACTGCAGTCAACACTTAAGTCATATCCCTACTATATATGTATACAAAGAGAGTCTAATGATTAGGGAAATTGGATACCTTTTGACTAGAGCTTGATTCATCTTAGAATTTTAGGATCTCTAAAATCGAGAGTTCTTGAACGGATCAACTCTTGTATTCACATGCACAGTCAGGGATTAATCCAATGTATTCATTCTTTATTTGCTCGAGGACTAGTAAAGTTTAAGTATAGGGGGTGATGAATCCACGATTCATCATCTCAATATCTTGATCTTAGCAAAATCCTTGAATAAAATCTCAAATAAATGTACATAAAATCAATAAATTAACAAAATGACTCTTGTAAGTAAAACACACTAATTATTCTATATTATATTGTATAAAATAAATTAACAATAAAAAAGCCGTAAAATTAAAGGAGTTTTTCACCTTTAAATAATCTAAAACTTCATGTATACTTAATAATTTTATTTCAACTCTTTTTGCTAATTCTTTCTCTAAATTGTTCATAAAAATGTATATAAAAATACAAAAATATAAAATAAATTTTACCTCAAATAAATGCTCCTAGATCCCAAAGACAAAAGGCCATAAAGTCCAACTTCCCGACCAAATTCCCGCTCCGTATGAACTCTAATTTCACCAAACTCACAAGTTAGAAAATTATCTATCCAACGGAAGTGGTTTCATTAAAATTGAAGCTCATTTGCAAAAGTTAGGTTTTGGGACCTAAATGTACATTGTATATTATGTACTATTCATTCTTTCTTCATTTTTTATTTTATCTTTCTTAATTACTAAAAATACAAAAAAATCATGGTTGTGTTGTATTTTTATTTTAGTATTTTATTGTATTTTCTTGTTATAAATATCTCCTATTAAAAAGACAAAAAAATATAAATTAGCAAAGCAAATAAAAAATGTACATATTGTTTATCTTCTTTTGTAAATTCTCCACGTTTTCATTTTTTAATTTTTATTCTCCCTTTTTAGTAGACTACATTTATTGTATTTTATTTAAATTCACATTCTCTACAATAACTTCCATTTTCCTCCATTAACCACCAAGTCTTATTTCAACCTCCATTCCACTCCATTTTCCTTCTCCATTCCACTCCACCATTTTTCTAACCTCTCATTCAACTCCACAAACTATATAACCCCTTTCTCTTCTCTTTATATTCATTTGTACATCCTCATTTTTTCCCATCTGCCATTCTTAAAGAAAAAGGAGAGAGCTCATCGAAATTGATCGGTGACAGCCTTCCATCCCGATACGAAGCAATGACTTTCTTTCAGGCGAGATCCGCGGAGCTCCGCTCTGCGTCGCAGTTTCTTCCAGGCCGTTGCACAACCTCGCATGCTCCACCACATGCTCGAGGCCACGATAGGAGTCCAGCATAGCTGCTCTTCAATTCCGACAAACCTCAGGTAAGTATTCCTCCTCATTTCTATCGTTATTTTATTATATCTAATATCTTGTTCCCTTTGTTATGTCACCATCATTTTTATATCACTCCACCACACCATCTCCACCATTTACCATCTTCATTACCCCATTTCCATCATCATCATCATTTTCACTTTCCATTTTTTCTCTCTTTTGTATATAAACATATTTCCTCCCTGTTTAAAAGAAAAAAATTTAAAAAATCTCAAAAAATTAATATAACAGCAAATTAAAAAATCCAAAAAATAAAAATGAGACGGCAACAGCGTTGGGAGCACCCACCGCCGTCGTTCCCTTTTTGGGTTCACCTCCGCCGCCTGCAATGAAGAAGGAAGAAGAAGGTCACTTTATTTCTTTATTTTTTATTGCAAAAATTACATAGTGTTCATGTTTATTTTAATTATTGTATATTATATTTTATAAAATAAATTAACAATAAAGAAGCTGCAAAATTAAAGGAGTTTTTTACCTGTAAATAACCTAAAACTTCATATATATATTTAATAATTTTATTTCAACTCTTTTTGCTAATTCTTTCTCTAAATTTTTCATAAAAATGTATATAAAAATACAAAAATATAAAATAAATTGTACCTCAAATAAATGCTCGTAGATCCCAAAGACAAAAGGCCATAAAGTCCAACTTCCCGGCCAAATTCCCGCTCCATATGAACTCTAAATTCACCAAACTCACAAGTTAGAAAATTATCTATCCAACGGAAGTGGTTTCATTAAAATTGAAGCTCATTTGCAAAAGTTGGGTTTTGGGACCTAGATGTACATTGTATATTATGTACTATTCATTCTTTCTTCATTTTTTATTTTATCTTTCTTAATTACTAAAAATACAAAAAAACCATGGTTGTATTGTATTTTAATTTTAGTATTTTATTGTATTTTCCTGTTGTAAATATCTCCTATTAAAAAGACAAAAAAATATAAATTAGCAAAGCAAATAAAAAAATGTACATATTGTTTATCTTTTTTTGTAAATTCTCCACGTTTTCTGTTTTTATTTTTTATTCTCTCTTTTTAGTAGACTACATTTATTGTATTTTATTTAAATTCACATTCTCTACAATAACTTCCATTTTCCTCCATTAACCACCAAGTCTTATTTCAACCTCCATTCCACTCCATTTTTCTAACCTCCATTCCACTCCACCATTTTTCTAACCTCTCATTCAACTCCACCAACTATATAACCTCCCTTTCTCTTCTCTTTATATTCATTTGTACATCCTCATTTTTTTTCCATCTGCCATTCTTAAATAAAAAGGAGAGAGCTCATCGAAATTGATCGGTGACAGCCTTCCATCTCGATACGAAGCAACGACTTTCTTTCAGGCAAGATCCGCGGAGCTCCGCTCCGTGTCGCAGTTTCCTCCAGGCCGTTGCACAACCTCGCATGCTCCACCACATGCTCGAGGCCACGATAGGAGTCCAGCATAGCTGCTCTTCAATTCCGACAAACCTCAGGTAAGTATTCCTCCTCATTTCTCTCGTTATTTTATTATATCTAATATCTTGTTCCCTTTGTTATGTCACCATCATTTTTATATCACTCCATCACACCATCTCCACCATTTACCATCTTCATTACCCCATTTCCATCATCATCATCATTTTCACTTTCCATTTTTTCTCTCTTTTGTATATAAACATATTTCCTCCCTGTTTAAAAGAAAAAAATTTAAAAAATCTCAAAAAATTAGTACAACAACAAATTAAAAAATCCAAAAAATAAAAAATGAGATCGCAACAGCGTTGGGAGCACCCACCGCCGTCGTTCCCTTTTTGGGTTCACCTCCATCGCCTGCAATGAAGAAGGAAGAAGAAGGTCACTTTATTTCTTTATTTTTTATTGCAAAAATTACATAGTGTTCATGTTTATTTTATGTAATTACAAATATGTCCATGTACATGTTTTATTGTAAATATTGTTTTCTGAATTTGTAAAGAGAACCCTCTGTTCACATTTTAATTTGGACTTCAATCTTGCATCTTTTTATTCAAGGAAAAATAGCATTATTTTGAGCAACTTATTTTCTACCATCTGAATATTTATTTGTATTTTTGTGAGTTGTGAGAAATTAATTAAAAATATTTACTTGAAATTTTGCATATTTTACTCACATTGAGAATTTAAATTCATATCTCACTCACTGTTGTTCCAAAAAAATCTTAAAAAATTAGAGATGATGACTTGAAGTGTGCTTAATTTACAGTCCAAATTGCACATCCATTGGATTGTCATGTGTCTAAAATAAATTATAGAGTGATTTTGATATTTGATTTTTAATTAAATCCATGCACATCATTTTTGCAAAATTTTAACTCTCCTGGATTCTCTATATAAATAACTTCTTGAGTTAATTTGCACTTTGATTAATTTGATAGTGTATATTTATTACGAATTAATTACTCACTGTCACTCTGTTTTCACTAAAAAATCTATAAAAAAATCACATTTTGTCAAAAAAAATTAAAAATATTAGTGTAGTGTCCTTGCATCATTTTTTCATTCCAGTAAAATTTTCATAATTTTTGCTTACTGTTTATGTGAAAAATTGCGAAAAACCCATAAAAAGTGTGAATTTTTAATCGTTGCACTTTAACCCCTAAAACTCTAAAAAAATATGTTTTGCATGCATCACTGGATTAAGATCCTAGGAAAAATATAATTTGGTTGAATTGAACTGATTTGACATTAAAATTAATTTGGCCTGGTTGTGTATTTTCTTATTGTCTTGATTCATCCACATTTGCATTTGCATTTGTTTCTGCATTAAAAAAATTAAAAAAATACTGCGTGGAAACCTAGACCTAAATTTTCAAATTAACCCGAAGTTGTTCCTTTGCCTCCTTGTGTTCGACCCCGGACTTGTCCAGGATATAAATTAAAGTCGAGACACTCTTCACGGAGATCTTCCCTCGGTTCTGACTGATTCCCTGAGTATACATACTACAATGTGCCCAAATTAAAACACGTGCTCAACGACTCGTCAATATACATAAGGACTTTTTTCCCCTTGAGACAGTAGACTATCCTTCTTTTGAAGCATTATTGCAACCCATAACTCTTGTCTTTAGACCTCAACACTGACAGACCAAGTTGAGGAGTACTTACTTCCTTAAAGGAAAATGAGAGGTTCCGCCTAGAAGTACTACCCTTGTATGCTACCCCATGCCAAAAAGAACAGCCTCCTCATCACCTCATCCATAAAGAGTTATGTGTAAGGTGCTGGTGCAAGTAAAGCCATTGTCTGTGAGAGTCATGTGTATGTTGTTAAGTGTTCTACTTAGGCTCATCAAGATGACATGTGAACATAACCTAGTGGACTCAAAGAATTAAGTCACCAATAGACCTGAAAAGTCTTAACCCCAAATCATATAAGGTTCCTCTTAGAATTAGGTGGATTGAGGTCTTAACCAAGATCCATTTTCCAATTTTATTCCAGACTAGTTTAAAAAGTCAATTTTGATTTAGAAGAATGTACAAATATTCACAAAAATCTTTTTATGCAAAGTTTTTGAAAATGTGCAAAATTTTTGAAAATGTTTGAATGCATGCATGAATACATAAGTTTTGCAGACTATTTATAAACATTTACACAAGGGTTTTTGCACATTTTTATTTTTCAAACCTTTTACAAATATTTTGTACTATATACATATTTTTGATACCGAAAATAATTACAAACAATTTACAAGAAAAATATTTTTTTACAAACATTTGTACAAAAATAGTTTTTATAAATATCTATGTACGTCCAAAAAAGAATTTTATGTACAAGAAATTTTTTTTCTGTTTTTTGGATAAAGGATTTTAGCCATTTTATTTATTAACACACTCACACAGAGTACGAGTTATGGCTAAAGTATAGATGTAATATATACGACACCTCCTATACTTAGCTCGAACGATGTTCTCAAAGTGATTAGAGAGCGTTGAAGAAGACATAACTCATGCCTAGTATAAGGAAGTGAAAAGAAAGGCTATACTACAATGACGAATAAAAGAATAAAATGAATAGAGATCGGTGATCCCCCTATACTTAGGATCAAGTAATCCTAAGTATAGCAGACTATACACAAAGGGAGAACCGAGTGAAAGAATGTACAGGGTCTTCCTCCCATATACTTAGGGTAAAATATGCCTAAGTATAGGTCGCAAAACAGAGGTAAAAAGAATCAAAAGAATAATAAAAGATATGACACCCCTTCTATACTTATGGTAAAGTACACCCTAAGTATAGCATAATCACAAGATACAGATGGGGTGTTAGACTAAAGAATGAGGTGATATGGACATCTGATCTATACAAGGCGGAAGATAGCGATAATTAGGCACAAGATGCAACTAATGTGAGTCAAAGATTACATCTCATGTAAAATGAGTTGGGATGACGTCAACAATCAACAGATCATTATCTAGATATGGCTTGAGGCGTTTACCGTTGACGTGAAAGGTAGACTTAAATGACATACTACCATTGTCATGCACCTTTCGGACCAGGTATGGTACTTTTCATTTACTCTACAATTTCCCTGGAAATAATCTAAGCCTAGAATCAAACAACCATACTCTCTGATCTGGCTCAAATTGTTTATGGCTGATATGAGAAGTATGCTACTCCTTTACTCACTCCTTATACTGTAGGTTGTTTGAAAAGGTTGTATCTCTAAGCTCCTCCAAGGTTGCCAATTCTGCCTTTCTTTGATCTTCTATACTCTCTGAATCCAATAATATCTCAGTGACAGCCCATAGTGACTTATGCTTAATCTCAACAGGTAAATAGTAGGGCTTGCCATAAACAAGACGAAAGGGAGATGTCCCCAAAGGAGTCTTGAAGGATGTCCAATATGTCCATAAGATCGAGTCCAAAAGAAGTGACCAATCCTTTCGGTCTGGGCGGACCTCCTTCTGCAGTATCATCTTGATCTCCCTGTTCGACACTTCAGCAAGACCATTAGTCTGAGGATGGCATGGAGTGGCAACTCGATGATCTATGCTAAACTCGTTAGCAAGTGACATTACCTTATCGTTGATAAAGTGAGACCCCCTGTCAGATATCAATACTCCAGACACCCCGAACCGTGAAATGATATTCTTCCTCAAAAATATGCAAATAGTCTTAGAATATGTAGTTCGGGCGGGTATGGCCTCAACCCAACGACTCACATAATGAACAACCAACAGAATGTACTCAAACCCCTGACTCTTAGGGAATGGACCCATGAAATCAATGCCCATGCATCAAAAACCTCACAGAAGTGAATGGGTTGCACCATCATCATGTCATGCTGTCTACAAGTGTCCATCCTCTGACAGTCAGTACACCTCTTCACGAATTCATCAGAATACTTCAAGAGGGTAGGCCACCATAGGTCGGATTGGAGCACTTTCTATGTTGTTCTCCTCCCAGAATGATGTCCTCCTGCCTCAAGATTGTTGCAGTAAATGAGTATGTTGTGGTGCTCCTCCTGAGGAATGCACGGATGCCAAATGTTATCCCCTCCTTCATGATAAAGGATGGGATCATCCCAATGGTTGGACTTGGCCTTTGCAAGGAATGTCTCAAGTCATTGTATGGGCCAACCTTGTGGAACTTTCTTAGCAACAAGATAGTTCACAATGTCAGCATACCATGGGAGAGAGACGATAGCAAGGATCACCTCATCTGGAAAGGTCTCTGTAATGGGATCAATATGCTTAGATTCCTTAAGATGTTCCAAATGGTAGAGAGATGATCCGCCACCACATTCTTGACTCCAGGTTTATCCTTAATCTCAATATCAAAAACCTGGAGAAGGATCCAACTGGTCAATAGAGCTTTGGCATCCTTCTTAGAGATATGGTACCTGATGGCAGTGTAATCTGTATAGATAGTCACTTTGGATCCAAGAATATATGATCTGAATTTGTCCAAGGCAAAAACTACGTCTAGAATCTCTTTCTCCGTAACAGTATAGTTTTGTTGAGCGGCATCTAATGTACATCTAGCATAGTAAATGAAAAATGGTACTCCATCCCTCATCATCATGGCCCCTACGGAAAAATCAGAGGCATCCGTCATGATCTCGAAAGGGAGAGACCAATCAGGGGACTGAAGGATAGGAGACTCAATAACTAATCTCTTGAGACTCTCAAATAACACAAGATACTTATCATCTACAATGAACTCGGTGTCTTTCATTAGTATATCAGTCAATGGTCAGGCAATCCTGCTAAAGTCATGAATAAAACATTGGTATAAACTGACATGCCCAAGAAAAAAACCGTAACTGCCGTAAGTTGGATGGTGGATTGAGTTTCCTGATGATATCCACCTTGGTCGGATCAACCTCCATACCCCCGTTGGAGATGATATGATCAAGCACCGTCCCCTGAGTCACCATGAAGTGACTCTTCTCCCAAGGATCTGAATGTAGTGCTGAAGAACGCAGTCTAGGCAGTCAAGACAAGCATCCAACACATCATCGTAGATCGAAAAGTCATCCAAGAAGACCTCTAAACAGTCACCCACCATGTCCGAGCATAAGTCCCAAATGGACAAGTGAATGTCGTTTTGTTCTGGTCCTCGGGCATTATGGCCATCTTATTGTAATCGGAGTACCTGTCAAGAAAGTAGTAGTGACTCTTCCCAACTAGCCCCTCTAATCTGATCAATAAAAGGAAACGAGAAATGATCTTTCTTGGTGGTCTGTTTCAATCGTCTGTAGTCCACACAAACCCTCCAAGAAGTGGGTACCCAGGTAGCTATCTCCTCTCCAGACTCACTCACAACTGTAGTGATGCCCATCTTCTTGGACACCACATGTAATGGACTAATCCACTTGGAGTCGGAGATGGTGTATATAAAATTGGTGCTCCACCATTTCGATATTTCCTTCATGACAACCTCTCAAAGATTCGGATTCAACCGTCGTTGGAACTCATGTGATGGTTTGGCATCCTCCTCGAGATAGATATGGTGAGATCACAGAGCCGGACTTATCCCCTGGAGATAAGCTACGCTCCATCCTATCGCCTTGAGATTTCTTTCAAGAACCTCCATCAAACGAGATTCTTGCTCTCTAGTCAAATCTGTTGTGATAGTAATTGGTTACATCTCATGCTCACCTGCAAGAAATCTATACTTTAGCGACTGTGACAAAGGCTTCAGTTCCGGACAACTGGGAGCTGGCAGATCTAGCCTCTGAAAGATCTGAGTGAAGGCAACCAGATCAGAATGTGAGAAACTCTCGTTGATCATGCAAAACTGGCGAAGACGACCCTACTGGTGTATTTGTACTCGGTGTTGGAACGGTCTCCACCCTTGGCTCTGTGGAAAATCAGATAAGGTAATAAATCATCAAACTCTGCCCAGTCTATGTCTGAATCTGAGAGATCTGAATCAGAATCACAAGACACAAAATCCGTTTCGTTGTCTTGAATGTGGTCATCAACCTCAAAAGTGTCCTCTGCCAGGAGTGTGCTCTCTGAACTATCCATTGCTGGAAGCTATGAATCGGCAGCATCTGAAGGTGAGAGAAGGGCTCGTGAAATCGGGTCAGACCAAGCGGCTTCATCACCAATGATCACAAAGTCGTACTGCTGGTGGACGTCTTGCTCTGCCTCTATCACCTTCTTTGCATCGTCGAACTACTCTGAGCAAGTTGAACCCCATGCTCTAGTCTCGTCAATCATCTCTATTTGTATACTTTCGCCCTCGAAGAAAAAGTAAACCTTCCCATTATCAAGGTCGGACATCACCTTGGTTGTGGTCAACAATGGACGTCCTAGAATAATGGGGGTATCGGTCACAGATTCAGGGATCTCCATGTCCAACACAACAAAGTCCACGGGGAATTTAAGGCCCTGAATTGTGACTAGTACGTCCTTCAACAACCCCATTGGTCTCTTGACAAATCTATCAGTAAACTGAAGGACTATCCTACTCTGTCGAAGAGGGCCGAACTCAAACCGATCGAGTAAGGTTGGCGGAAGGAGGTTGATAGAAGAGCCACTGTCCAATAGAGTACAATTGAATCTCTGCTCATGAATCTGGCATCTGACATAGGAAGCTCCTGCATCTAGCCTCTTGGCTGGCAGACGGTTCTGAATAGCGAAGCTGGTGGCATGGGTCAGCACATGGATTTCTGCCTGATGTTTCTTCTTCTTCCTGCAGATAGTGGTCTTTTCTCTCAAGTTCTTCTGGAAGAGAGGGATGTGCTCAAGTGCCCCCTGTAGAGTCAGTTGGATATGGAATCTATCAATCATATGTTGGCTGGACTCTAACTGCTGATCTTTTTTTGAATTTTCTTTTGTATTCCCTTTTGCCAAGCAGAGTGCTTGAGGAAATGGGATGGTTGGGCCCTCTTCAGATAGAGGGCTAGGAAGAGGTTTCTGGTGCTGAGAAGGCATGAAATCCATATATGTATCATCAATCATCACATATGAACTCGAAGATGAAGAAACCTTTACTTTATTAATTTTTTTATGTTTTTCGTAATGTCGAGAGATACAACAAATGGAGGTGACACAAATGGAATAGAAGTGGTGACATCAGTACCACCCATGGCATCTGTCTTCGTAGCATCAGCACCGCGCTCTAGCTCAGCATCTGGGAATCTGGTGGCGTTAGTACTACCCTCTGCATCTGGAGAAGCGATGACATTAGTACTGTTAATTGGATCAACATCCTTGGTGGATTCAACACCACCATCCTCACCATTATCATTAGTGACATCAACACCGATATCCTCCTCGTCTGACTGTTGAATCCTTGTGGTGTCATCGCTCAGATGAGGCACCACCAGCTGGCATCCTATCGCTCCTAAGTGACACAAAATCAGCATCAAATGTGTATGAAGCAATATCACCCAATAAATCACTAGGAGTGGTGGTCTATGTAAAATGTACCTTCTGAGATTTTCTTTTTAGGTTATTCGGGGTGGGATCGATCTGAGCGGGGTATGGCGGCTTTTCCTTTGATGATCTCCCTCAACTCCTGATGAAACTCGTCCATCTCCCGCCTAAAAGTTGCCTGCTAGTCTACGAGTAGGCAGGATACATCATCAAGGTTTGGGTTCTTATAGCCTGGCCCATGAGAATCGGACGGGTTGCCTCACTAAAAGAGGGGCTACTTCTGGAACTGGTGAGGGAGAGGCTGAGAATACTGTTGAGGTTGTTGTTGGCACTGCCTCCACTGTTGTCCCTATTGGTAGGGACGAGGACCCGACTGATAGTGTTGTTGTTGTGGCTGGTGGGGAGAACTAGGGCTACTGCAGGTTTAGGATATCACTGTATAAGTCTTGCCCATCTCCTCATAGATGGCCCAGACATGGTCTTCGTCCTTGGCGAAGTAAGAGCCCCCACAAGAAGCGTTCACAATCCCTGTAGCTCCGGTGTTAGCCCACAAAAGAAGCTTTATACTTGGTCAGGCTTGGAGATATTGTGATGTGGACACCGATCGATGAGCTCTCAAATCGATCCCATGCCTCATGGAATTGCTCATTGGGGATCATAGAGAAATTGTTTATCAAGGCTCATGTTGCGTTCGTCCGGCCGAGTGGATAGTACTTGTTCAAGTACTAGGTCCGGAGTTGCTCCCACGAAGTGATATATCTCCCCAAATGCTTCAACCAATAGGTTGCTCTGTCTACCAGGGTGAAAGGTAATGCCATCATCTTGATGGTGTCCTCGTCCACGAATTGGTCGTGGACAAAGTTGCAGATCATCTCGAACTCTTGTAGATGTAGGTGCGGCTCCTCAGTGGCAAGCCCATGGAACTTGGGCAAGAGTTGAATGGTCTGAGGAGGAAGTTTGAAATCACCCAGAATTGCTAGCAACAGGATCCAGCAGTGTATGAGAGTTGCACCAGGGTTGTGCAACTGTCTCATCAGTCGTGGATGCCTGGCTGGCTCTGGTTGCTCCTCCGGCTCTTCTAGTTGGCCTTCCGCTCCTCCTCCACCTACGAGGGTATCTCCATCGGCTGCTCATTGATGCTCCTCTCTGTTAGCTCGCATATACTCTAACTCTTGACGGACCTCAACCATAAATGCTCCCTGATCTCTAATCTGATGTTACATCATCTCTAGGGAGGCTAACAAGGAGTTGTTGATGGCACCTTGGTCTAGAACATATATGGTACCATGGAGTTGTCCATCGATGCGTCCGTCACTACTGGCCATCTCTTGGGCCTCTCTGCAAAGGCAAAAGACCCGAACTCAGTTGCCATCAAATAAACAAATATTGGTGTTGGTCTATGCTCAGGCACCTCAATACTGGAAGAAGAGTAATCGAGGGGGAATAGGGTAGAATCAAACTCGGGTTCAGAGAGTTGGTCCAAGCTCTCCAGAACATGCCTAGATGAGTGAGTCAGAGTGCTTGAGAGCGGTGCTGCCTGATGAATCTGTGATTCATCACTTCAAAAGTCAAAAATAGAGCCTTGTTCCTGAGTAAATAGAGGTATATTTCCCTTTATAATGCATAAATAGCATTCATGCATACACACATAATACATTCATTTTAGCAGTCCATTTGCATTCAAATAAGAAGCCAAAATCCCTTGTAAAATATCCACTCACTAAAATAACCTCTTCCTTATAATATGTACTCCTTAGTTAATGATATAGGGAAGAATGCCAAAAACCCCCTGTAAATTAGTCAATAAAGCCCTAGAACCCATGTACACTAAAATGCACATAAATCCCTCATACAAACTCCGAACTAGGTCTACTTACTCTTAGAATACTACACATTAAAAGACCTTTAAAATGAGACTAATTTCATCCAATTGGAGCTCGTATGAGAAAGTTGGGTTTTTGGGCCACCTTGTATACTACATATATGTATATTTGTATCTTTGTATTTATGTATCATATTTGACCTCATCTCCGTCTTTGGTCAACATGAAACTTGTAGATCTCATCGAGATCTACAACTTTCATGTTTTGAGTTTTTCCAAATTCGACACCCTCTTCTCTCTACACATTCATTTTCTTCCAGCCATTCACAGCAAGGGGACGTGGCGCCCTCTGGTTGCGCCACGCGGCCCGCTCCCCTTGCCCCAGTCGCCCGCAGCCACAGCCGTTGGATTACGCTATAGATCCAACGGCCTAGCTGCTTCCAC
This sequence comes from Ottelia alismoides, assembly GCA_037367405.1. Taxonomy (NCBI): domain Eukaryota; kingdom Viridiplantae; phylum Streptophyta; class Magnoliopsida; order Alismatales; family Hydrocharitaceae; genus Ottelia; species Ottelia alismoides. The sequence goes on along the minus strand of JAZKJV010008789.1, from coordinate 369,918 downwards.
GTGCGCCTTAAATCCACGCCGTCAGATCATCTCCAGGGCCTCATCTGATCCGCCCGTCCGCGCCTCTTCCAGAGCTCGCCACGTGGCGGCATATGAACCATCTGATCAAGCCCCTGATCCCTCCATCACAGCCGCTCTTCCGTTGGCACTCCTCGTCCCTTCGATCATCTCCATCTCCTCATCCAAGCCGCTCGCCCGCGCTTCGCCCAGCTCCCTCCACGTGGCGCGATCACGGCCCATCATCACCGCGCCCCGATCTAATCACACACGTCCCATTCCACTTCGATCACCACCGTTCGATCAGAAGATCCAACGGTGGAGACTTCGTCTCCTACCTCGGGTGCCCCTCTCTCCCACGTTCTCTGCCTTGCGGAGGGGCGCCCCCTTCCTATTCTTGGCAGCTCCTCGACCACCGCAGACGAGCACCACCACCTCCACGATGTCACCCCCTCGTCCCTCATCCTCGCCAGCTACCTCACTCCCCACTACGACCACCAAAGTCGCTTCATGACGCCCATGAACCTCGCCTCATCGCCAACACTGCTGCCACCTCCATCCTATAAATACACCATCACCAGCCATCGTCATGGCTATCCGCCACTCTAGAGAGCTTCCCTGAGCTCAGAGCGTTCTTTTGGTGACAGCAATCGAGTGCCTCTTCGAGCGACGACCAGTTTCTTCTCCGGCGAGATCCACGGCGAGCTCCGCCGTGTCGCAGCCCTCCTCCGCAAAGCTGCTTGAGCTCGGGACCCTACCGATCCCTAGAGCGACGACCCTGGAACTCGAGACCGAGCTCCGATCCCCAGGTGACCCTCTCCATCCTCTCCGATCTCTTCTGATTTTTTTCTTACTTTTCTCCGATTTAATTGCACCGCCATCATCATCTTCTCGCTTCACAATCACCTTGCCGAGCTCCGCAACGGAGCTCTGACCTTCACGCTCCATTTATCGCCCTCCGACAATACACTTCACCCTCCATCGACTCCAGCTCCGCCACCTGGGCGGAGCACCATCGTCGTACCTCCCTCGCATCGCTTTAGGCCTCGCCGTCCACCCTTCGCATCTCCACGCACTATCTCGTGCTTCGGCTATACCCCTAACACCTGCAGACACTCACATCCTTCATCGGCCGGAAGCTCATCGGAGCTACTTTCGTGCTTCATCGCCATGGTTCTCTAGCACCCCTCTTCCACTCCTGAAGGCACCTGGAGCTTCGCCGCACCGCCGCGCATCTTCCGGGATATCTCCGAGCCCCCGGAGAGCTTCACCGACGCCAGGAGGATCGGGCGGAGCCAAGCCCGCTTTGCCGGAGACCCGCCAACTCTTCCGCAGGTGGCGGAGGACCGTTGAGGACGAAGAACAGTCACCGTTCGATCATCTTGATCGAACGGTCCAGCGCCATCCACGTCGTCCATAACCGGAGCAGCACATCACCGTTGGATCCATCTAGATCCAGCGGTCCATAGACAGCCACGTCGACATCAGCCTGAGCTACAGCGACCGTCGATCGTCACCGGGATCGCACGGTTGTGAGCACGCCACATCGCCATCTTCAGTGAGCGTTATCCACCGGTGGATCAGTATAGATCTGATGGTTGTTGATCATCCACACGCCAGCCACCGACAGTCGTTGGATCGACCTTGATCCAACGGTTTCCATGCGCCACGTCGACGGGTCCGAGCCTCTTCCCCGACCTCTAGGCTCGGACCACCCGAAGCTTCGCTGAGCCTCACTCCAGACCTCCAAGAGCTCCCGAGCCAAGTCCCGAGCCTCCGAAGCCACCCGAGCCTAGGCCGACCCACGTGAGGAGCACGTGCGGCCTGGGTATTTTGCACAGAGGCCCCTGGAACTTTCAAATATTACAAGAAGGTCCCTATGAAGCTGAGCCCACGTGAGGAGCACGTGCCTGTTGGAGAAATTGCACTCGAGTCCCCCGCATAATAGGTAATTGCATGTTAGTCCCTGTCAGCATATTTACTTTATGTAATCTTATTTTCCTGAATTGCATTTACACCCCTGTGTTTGCACGCATCCCTAGGTTGCAATTTACATTATTTTTAAATTCCAAAAATTGCATTTTGTTGAGAAACTTGTCCTTTGGCTATTGAGCCACGTGTCACATTTTTGTAATTTCAGTGGAATTATTAATGAATTAATTGGTACATTTTTGGAATATTTTGCCCAGTGACACCTTTTAATTTCTAGTTAATTCTCTGTGGTTCCAAAAATCCTCAAACATTCACAGTAGCTCAAGGACAGTATTCTTAACATGCCATAAAAATTTCATGTCATTTGCACACATATCGAGGCCTAAATAAATTGTTGAGTGGTTTTCGCATTTTAATTTTAGTAAATTCATTTCACATTGGAATTAAGATCTGTCAATTTTCCTGGATTCCTTATCTTGAGTGGTATCTAGGATAATTTTATCTCTTGAAGAAATTGTGATTTGATATTTATTAAAAATAAAATAGTGAAAATCACTCTGTCTGCATATTTAATTCACAATAAATTCATTTAGTGTCTAAAAATTCCAAAAAAATTAGGGTAGACCATTTTCATCATAATCAATCTTCTGGCCAATTTTTAGAATTTTTGGACTTCATTTGATATCTTACTTGAATTAATTGTTATATTGGCCTGCGGGTTGCATGTGTCTGCATAGAAAGTAGAAAAAGACCAAAAATATTCTCCCCGAAAATCTTACACTTGGATCTTGCTAAAATTTGACCTAAGGAGACAGTTGCCTCCCTGAGTTCGACCTTGGACTTCACCAAGTAAAAAAATTTTGCCGCTTGAAATTAACTCGCATCTAATTAAAGTGGTTTTTGATTAGCCCTCTCGTATCCGACTACAACGAACGACTTTAACTTAATTTGGTGAATTAATTTGCTCGAATTAACTAAGGGTACGGGACAGGTTATCAAAATGGCGCCGTTGCCGGGGAGGCACGGCTTAGGTTAATTTTTGGTGAAATTTTGAGTGCTTGATTTTCTTTCCCCCGGGTAGTCTGACCCTTGGATTTTCTTGTGAATATTTCTCTGACCTTTAAATTTTTGCATTTTTGTGTCGTTCTTTATCTGACCTCAACTTGTTTTTGTGCGAGGGACACCGGAGTCGAAGACGCTTCGAGGAACACACATTCGAATTTGTTTGAGTGATTTGAGAGAACCTGTAATTTCATTTATTTCCACATTTTTCGCATCATTTCCAGCGGTTCCCGTTCGGGTTCTCGCGTGTGTAAAAATAGTGGAATCGTGTCCCCGTGTGCTGTGTGGTTGAATTGTAACTTAGCTTGCACTAGCGGCTCCCCGAGCCAATCTAGGAATTGCTTGTGCTCGTAATCATTAGGACCACACAAATCACTTAAAAGACGCACTTAGACCGCAGTACTTAGCCAAATTAAAATGTTCTTCACGCTAATAGAACTGCCTGTCTAGGAGCGGCTTTCATCGCCTGCATTTGCATTTAGATAAAATTTCAATTCTGTTCTGCATCCTGCACAAAAAGCGAAGGGATCACTGTAAGTCTCCTGAACTCAGCATAACATCATTGTTTTATCGTGCATCGGCTTTTTCTCGATTTCTCCCTCTGATTTTCACATTTAATTAAACGGAAATTGGGATTGTCCGATAGGCGTGCTGTGTGGTGGACTTAATCAGTGATAACTTAACTTAAAATCGGGATTGCTTAACAGTATTGACCAAAAAAAAGAGAATAAAATTTGAAAATTGTTTGCGGGAGATTAATCCCCGACCCTGTTTTCAGGCTGAGTGAGGGTACTTGAGTGTGTGTGAACACCTTAAGGCAGAGCCCAAATCCCCGCCTTCCATATCACGAGCCAACTGATCTTAGCAAATATCACGAGTGGGATACTTTTAAGCTCATTGACAAGTACCAAGTAGCCTCCGCCTTCGCGGGTAGATAGGGGCGAACCAGCGGTACTCCGCGACAAGGCCTAGCTTTGTCAGCCTCCGCCTGCTTGCAGGTAGATAGGGGCACGTCATTGAGTCCCCAACTCCAGATAGGAGCGAGAAAGGGAGGATCGGCGGTATCTTAGGCGACAGGATAAACAGGGAAGACACATCCGGCTCTAAGCCGACTTCCCTATAGGTCGCGTAATCCTTGTTATCTTGTTTGAACAATCACACTTAAAAATTACAAGATTAATCGGACTCGATTTCGAGTCCTTCACTGTGTTGAGTGTGAACCCAAGGTTTTGGATTGATTTTGCTTGCTTCAGGTAGGAGTAAAACCCTATCTTCTTCTCGTCACATCAAGATGAGTAACTGGGGAGATCTTGACGCGTTATTCACCGATCTCTCTATGAGTCCCCCAAGCGACTCATCTTCATCGGCCCAAGTGCACCTTGGACCACCCAGGACTCATCACCCTCTTGAGTCTTGGTTCCCTCATACCCAAGGTGGTAACTCTCAAACCAACCCTTTCATCTCCTCCGAGATTATCGAGGAAGATCATCGCCTCGGTAATCCTTTCCTTGATTTATCCTCTGACATCGACCTTACTTTCCCCCCAGGACTAGAGGACAAGATGCCGCCAAAAGTACCACCGGATGAGGAACAAATAAAACAGATTCTTGCTCGCCTCGCTGAAGCCGAACAGAAGAATGCAGATCTCACGGTGCGGATGGGACAGATTATAGTAGCAGAAGGAATCGACCGACCAATGGTCGATACCTACAACCCGGCGGAGAACGAGATTCAGAACTGGTTGGCACCTGTAGTTCCCGCCCAGGCATTTGAGCTGAAGCCCCACTTCCTTAGTCTGCTTCCGAAGTTCAACGGAAACCTAAATGAAGAACCATACACTTTCCTCCGTGACTTCGAGTTGGTGTGCAACAATCTTAGCCATCCCAATGTTGGCCAAGATTATATTCGGCTGAAGGCCACCCCTTTTGCCTTAGGTGATAAGGCTGCTCATTGGTTGAAAAACTTAGGGGTGGTATGCAATACCTGGATGCAGTTCAAGGACCTATTCTTGAAAAGTTCTACCCTCTCAGTAGGACAAACCAGATGAGAACGAAGATCGCCAGCTTCGCCCAAGGACCTAGTGAACCTTTCCATGATGCTTGGGATAGGTTCAATGAATTAGTACAGAAATGCCCCTGCCACGGCATTTCAAAGGCGATCTTAGTCCAGACCTTGATATGTGGTCTAACCCCAGAGATGCAGGGGCTAGTCAGTGCCGCCTGTGGAGGAAGCTATCTGAACAAAAACGAGCACGCCGTATGGAAGATCCTGGAGCAGATGGCGGAAACTGGCAGGTCGCAGGCCACCAGGGCCTATCAGTTGTCTCCCTCAATCCTATCCAATGAGACAACTGAAGGACTGTAGCGGATCTGACTGAGGACCTCATCCCCAGCATGGGGATGATTGCCGACAAGCTTACCATGGTCGAGCAGATCCACAAGAGAGTCGTGGAACTTGAGTCTCTTTCGCATCTATCGAAGCAAGTGGAGGAACTTTCTGAGAAGGTAGCTAAGATCAAGCTACCTGCCCCTTCTGCACCACCTGTACCTGTACATCGAGTCCATCTTGTACAGGAACAGGCACCGGGGTCTCAGAGTAGCTGGGATCAAACTTACACCCAACAGGACCAGCATGCACCCCCACAAGTGGAGACAGGATACGAGGAGCCTCCGCAAGTGTACGAGATCAACGGGCTTTGGTATAGCCGTGACCCGATTGTCAAGCAGGCCGAAATGGGGAAGGATCAGCCTCACCGTTCATCCCCGGCCTACCAAGAAACCAGGCACGTTCCCACACCGCGCTTTCAGTCCAGGCCAGAACAAGGGTACCAGCCTCAGCAGTACCAGCAGCAGCAGCGCACCTATCAGCAGGGGCCAGCACCATCCCATCAGCAGCAGCAATATCGGCATGGCCAGCAAGGCCAATACAGAACCTCGTCTGCCCATCAGCCAACCCAGCCCACTGAATTGGAGTCCCTCACCTTGGCGATCCAGACCCTGTCTGATAGGGTCCAACAGATGTAAAATGATTATCTGGATATGAGAACCGATATTAATCGTATCTCTCGTACCCAGGACCAACAGATGGCGCCAAATACCCCGATTCCCGCACAGGTTCAGGCCAACCCGAACAACATACTCCATGGCCAGAACCGACCTCGAGATCAGGTATACTATTCAGATAATTATTTATCTGAACATGAGATCCTTTCGTACGATAATGTAAATCACATGTCCCTCAGGAGCGGAAGGATCGTGACCATACCTGATCGGGCACGGGAGCAGAATGAAGGAGCCTCCGACACTCTACCTGAGGAGAACTCGGAGGAAGAAGAGGAGGAGCATCACTACCATCATCGCCGGCAGAAGAAGAGGATATCTGAGTCCTCGAAGCAGCATTCTCACATTTGCATAGAGTCAGAAGAAATCGATGAAGAGCCCGCACCTCCATCTGAGGAGGATCGTCCAGCAGTCGCGGAAGAAGCGTCACCGGTTTCGCCTCAGCATTTTCTTTTCAGTCAGAGTCAAAGTCCTAGTTTGTATCAGAGTCAGAGTCCTGTTAAGAACTCAGTTCCCAAAGTCAATGAGAAAATTTCAGTTTCCGAAACTGAGTTAGAGTCAATAATCCCTTTCCCCAGAGCTCTTACAGGTGGAAAGAAGAAAACCAAAAAAAATTCAAAAAGATGACCCTGAGATGGCTGAATTCTGCAACAAATATATCAAGGTCACAATCCCCCTTTAACAAGTACGTGGAGATGACCCCTGCATTCCAAAAATACCTTAAGGTGAGATGCACACCTACTAGGGTTAGCAGGAAGACCAAAAGCCATGTTGAGAAACACATTTTATCAGTAGCCACGACTTGTGCAATAAAGAACTCGTTTCCAAGGAAACGAAGAGATATGGGTGCACATTATGTAGTGAGTCATGTTGATGACATCGCGTTTGCACGCACTCTCCTGGACAATGGTTCCTCGATCAATCTGATGCCTACAACCCTCTATGAGCGGCTTAATCTCGGACCTCTTAGGAAATCTAGAGCCCTCCTACAGTTTGCTGATAAATCAACCAAGAGGTCCCGAGGAGAATTGAGGAACATTGTGATCAAAGTCGAGGGACAAGAATACATGGTGGACTTCACTGTCCTGGATATGGAAACCCCTCGTAATTGGAGAGACTCCCAGATCATTTTAGGTAGGCCCTTCCTCAGAACAGCAGGGGCCTTATTTGATTATAAGATCGGGAAGATTCAGTTCCAAACTCCAGGAGGAGATGAGGAACTTGAAATGAAGCAGACAAGATGGCAGAGACCGGATTCAGAATCCAGCACCGAGTACTCTTCTACCGGAACAGACTGCGAGCATGTAGACTTAGCTGGGCAATGGAGACAGAACCCATCCAGCACCGATGTGTCCATCTCCTCCGAAGATGATCCAGTGCACGAGTCGGTCTGCGAGATCCTCAGGAACGAGTACAGCTCTGAGCCTGCATCGCCCTACATCTTCGATGACGCAGAGGCCCAGTTGGGCCTGTCAGTCCTTACATCTCTAGGACAATCGGAAGATGAGGATGACGAGTCGGACGAGGCGTTTGCCGATTGTATGGAGACCTTTGACGATCCGACTCCAGAGCCGAACTTGGTGGCAGCAATCACAGAGAACGATCCAGCCACTTCCAACACTGAACCATATCAGATTGAGCCAGATTTCTTAGACGATCACACTATTCCTGAGCTCAAACCCTTACCCACAACCTTAAAGTATGCCTTCCTTACGGGCCAAGACAAGAACTTTCCGGTCATCATCAGTTCGCAATTGACCGAGGAGCAGGAATCTTGCTTGCTAGAGATCCTGGAGACGAACCGCAAAGCGATAGGTTGGAGCATTTATGATCTCCACGGGATAAATCCTGCTCTGTGTTCGCACCATATTTACTTGGAGAATGAAGCCAAACCCTCTCGTGAATTCCAACGCCGGTTGAATCCAAATTTACGAGAAGTCGTGAAGAAGGAGATAGAAAAATGGTGCAACGCGGGTTTGATTTATCCAATCTCCGACTCTAAGTGGGTGGCCCCAATCCATGTTGTCCCGAAGAAGTCGGGAATTCAGACGACCACCAACGAGGATGGAGAGGAGATCGTGACGAGAGTACCCACGTCGTGGCGTGTCTGTGTGGATTACAGACGCTTGAATGCCGCGATAAAGAAGGGTCATTTCCCCCTTCCATTCATTGATCAGATCTTAGAGAGACTAGCGGGGAAAGAGTTCTTCTGCTTCTTAGATGGGTTCTCGGGCTACAATCAAGTAGCCATAGCTCCGGAGGACCAGGAAAAGACCACGTTTACATGCCCCTTTGGTACCTATGCTTTCAGGCGCATGCCTTTTGGACTATGCAATGCTCCAGGTACTTTCCAAAGGTGCATGATTGTTGTATTCGCCGAAATGGTCGGCGATTTCCTGGAAGTCTTCATGGATGACTTCTCGGTCCACGACGATTCTTTCGATTCCTGTCTTAGGAATCTGGACCGAGTCCTCAAAAGATGTTGTGAGGTTAATCTGGTGCTCTCCTGGGAGAAAAGTCACTTCATGGTGACGGAGGGCATAGTGTTGGGGCATGTCATCTCCAAGAGAGGAATGGAGGTTGACCCTGCCAAGGTGGATGTGATCAGACGACTCTAGCCACCCACCAACGTAAAGCAGTTGCGGTCGTTCCTCGGGCATGTTGGATTTTATCGGAGATTCATTAAGGATTTTTCTAAGATCGCCCGACCGCTAACTGAGCTTTTAGGCAAAGACATGGAGTTTATTGTTGATCACAAATGTCTTGAGGCCTTTAAGCTTCTACAAGGAATGATTATGGACGCACCCATCCTACAAGCCCCAGATTGGTCTCTACCTTTTGAGATAATGACGGACACCTCTGATTATGCTGTTGGGGCTATGTTGGGACAAAGAAGAGAGGGCGTCCCTTTTGCAATTCACTACGCAAGCAAAGTGCTTGATTCTGCTCAGCGTAACTATACAGTTACAGAAAAGGAAATGCTTGCGGTAGTATTTGCCTTGGACAAATTCAGATCTCACCTAATTGGATCCAAGGTAACTGTGTTCACTGACCACACGGCACTACGGTATTTGATGGAGAAGAAGGATGCGAAGGCGCGTCTTCTTCGATGGATTTTACTTATCCAGGAGTTTGATTTGGACATCCGTGATAAACCTGGAAAGAAGAATGTAGTGGCCGATCATCTCTCTCATCTCGAAGATCTTAATACTTCCGAGGATTCACCTATTCGAGACTCCTTCCCTGACGAGTCGATTTTTGTTATCGACTCACTCCCATGGTATGCCAATATCGTGAACTACCTTGTCTCCAAGAAAGTTCCCGAAGATTGGCCCAAGAGCCAAATCGATCGACTGAAGTCGGACGCTAGACATTACCATTGGGAGGATCCGATCCTTTTCTGCGAAGGACCGGATTGTGTCTGGAGACGGTGTATTCCTCAGGAGGAATACCAGAGTGTCCTTTCTTTATGCCACAGTTTGGAGGTAGGAGGACACCACTCCGGGAAGAGGACCGCATGGAAGGTACTTCAATGTGGCTTCTACTGGCCGACTCTATTTCACGATGCCACCGCCTTCGCGAAGTCATGCCCAGTTTGCCAGAGAATGGGAGGAACCGTTGGTCCCAAGGATGAGATGCCAATGCAGCCGGTCATCATTTGTGATGTCTTTGACGCCTGGGGCATCGATTTCATGGGCCCATTCCCTGTCAGCCACGGGTTCGAATATATCCTTCTTGCGGTAGACTATCTGTCCAGATGGGTGGAGGCTATCCCGACCCGAGCCGCAAACAGCAGGACTGTCTGCAAATTCATCAGAGAGCACATAATCTCTAGGTTCGGGATTCCCAAAATGATGATATCAGACGGGGGTAGCCACTTTGTGAATCGGGAGGTGAAGAAACTCCTGAAGGATTACGGCATTGAACACCGTGTCGCGAGTCCTTACCACCCACAAACCAATGGTATGGCTGAGGTGTCAAATAGGGAGGTGAAAACCATATTGCAAAAGCTTGTCCGCCCGGACAGGAAGGACTGGTCTCAGATCTTGGATCAAGTCCTCTGGGCGTATAGGACAGCTTACAAGACACCATTAGGCACCTCCCCATTCCGAATGGTATTCGAAAAGCCGTGCCACTTGCCCACAGAGTTAGTGCACAAATCAGAATGGGCAATCAAGAAGGTCAATTGGAACACACACCTGGGTCAGAAGCAGAGAGACATGGATCTGAATGAGCTTGTGGAAGTCAGAAACCGCGCATATGACAACAGTTTGGTGTACAAGGACAAGGTGAAGCGTTGGCATGATAGGTATATCAGATGAAAGACCTTTGTTTCTGGACAGAAGGTATGGTTGTTCAATGCTAGGCTGAAGATTTTCCAAGGCAAGTTGAAGTCTAAGTGGACAGGCCCATTTGTCGTTCGTACGGTGCATGATAGTGGATGTGTCGAGATCTCAGATCTTGCAGATGACGCACCGACATTCCTAGTGAATGGACAGCTGTTGAAGCACTTCGTCGAATCCAATGAGCAGTTAGTCCATGTTGAGGAGATTGTATTCATGCGCGATACAGATACAGCAGATACACCTCAAGCCGCGTATGAGACCTTGCAGCAGTGAACTCCAGCCATCCGCAGCATCTCGAAAGATTCAGACCGACTCATCTGTATATATCATTCTTCTTGTACATCTTTTCCTCTCTCTTACACGACTTTAGTAACCCATCCCCGCCTCAATAGATCACTATCCTGGACTATACTTAGGATAACCAGATCCTAAGTATAGGGGGGAGGGGTCACCTGAGTCAGTTCACTGTACATCCTCCAGATCACATTGGTCCTCATACTCGTTTCTTACCTATACTTAGGCTGACCTAAGCCTAAGTATAGGGGGGACCGATGCCTGCATTTGATACTCATTCACTACCCATCTCTCCCTCACCCGCCCCATTTCTGATCTTCTTCTACACTTAGGCTGCCAGAGCCTAAGTATAGGGGGGCAGGACGACTTCTATACTCTTGTAATTTTAGCTCTCCTACGCTTAGCCCGAGCTATGTCTTTTTGGTCGCTTTTCGTGCTCTGAGGACATAACATACGCTAAGTATAGGGGTGTGTGTATATATTACATATATACTTTACCCATAGCTCGTACTTTCGTGTATTTTCGTATATATTATGCAATAAGTATGGTGGGTAAAAAAATAAAAAAATTATAAATAAATATTTTACTTGTATAAAAAAAATAATACTCCTGTAAAATATGATACTATGTATATTATTACAAACTAAAGATTGTTGTATAATAGAAAATAAAATGAAAAAGTTGAAAATAAAGGCTTCTTGTTTAACATTGCATACCATCTCTGCATCCAAAAAGTCTTGCATTTTCATAGCATGACATCTAATCGGCATACTTTGCATAGGCAAAGTGAAAAGCTAGTGGGTTCTGAACTAAGTTATGAGCAGATATTGAGGATGGAATTGATTTGACCTTAATCCACCTAATTTCAGAGGAACCTTATAGGAACTGGAGTTAAGATTTTTCAGGTCAGGTGACTTAATTCTTTAAGTCTGCAAGTCTATGTTCATATGTCATCTTGATGAGCCTGAGTAGAGCACTTAACAACACACACATGACTCTTAGAGACAATGGCTTGACGTGCACCAGCACTTTACACATGGCTCTCTACGGATGAGGTGATGAGGAGGAAGTTTCCTTAGGCTTGGGGTAGCATATGAGGGTAGTACTTCTAGGCGGAACCTCTCTTCTTCTTCTTCTAGTGAAGGAAGTGCATCTCAACTTGGCCTAGTGGTGATGAAGGCTAAAGACAGAAGCTGTGGGTTGCAATAAAGCTTCAAAAGAGGGATAGTCTACTGGCTCAAGAGGAAATTTCTTGTATATATGCTGCACCACGTAGATATGTTGTACAGAGGCACTTGAAAAAAAAGAAGAAGAACTCCAAAGAAGTGGTGGGTCGGATTGAAAATTTAATAACCCCACCGGAGTGTACGTAGTCAAGAAAAGCAAAAGCTTATGGTCCCCATGTTACATCTCATGAAGCTTGCAGCGGGAGACTTAGATACACTGGCTGACCTCCCAAAAATCTATACTTCTTCCCCCTCTTCTTGAGCCGGTTGCACTTGAACTTGGAAGGGAATACCCCGCTTCTCGAGGAAAGAGTTGCTAGACCGAGGCATTAGAGTTACCAGGTTGGGGGAGGTTGTTTCTTTGTTACTTCTGAGGTGGGGAGTCATATATCACTTACACTGCATGGAAAGATTCATGGTCATTAGAGTTTGTGTATGTAAACTTGTTCTGATCAGGTGTGTTGAGGAGTCTTGAATAGAAGACTTGTGGAACTTGAAGTCTGTTAAGTCTTAAACTCAGATCCCAATAAGGTTCCGACACATAATTAATCCAAAGGTCGAGTCAAGCTCTATTTTTAACTTTTGTTCATGACCTTAGTATGGAACCCAAAATCATTTCACTTATGCATTTCATTTAGTTGCTCGGGGACGAGCAAGGTTTAAGTATAGGGGGTTGATGAATCTGTGATTCATCACTTCAAAAGTCAAAAATAGAGCCTTGTTCCCGAGTAAATAGAGGCATATTTCCCTTTATAATGCATAAATAGCATTCATGCATACACACATAATACATTCATTTTAGCAGTCCATTTGCATTCAAATAAGAAGCCAAAATCCCTTGTAAAATATCCACTCACTAAAATAACCTCTTCCTTATAATATGTACTCCTTAGTTAATAATATAGGGAAGAATGCCAAAAACCCCCCTTGTAAATTAGTCAATAAAGACCTAGAATCCCTGTACACTAAAATGCACATAAATCACTCATACAAACTCCGAACTAGGTCTACTTACTCTTAGAATACTACACATTAAAAGACCTTTAAAATGAGACTAATTTCATCCAATTTGGAGCTCGTATGAGAAAGTTGGGTTTTTGGGCCACCTTGTATACTACATATATGTATATTTGTATCTTTGTATTTATGTATCATATTTGACCTCATCTCCGTCTTTGGTCAACATGAAACTTGTAGATCTCATCGAGATCTACAACTTTCATGTTTTGACTTTTTCCAAATTCGGCCCCCTCTTCTCTCTACACATTCATTTTCTTCCAGCCATTCACAGCAGGCCACGTGGCGCCCTCTGGTTGCGCCACGCGGCCCGCTCCCCTTGCCCCAGTCGCCCGTAGCCACAGCCATTAGATTACGCTATAGATCCAACGGCCTAGCTGCTTCCACGTGCGCCTTAAATCCACGCCGTCAGATCATCTCCAGGGCCTCATCTGATCCGCCCGTCCGCGCCTCTTCCAGAGCTCGCCACGTGGCGGCATATGAACCATCTGATCAAGCCCCTGATCCCTCCATCACAGCCGCTCTTCCGTTGGCGCTCCTCGTCCCTTCGATCATCTCCATCTCCTCATCCAAGCCGCTCGCCCGCGCTTCGCCCAGCTCCCTCCACGTGGCGCGATCACGGCCCATCATCACCGCGCCCCGATCTAATCACACACGTCCCATTCCACTTCGATCACCACCGTTGGATCAGAAGATCCAACGGTGGAGACTTCGTCTCCTACCTCGGGTGCCCCTCTCTCCCACGTTCTCTGCCTTGCGGAGGGGTGCCCCCTTCCTATTCTTGGCAGCTCCTCGACCACCGCAGACGAGCACCACCACCTCCACGATGTCACCCCCTCGTCCCTCATCCTCGCCAGCTACCTCACTCCCCACTACGACCACCAAAGTCGCTTCATGACGCCCATGAACCTCGCCTCATCGCCAACACTGCTGCCACCTCCATCCTATAAATACACCATCACCAGCCACCGTCATGGCTATCCGCCACTCCAGAGAGCTTCCCTGATCTCAGAGCGTTCTTTTGGTGACAGCAATCGAGTGCCTCTTCGAGCGACGATCGGTTTCTTCTCCGGCGAGATCCACGGCGAGCTCCGCCGTGTCGCAGCCCTCCTCCGCGAAGCTGCTTGAGCTCGGGACCCTACCGATCCCTAGAGCGACGACCCTGGAACTCGAGACCGAGCTCCGATCCCCAGGTGACCCCCTCCATCCTCTCCGATCTCTTTTGAATTTTTTTCTTACTTTTCTCCGATTTAATTGCACCGCCATCATCATCTTCTCGCTTCACAATCGCCTTGCCGAGCTCCGCAACGGAGCTCTGACCTTCACGCTCCATTTATCACCCTCCGACAACACACTTCACCCTCCATCGACTCCAGCTCCGCCACCTGGGCGGAGCACCATCGTCGTACCTCCCTCACATCGCTTTAGGCCTCGCCGTCCACCCTTCGCATCTCCACGCACTATCTCGTGCTTCGGCTATACCCCTAACACCTGCAGACACTCACATCCTTCATCGGCCGGAAGCTCATCGGAGCTACTTTCGCGCTTCATCGCCACGGTGCTCTAGCACCCCTCTTCCACTCCTGAAGGCACCTGGTGCTTCGCCGCACCGCCACGCATCTTCCGGGATATCTCCGAGCCCTCGGAGAGCTTCACCGATGCCAGGAGGATCGGGCGGAGCCAAGCCCGCTTTGCCGGAGACCCGCCAACTCTTCTGCAGGTGGCGGAGGACCGTTGAGGACGAAGAACAGTCACCGTTCGATCATCTTGATCGAACGGTCCAGCACCATCCACGTCGTCCATAATCGGAGCAGCACATCACCGTTGGATCCATCTAGATCCAGCGGTCCATAGACAGCCACGTCGACATCAGCCTGAGCTACAACGACTGTCGATCGTCACCGGGATCGCACGGTTGTGAGCACGCCACATTGCCATCTTCAGCGAGCGTTATCCACTGGTGGATCAGTATAGATCTGATGGTTGTTGATCATCCACACGCCAGCCTCCGACAGCCGTTGGATCGACCTTGATCCAACGGTTTTCATCGCACCACGTCGACGGGTCCGAGCCTCTTCCCCGACCTCTAGGCTCGGACCACCCGAAGCTTCGACGAGCCTCACTCCAGACCTCCAAGAGCTCCCGAGCCAAGTCCCGAGCCTCCGAAGCCACCCGAGCCTAGGCCGACCCACGTGAGGAGCACGTGCGGCCTGGGTATTTTGCACAGAGGCCTTTGGAACTTTCAAATATTACAAGAAGGTCCCTGTGAAGATGAGCCCACGTGAGGAGCACGTGCCTGTTGGAGAAATTGCACTCGAGTCCCCCGCATAATAGGTAATTGCATGTTAGTCCCTGTCAGCATATTTACTTTATGTAATCTTATTTTCCTGAATTGCATTTACACCCCTGTGTTTGCACGCATCCCTAGGTTGCATTTTACATTATTTTTAAATTCCAAAAATTGCATTTTATTGAGAAACTTGTCCTTTGGCTATTGAGCCACGTGTCACATTTTTGTAATTTCAGTGGAATTATTAATGAATTAATTGGTACATTTTTGGAATATTTTGCCCAGTGACACCTTTTAATTGCTAGTTAATTCTCTGTGGTTCCAAAAATCCTCAAAAATTCACAGTAGCTCAAGGACAGTATTCTTAACATGCCATAAAAATTTCATGTCATTTGCACACATATCAAGGCCTAAATAAATTGTTGAGTGGTTTTCGCATTTTAATTTTAGTAAATTCATTTCACATTGGAATTAAGATCTGTCAATTTTCCTGGATTCCTTATCTTGAGTGGTATCTAGAATAATTTTATCTCTTGAAGAAATTGTGATTTGATATTTATTAAAAATAAAATAGTGAAAATCACTCTGTCTGCATATTTAATTCACAGTAAATTCATTTAGTGTCTAAAAATTCCAAAAAAAATTATGGTAGACCATTTCATCATAATCAATAATCTGGACAATTTTTAGAATTTTTGGACTTCATTTGATATCTTACTTGAATTAATTGTTATATTGGCCTGCGGGTTGCATGTGTCTGCATAGAAAATAGAAAAAGACCAAAAATATTCTCCCCGAAAATCTCACACTTGGATCTTGCTAAAATTTGACCTAAGGAGACAGTTGCCTCCCTGAGTTCGACCTTGGACTTCACCAAGTAAAAAAATTTTACCGCTTGAAATTAACTCGCATCTAATTAAAGTGGTTTTTGATTAGCCCTCTCGTATCCGACTGCAACGAACAACTTTAATTTAATTTGGTCAATTAATTTGCTCGAATTAACTAAGGGTACGGGGCGGGTTATCACTGCCAAGGGAAGCCTAAGGGACCTCCGACCCATCATCGTGATCTAAAAGAAGTGCGGATGGGATCTGAACAAGATCAGTGATCAAACCCCAATTCACCTTTGCAACACTAAGCTGATGACTGTAAGGGTTCGGTCGTTTATCTTATCAATTTTATTTAGGTGATAATTCAGTTTAGCAGGGTGATTAAGCGTGTTGTTAGGTATCCGATGCTCCCAAGAGACTGACCCAATCCCAAAGCTAGATCTTTCTAGTAGTCTAACGATAGTTCAAGTGTGGCTCTAGCCTAGTGTGTGGGTCACTCCCTCGCGCAAGCAAACCAAACAATGAGGGAATGTCTCTCCCAAGATAGATTTTAAAGTGAGGTATCTTTTAGGATCAAGTTTGTTTAGCAGCCCCAATTTTATGGTTTTCTCTTTTTATGGTATTTTTCAATATCAAGAAAACGCCTAATGAATTTTTCGATCTCGTGATTATTTTAAGTCCAAAAAAAGGGGGAGAAAACGAAAATGTTGATGTGCGATCAAACACTATGATGCATGCAAAGTAAGAAATGCGTACCTGTCACCATCACTCTACATGTTGGGTGATCTGCGCATAAATTTAAAAACAGGAATGTAAACTAATCTAAATGATGCAAGAATAAAAAGGCCTTATATGAACAACTTCTAATAAACGTGAAGAACCAGAGTTAGCTAACTAAATCAAGTCCGGAGTTCGATCTTGGGAACCACTCGATGTCCATCACAATGGGGCTTGCTAGTGTTGTATGTGGTTCCTCACTACACATAGACTCAAGTCAGATTAATCTAACTTTTTATTATGAAATATTAATAACGTCTAATTGTAAATCTATAGGAGCAGGAAAGATATTAGGGATTGGTCCTCAAGGAATTACATCGCAATCAAAGGAATTCTTAAATCTAAGGGCCAAATTCTTCGAGAATCAAAGAAAATAAAAAATGTAAGAAAACAAAATCGGTGAATACCGCAGTGAGGTCGCCCGAGCACACCGATGCTCGAGGAAATAGACCCCTATAAGCCAAGTCCAAGAAAGAGTTCGAGTGTCCCAGTATTATTACAACAATAATAATGTGCTGGAAATAAAAACTATTCTACGCTAATTTATCCGCTATAGCTATTCCTGCTAGGCTCCTGCTCCTCCTCAGGTACAGGTCTCCTCTAAGTTGTCCTCGAGCGATTCCTCGCAGAAAAAGAGAAACAAAAGTGGGTCAGAAACATATGTAACAAATAGATATCAAAATACGCAAAAAGGTTGAAAAGACTACTAAGCCGTGCTTTCCGGCAACGGTACCATTCTGGTGACATGCCTTGCGACTTGGGTTAATAAATTAGATAATCAAAAGTTCGTTGCGACCCAAATCACAAGGCAAAATCAACAAGAAAATAAGATAACCACACAAATGAAGCAATCAAGCACAAAACAATGCCAACGGTCTCCGCTATTTATTTAATCTGGTATAGCGGCCAGGGTCGAACACAAGGAGCATGAGTGAAACTTACGAAGTAGTCCTAATTAGAGAATAAAAGGCATATTTTGTGGTTTTTAATTTCGTAAATTTTTTTATATTTTTCAATTAAAGAGGGCAAGCAAGAAAATAAGGTCAATAAGCAAACAATCAAGCCATCACAATTTTTATTAAAGTAAAAAATGCTCAAAAATAAGTAACAAAAATATTTTTAGGTTTTTCAAGTTTTCGGATGTTTTTATTATTTTTAGGGGATTTTTCCAATTTTTACATGATTTTATAAAAAAGCAAACACGGGTGAAAATGGAAAATAGTGTACAACCTGGACTTAAAGGTAAGTTTAAAATATGAAAAGTATCCTAATGTCTTGGTTGTAATTTTTATGAAAAAGTAAATTAAATATCTACAAAGAGAAAGTAAAACTCATTTTTTTTAAATTTTTTAGAATTTTTAATGATTTTTAGAAGTTTTTTAGTCTTTTGTAATTTTTATGGTTTTTATGAGGAATTTTCAAGCACAAATGTTATTGAGGACAAAACATACAAAAATACACATCATGAATTTTTGTGGAATTTTTTAGACAAATTTTATAATTTTTATGTATTTTCTAAAAAAGACAGAGTGATTTTTATGGATTTTTTTAGAAAATAAAAGACAACACAAAACCAATCTCAAAAATTACTACAAATATTACACATTAGCAAGAGCGATCAGTAATTTTTGTGTAATTTTTGGGCTTGATTTTAAGACTATTTAATCAAAAATAAGGGAGACAGTTCATGGGGACCTACTTACAATTATGCTAAAGTTTCCAGACCAATAGATAACTCATATAGAAAGCTCATGGTCACTATTGCAAAATATCCAGAGTATTCATGTACATGCTCAAACAACTATGCACAGGGGCACAAAGGCAAATACCAAAAATATTCATTCAAAGCATAACATGGCAAAAGTTTAGGATAAAGCATGCAAATACACCAAAAAACCAAGTAGGATGGCACGCGAATTCAATTCAACTGGACTGAAATGCAAATACTAAAAGTTCTAGGTTCAAACTGTAAAATATCTTAACTACGAGTTTATTAATAGAATAGATAATAAAGCGTAAAAATGTCGGATAAATAATACAATATACCCTCGTAGGGTGGGTATGGATGCCGTAAGGGCACGTGGTGGGATCTGAAGCGGCGATGGCGTACGGTCCTGATCACTGGTAGGCAGATCTTATGGTTCAGGGTATGTCCACTACGCACGGTCGAATACATCAGAATGCATCAGATCTAATGGTTGCAACAGCCTTCTGTCGGGTGGCTATGATATGATCTGGCAAGTGGATGGCCATCCATCGGTGGAGGAGGGTGCTAGAAGAACACCTCCCCGTTGAGGTTCGATCGAATGGAGAAGGAGATCCACCAGCCCGATTAAAGAGCAAGGAGTTCCATCAGCTTTGTGAAAGCATGATGCGTCGGGCTCAAGGGCCTGATGGAGGTGGTAACGGTCAGATGGTCGTCGCGATGGCCGGCCACCTAGGGGTGCTCCACCTGAGCAAAATGGAGCTCAAGAGGGGTTCCTTGCACGCTAGGGTACCTGCAATGCAAAGCTAGGACTCGGGGTGAAGCTCCAGTCCGGATTATTGAAGCTAGAAGGGAAAGAAGCGACAATGTATGGGATTCAATCTCCATGAAGATGGTAGAGGGAGATCTTAGCCTTAATCTCAACCTAAGGAACGAGTCCAAGGGTGAGAAGACTGCAGTGCGAGATGGAGGGCGATACAGCAATTCAATCTGAATGGCTGGGTGTGGATATCAAGGCTCCGACTAGCTTGTCAGAGCAGGTGGACTTGCGACGGAGCGAAATGAAAGATCGAATCAGACTGAAAAAGGGAGGTGAAATAGAAGGTACTTGAGGATCTGGATGAGCTTAGAAACGTCTGGAGATGATGGGAGTCGAGGTTGTGTCCTTGACCTTGTTGCGGAAGGCGGCGAGGCTAGACGTGGTGGCGCTCGCCGGCCACATAGCTGAGTCGATGCTTCAAGCCACCAACACTCGATTCAAAGGGCTCCTCAGGTTGTTGTCACTCTACTAAAGCTTCCTAGGGATGAGAGAAGGGGTGAGGCACGAGCTACCATGCTATGGAGGCGGAAGAGATACTTTATAGGATGCTCGAAGGTCTAGAAAGATCGGTGAAAAACGTGAAACCCTAGAGTGATCCGGATCAGCCAAGGGACCCGCAAAGATGTCGGATGTACAAGGTTTACTGGGTTCAAATATCGAGGTAAAAGGAGCTCGAGGTTGGGCTAGAGAAAGAGGAGAAATAGGTCCGACGAACACTATCCGAGTCTGACTTGGGAAGGGGGAGATGATGACCGGAGGTCAACATCCTGAATGGACCAATCAGAAAAATCAAATATACAAAACCTTTACAAATTTGATAAAAAATAATAAATGATTTTTAATCAAAAAGTTTTCAGAATAAAAAACGTTTATTATTTTTCAAACTATTTTTCTTTGATTTGTAATTATTCTTATGAAAAATAAATTAGTGTATATACAATATATGGTACCTATGTATTTTGTACAATTATTTTTATTTTGTTTTTTTACAAAAAAACCCCAATTTTGTATTTTATTTATTTTCCACATATTTTTAGGGGTACAAAATAATTTTTATTCTATTTTTATGTGTTATTTATAGGTATAGAATAAATAGAGAGTGTGATTTATATACATGTATTTTTTTACAAGTAAGAAGAATTTTATTTGTATTTTTATTTTATTTTTCTAATTTTTATTTTATTTGATTTTATTTCTAGGAATATATAAAAGGAGGTAAAAAGAATATTTTATTTTTATTTTATCAAAAATAATTATTTACATATATAGGTGATATGTACAACACAGAGTAAGCCCTATATTGCTCTATTTATTTTCTTTGGCTATCAAGTTAAGGCTTGACCTTCTCTTGGGGTTCAGGTCATTCTGTATTTATTCTAAATACCTCCTTCCTTTTTCTTTTCCTTTATTATTTTATTTTTACACAAGTACATGCTAGTTATACAATGTTAACTCATGCATGCTGAATGCTAACTTATTGTATTTACACATATTTACATGATGCTTTGCCAAGATAAATAGCTAAAATAAAAGAATAAAGAGTGAGAATCAGGGATTCATCAATGACATGTTTGATAGAACATACCGAATGGAGAGGCATGCACCTTATGATCGTCCTGACTTGATAGACCCTAGTAATCAAGCTACATTGACAAGCCTTCATATCACACATTCAGAGAGCATATACATTCAAAAGATTGTACTCATGGATTCACTCTACGAGCCCCCTCTATATGGACTCCATCATATGAGGCTCCGACCAATATCTGTCATTCGGATGGTCCATACTCAATCCAGCATTACATGCAAGAGTCTAGGTATGTTGAGTATGTGCCCCCAATATCTCAGTAGTATCCTCTAATTGAGCAGAACTCTCCCATGATTTGTCATGAGAATTTTTTGGAGGATGACATTTCTATACTTATTAAGAATAATGAATCATTTGATAACAAGTTGAGAGATGTCACTCAAATATTGCACTCAATTTCTGACAGCCTGGGTATGAAAGTGGAAAAGGAATTAAGTAGATTTGATGTTGAAAACCGAGTGAGCATTAGAGAACCCACACATTTTGTACAACTGGAGTATATTCTACCTTCCTCTTCTACTAACCACTTTCCCTCCAATCCCGAAAATAACAAAAAAATTGAAAATTCCAAAGATCTCATAAAAAAGAAAATGAAAAAAATCTGAAAAAATCAGAACCTGGCCTAAGGGAAGCACTCATTGAAGAATTGATTTTTAATCTTCCCTTAATAAAGAACATGGATCACTTCCCCGACCTCAAATGATTTGTGAGAAGTAAATTGATGACTAAGAGGTTGGACAATAAGAGGTCAAGGACTGAGAGACACATAGTGTCTATGGCCACCTCCTTGGTGATGGAAAGAAAGACCAAGAACTGCAGAGTGAAGCGGTTTCCTAGGTTTGAATATGAAATCAAGGACACTACCCTCACCCGTGCAAGAATTAATGATGACTCACCGACAAATATCCTCCTGACCTCTATGTTTGACAAGCTCAAACTCAGGTCAACCAGAAAGTCGAGAGAGATCGTTCATGTGACTGATTGATCTATCAAACGGTCGAGAGGAACAATTTTAGTCATCAGTACTTTGCAAGGTGCTCAACTCTAGGTAGACTTCACGGTCATTGACATTGAGCATCGAGGAGAGTTTACTCAATCTCCTATCATTCTCGGGAAGTCGTTCTTTGCCTTGCTATGGCGACTATAAATTGCGAGACTCTGAAATTTATTTTACAACATTGGGAGAACTTCAACCTCACCCGTTCTTTGACACCCTCTACTCTAAGATGGCCCACAAAGCTATTGACAATTGTGACCATCGAGAGGTAGATGAGTCCCGCCTCTCTATTAAATCTGAGATACCGAATATCGAGCCAACCATTGGTTTAGAGTCTCCCCACACGTCCATGACTCCCGCTGCTTGCAACACCACCACTGTGTCAGCTTCAATAAAAGACTCACAACCTGAAGCTGTCATTGAGTCGGACACAATTTTTGCTGATTGTCTTGATCGTTTCGATGATCTGACATCCGTGACTCATGATGCCAAGCCAACTGAGATCACTAGCTCCTTCCCGAGAAGTGCACTGACCCTTCAGGAATATTATAATCTTTATGGTGACTCGTCTGATGAGGAACTCATGGTCAACATCATACCATAGCCTGAACCTTTAAAGTAGACAACCAGGATTGAATTGACCCCACCCAAAAACATGATTGCTCCCTCCTTGAGTCAGTTATCTAGTGAGAGGATGTCGAGAATTGATTCCTTGAGGTATTTCCCCTAGACCCTCAAGTCACATCGCTCTCTACTCCCTCTTAATGATTCAAGTTCTTGAAAACCGATTAAAAAAGATTCCTTCAACATACCAGAGAAAGAATTTCCAAAGGAATCCTCATCGGGTCCGAATGAGGTGATTTATATGAGTGAACTCAGTTCGGTTGTTCGTAAGCTATATATGAGCAAGCAGTCGTATGTCAACCCTTGTTGGACGATTCCTACACCTCACTATTATTCATCTGAGGACAATTCCGACAGCGAAACATATGTATATTACCCACCTCCTCGATCCCGCAAGAAGGTTCGCTACAAGCCTTCTTGATCCTTGTGTATTCTCACTCCTTCTTGTATATATTTTCTTTCCCTCCCTCCCCAGTGATTTGAATCACTCGCCCCGACTCCATATTGTTTCCTTTTATGACTATACTTAGGATGACTAGATCCTAAGAATAGAGGGGAGAGTGACTCGAGTCTATTCACCATTTGTTGTACATCCTCCAGATCTCATCGGTTCTCACACTCACTTCTGTCCTATACTTAGACTGACCAGAGCCTGAGTATAGGGGGGATCAATTCCCATCATGTATAAATTTTCATCCATTTCTACTCTTGACCTCGTCTGCCCCATGTTTTGTTCTTCTCCTATACTTAGGCTGCCAGAGCCTAAGTATTGGGAGGCGAAGCGACTTCTATACTTTTTATTATTTTAGCACTCCTACGCTTTATGTCTTTTTCCTCGCTTTTCATGCTCTGAGGATATAGCACACGCTAAGTATAGGGGGCATGAATATATACTTTACCCATAGCTCATACATTCATGTATTTTTGTATATATTATGTAATAATTACAGGGTGGGTAAAAATTGAAAAAAAATATAATCTGTATAATACTTGTATAAAAAGTTGTAAAATTCTTGTAAATACTATTCTTGTAAAAATTATTGTATACCAGAAAATTAAAAAAAAATGAAAAAGTCTTCTTGTTTACTCTGTATTACATCCAAAAACATATTATGTCTTGCATCTTCATAGCATGTCATCTCATATGCATATCTAGCATATGCATAGTGAAAAGTGAGTAGGTTCCGAACCAAGTTATGAATAGATGTCGATGATGGAATTGATTTGACTTTAATATACCTAATTTAGGAGGAACCTTATAGGAACTGGAGTTAAAATTTTTCAGGTCAAGTGACTTAATTCCTTGAGTCCGCAAGTATATGTTCACATGTCATCTTGATTGGTCTAAGTAGAACATTTCATGCACACGCACGATTCTTTTAGATAGTCGCTAACTTGGACAAGCACCATGCATGTAGCTCTTTATTGATGAGGTGGTAAGGAGGTAGAATCCTTTGGCTTGGAGTAGCACACGGGTGGAAACATCCGTCCACCTCTAGGGAGGGAAGTGCATCTCAACCTAGTCTGGTGGTGTTGGCGTCTAAGGACGGGATGTTGTGGGTTGCAATAATGCCTCAAAAGAGGGATAGTCTATTGTCTCAAGGAGAAAAACTCCTTATGTACATGTTGCACCTTGTATATATGTCAAAAAAAGAAGAAAAATAAGAGAAAATAAAAAATGCAGAATCTCCGAAAGTGGACAGGCCTGGTTGAAAAGTAAAATGCATGCTGGAGTGTATATATAAGTATAGAAAAATAAGAAAAGTTGCATCTGGATGACTTGGATACACTGGTCAAGCATCCTAGGATATGTAACTGCACTGGCTACCGTCCATTCTTCTCTCCACCCCCTTTTTGAGCCGGTTGCACTTGAACTTAGAAGGGAATACCTCGCTCCTCGAGTTAGAGTTACCTTGTTAGAGGAGTTTGTTTCTTAGCCATTTTTGATGTGGAAGCTATATTTCACTTACATGGTACAAGTAAGATACATAGTCATCAGAATCTGCGTATGAGGATCTGTTCTGACCAGACTGTTGAGGCGACTTGAATAAGAGATTTGTGGAACTTAAAGGCTGTTAGGTCTTAAATTCAGATCCCAATAAGGTTCTGCCATATTATTAATCTAAAGGTTGAGTCAAGCTCCATTTTCACCTTTTGTTCATGATCTTGGTATGTAACCCAAAATCATTTCGCTCTTGCATTTCATTTTAGTTGCTCGAGGACAAGCAAGGTTTACGTATAAGGGGTTGATGAATATGTGATTCGTCACTCTAACAGTTGAAAATAGAGCTTTGGTCCCAGTTAATTAGCTGCATATCTCCACTTATATTGCATAATTAACATTCATGCATGTGTAAAGAATATATGCATTTTAGCATTCATATTTGCATGAAGTAAGGAGCCGAATTTATTTCTAAATATTCACTTGTATATTATATAAAATCAACTATTTGTAAATATTTTATATTAACTCCAAATCCAATAAAATCACTCTATAGTGTAAATATTACAAACATTAATAAAGAAAAATATCAAAAAATTGATAACTTTTAAAATTGTCCAATAAAACCCAAATCCAAGTTTGAGACCATGATGAATCTCAGATTCACCACTTTAAAAGTCATTAACTAAGCTACAATCCCTAAAAATCATTGGCATTTCTTCACTTATTCTGTATAATTAGTATTCATGCATGTTTTGATAAGAATTGCATTTTATCACTTATTTTTGCACAAAATAAGAAGCCAAAAATCTCTACCAAATTGACATGTAAACAGCCTAACTTCCATGATTTTTAACTAATTCATTCTAATTCCATTTAATCCAAAACCACCTCCATTGTACATATCAATAACAAGAATAAATGAAAGATGCAAAAAACTCACTAACCCAAAAAAGTAGACCAAAAACCCAAACCCTAGTTCTAGGATGTTCGAACTAAAACCCTCATATCTTCCCCATCTAGTGTACATTTTTATCCTACTCACTTTTGAACTAATGTTCATTCAATTACCTTCACAACAAGATCAAGCTTAAGTGAATCGGAGCACATATGTGAAAGTTGGGTTTTGGGTCTCTTTTGTACATTTTGTATTTTAGCGATTTTTGACCTATTATTTTATGTACATAATTAACCTATTTTATTTTATTTCTTAATCATTTTTCGTTTTTGATAAAAGTTTTATTAAAATGCGTAGAAATCCAAATCCAAACTAAGATTAAAATCAAAGAAACTAAATAAGTCCATGTCTTCACTAACTGTTTGTACAAAATTGGTCCTCGTCGTGTTTTTTTATTCCTTATTTTCTTAATTAAAAAATCCAAAAAAATAAGGATTAATGTGTATCTTTATCTTTGATTTTATCATATTTTTTCGGATTTTTATCTGGTTTAAAAATGACAAAAAATTTATAAAAACCAAAAATCAAGGTATTCTACGTACATGGGATAACCTAAAAATATCACTTTGTGCAAATGATCTATTTTGGCTTGATGTCTTATGAAAGTTGTTGATCTCATTGAGACGAGCAATTTTCGTGAAGAAACTTTTTCGATGTGAGGATGTTTGCTATTTCTTTTCTATTTTTCTTTGTATTTATTTTCTGATTTTTGTGGGGGGGGCTGACACGTGGCAGCACATGGAGCCGCCACGTGTCACCCATTTTTGGAGTTATTTTATTTCATTTTTATAAAAAAATTAAAAACATAGCACGTGTAGGTCACGTGCCTCTGCCGCACGTGACCAGCACGTGCCGCATCCGTCGATTTCCCTAAATTTTCAAGGTCACCGCCGGTGGTGGTGACAGTCTGACGAACCTACAACAGTGGCGAGATCCAAGGTCTAACGACCTTGTTGCAGTGCGAATCTTTGTCAACTACTTCCCCTCGCTCCGACCTTCAAGCAGTTGAGCCAACACTACTCCGCTCCATCGCAAGCTTCACCGACAGCACCTATATCAACTCCGGCCTTCACCGGCGCCTTCGACCATTGCCAACGACGATCCTCCAACGAACGCCGGCAGCTCCCAGACACGGCCTCCACTCTAGACCATTATTGTGCTTCCACGCTTCAACGACTCCTCCATCGTCAAGTTACTTTGCTCCGCCAGCAATGCTCCTCCGACAACCCTTGGCCGTTTGTCGGCCCTCGCCTCTGGTAGCCACCTCTCCGCTGCTCCTCCAGGAGCTTAGCATCCTCCGCGACGTCAGGAGCTCCTCCTCGCCTCCACTGAGTTATCCCTTCCGATGGTCGCACACCACCGGGAGGGGGGGCTTGAGGCCCTCCGCACGTGAGGCGCATGTACAGGAGGGATCACGTGCCTGGCACCCTCTCTAGGATATTTACGGAAGAACCCCTCAAGTCCCAACATTTTGCAGACCCAGCCCAGGTATTTTTTGCAAGAAAATACCCTAGAGTTTCCTCTATTTGCGTAGAAGTCCTCCAGAAGTCACGTGCATAGCACATGACTGTCTCGAAATTTTGCAGAATCTTCCTATACTTATCGGTATTTACATTTCAGTCCCTCCTCCGCGGTTTTCTATTTATTTAATATTACAAAAATACCCATGTATTCCTTTATCTTTTCGAACCGCTACATTGAACTATTTTATTCATAAAAAATCGACATTGTGTTCTACAACTAATTCTCTTCATTATGGCATATGTATGACATTTTTGTGACTTGTGGTTAATTAATAATTAATTGTTTTGTGGAAAGTTGCATACTTTGCCCATTTTGTGCTCTTTTTCACAACTAAATAACCATTTCTCTAAAAATTACCAAAAATTCACATATTGAAGAATTAATTGTTTTTTACATTATGCCTAAAAAGAATTGCATTTGCGTGCATTATTTTGCCTTCTAAAAATCATTGTGCATATTTCAATATTTGATTTTAAATAGGTATTAAATCTCACATTTTTGAGGTTTACGATTTTTCTGAGATCTGTTATGTAGTGATGGATTTTAGAAAATTTTATTTCTTGAAAATAATTAGGTTTAATATTTAGTATAACTAAATATTGAAATTCATTTTGTTTGCATTCAAAAATTCATAAAAAATTAACCTTGCATCCAAAAATTCCAAAAAAAATAGAGTATACTCATTTCATTATAGTTATCATCTTGGCCAAGCTTCATATTTTTTTGAACATCGTATGATTGATCTTTACATTTCAGTCCCTAAAATAGGTCAAAGTTGCATATTGCATCCCTAACTAAATAAAAAATTACAAAAAATGACTGTCTCGAAAACCGCGTACGAATTTTGATAGATAAAATACTTGGTTGTTCCTTTACGTCATTATGTTCGATCTTGGAACTTGCTCAAGTAAAATAAACATAAAATCGCATTAATTAAAATTGATTAAATTTTATGTGGTTATTTCTTGACTAATTCTGATTGCTAACCTACAACAACACATAATTTAAGCGAAAGCAAATCCATCGCGACGTACATTTTAACACAGGCAATCTACGATCCGCCAGATGGCGTCGTTGCCAGGGAGGCAAATGGCTTAGTTTTTTGTCTAAAAATCTTTTGTTCGATTTTTCTCATTCGAGTAGTCTGACCCCTGAATTCTCATTGTAAATTTTCCATTTTTTTTCTTTTTTCATTTATTTTTAATTTATTTTCAGCATTCATTTTCTTATTTTATTTTTTAGTTTTGAGTCACTCTCTTACATTTTCTGTCTTATTTTTCTTTCGAGGTATCCAGTGTACGTGGAGCGGTTTTTGGAAACCGAAACATCTTCACCAACTTCTGAAAAGCTGCAATTAATTTAAGATCGAGTCGAGTCGTAAGAAAGCGTATAGTCTAGGATTTTATTTTTTGCAATTTTAATTTCTTTAATTAAATTGCTCACTTATAGCGGTGTTCGTTTGGACTCTCGCGTGTGTAAAAAGACCTTGAACTTTTTCTGTGGTGTGTCGTGGCCTGTTTCACTCTCTGGTGAGGGTGGGGCCCGATTTGAGTGGCACTTAGGATAGACATGCACATATGGCTCTTAATGCTTTTAAATTTTTTATTGTGCTCGTAGGACCTACGACCACACTTCATTTTGATTGGGACACACATTAGATCGTTTAATTTAGTCAAATAGCACTCAACTCTTCCCCACTAATAGAACTTTTTGCTATGTGCAGTTTTTCATCAGCTTGCATCATTTAGAATAATCTTTCAATTCTTATATTGCATCCTGCATGGAGATTGTAAGGATTCACTGTAAGTCTTATGACTGAGCATACATCATAGTTTTTCGCATGCATCAGCTTTTCCTGAATATCTCCCTCTTGTTTTGTCACATAAAATATTAAAGGAAATTGGGACTGGATGGTAGACGTGTATTTGTGGTCACTTAATTCTTCAGTATCACCTAATTAAAATTGGGACTGCTAAATATAGCTGATTTTTAACAACCCATAAAATTAAGAATTTTTACGGGAGAGCAACCCCGACCTTGGATGCATTGATTTTTCTGAGTGAGCGAGAGACGACACTTAAAGTTAGAGCCCAACTCTAACATTTTCATTCAGACTACTAATTATAAAAACGATTAGCCATTTCTCAGTGAGGAATACGGGTAGTCGATAAACGGTTCGGATTTCCTTAGCAGAGTGGGTGGTTTAAAGGACATCGCTAAGGCTCCGTCCTTAAGTAACACGGGTAGCCATTTTACAGTCCGTACTTACACCTATACTGGCTGAGTAGATGCAACTAGTCGTAGGAATTCGGGACTGTCTTTAAGAAAATCTTCAGCACCTAACAGCTCGCTAAATTCTTTCCAAGATTGATTTATCACCAACTTAAAATTGAAAAGAAAATAACCGAACTCTTGCGGCTTCATTGTGTGAGTTGGTGAATCCGGGGTATGATTTGTGTTTGCATTGGTGTGCGTAAACTGCTTTCGAAGATCAAAAGCTGCACAATTGTGTCATCAACCTCCATGATAAAAATTTCTTAACTATCCCGTGCACTTGCACCGAGATCAAACATGATGATTCATCACCAACCTCCCTTGACAAAAACTAGACAATGGTCCGAGTACCCATCTCATCTATATTATGAAAATGAATTTGTCTCGGTCAGGCCAAAATCAACCAAATCCTCTTCTTTCAATAATCCTACAACATCTGAAGGAAATTTTCACTCTTGAATGAATCTGATCCCCTCATTGAATTCCATGTCATTCTACTCGAATCATCTGACCACACATGAATACTTACTATCCTGGACGGAACCGTCTTATTCTCGGTTTCTCACTGAAACCAACAAACCATTCCAAGAACAAATCACTTTTGAGAGTCATAATTGACCGAGAAACCAAACCCGATCATACCAGATGGAGAGGCCCGCACTTAATGATCATCGGCATTGGATTGACCGAGACGATCAAATCCTGATTGACCAACATTACATGCCAGAGTCACAACATGCTGAGTATGAGATCTACAAATTCCCGCAAAATTCTTCCACTGAGCATCCTCCTTCCATACTTTTTGAGGAGAAATTTTCGGAAAATAATGATCATATATTGAATATTCCAAAATACTCTCCTCTCAGCACATACAAAAAAATGGAAGATGACTCTCAAATGCAAAAGCACACCCCGACTGCTCCCATGCTTGATCATGAACAAATTTTTAAGGATGATATTTAGAGGATAAATAAGATATTCGATTTAATGGAGGATAGATTTTGAAAGTTTGCCGATCGATTAATTTCACTCTCTGGTAGCTCGGACATAAAAATGGATGAAGAAAAGATTGGATCTCATGTTGAAGATTTTGAGGATATTCATAAACCTAGAGAATATGTTCATCCTGGGAACGACTCTGACATCGACAATTCTGCATATTACTCCCCTAGGAATGACTATGACTCTGACTCTTACTCAGAACATCAAAAGCCCTGCTCATCTGAGGAACACACCACATCACCACACCACACAGAAAATACCAAAAAATTGAAATATTCAAAAACACCCAAAAATTGAAAATCCAGAAAAATGCATAAAAATTGAAACTGAAGAAGATTTGGAGAATTTGGATCCTGCTTTACGGGAATCACTGGAGAAAAGATTGATTTTTGAACTCCCCTTTATACAAGCCATTGAATACTTCCCTGACCTTAAAGGATTTGTAATGGATAAATTAATAATAAAAAAGTCGGACATGATAAGAACAAAGACTGAAAGACATATTTTGTCAATGGCCTCCTCCTTAGTGCTGAGGAGGAAAACCAAGAGCCGTGAAGCGGTTACCGCAATTTGACTGTGGAATCAAAGACATGATGTTTACCCATGCTCGAATTGATGACGATTCACCAATCAATATCCTCCCGGCCTCTGTATTTCATGAGCTCAAACTCGGACCTATTAGGAAGATACGAGAGATCGTTCAATTGGCTGACTGATCGATAAAGCGGCCTAAAGGAATCATTTCTGTTATCATGACATTTCAAGATATTCCGCTCAAACTAGACTTCACGATTATTGATATTGAGCATCAAGGAGAGTTCACCCAATCTCCAATTATTCTGGAAAAGCCATTCTTAGCATTGGCTAAGGCAATTATTGAGTGTGAGACTCAGGAAATCAATTTTACAGCATTGGAAGCACTTCGATCTCAACAAGTCTTTGAGGAGCCACGATCTTTTGAGGTAACTCGTGAAGTCCTCGGCAGCCGTAACCATCAAGCAGTAGAAGAGCCCTACCACGTTGCTACACATGAGATAGCGGTTGTTGATGAGACTATTGATTTAGAGACTCTCTCTCCTGCTTCATTCCTTGCTGCTCTCCCCATGGAAAATCAAATATATGAATTATATGATCCAGAGACTTATGCATGGTCGCACCCTGGGTCAACATATTCTGACTAACTTGGTCACATTAACTCGACACAGGAATGCTCCAATTTCAAATCAATTGAGAACGAACATGCAGAGACTCTCCCCATTATTTCAGTTCTTGCGGATCTCACAATAGAAGAATGTTTCTTATATGATCCTGACACATATGCACGGTCGCACCCTGGGTTAACCTACTCTGAATACCTTGACCAAATCATCCCAAATTAGGACTGCACCAATATTAAGAAGATTAAGAACAAGCACGCAGGATAAACACCGGCCAAGGAGAAGAATTCTAATGGCTATTCATCTGGAGACTCAAGTGGACCAACACCTTCACGAGACAAAATGACTACTCCTTCATCAAAAAAGAAAGTCACCTTTCACCTTTCGGAAGAGGAATCATCTGATGATCCCTCATCAGGTCCGGAAAAGGTAATCTACGTGAGTGAAGTTTGTTCGGCAGTCCTCAAAACATATCTCCGTGAGGATCCAAACTTCGATTCCTGTTGGACAACTCCCATTCTTCACTATCATTCATCCAAAGCTGATGCTCCTGTTCTCATCAAATACACTGGAATTATTTCTTATGAGCTGACTGAGACTGGTGCTTCAGAGTATTCATCCGAGGACAAATAGCTTGATCCAAAGAAGGAACGAATTCTGAGAAAACAATTGAAGAAATAAAAAAGACAAGAATAATTGAATTGTGTCCACTTTCAAATACTATTCCTCAGAGAATAATTTCGATGATGGTTATCTTTCATCTGACTCATACGCATCATCCACTCTCCAGCATGATTTCTCTGAGGATAACACTGATAATAATCGGGAATCATATACTTCATCTCCTTCTCATCATTATGATCTCCCACCATAGGCTCACAAGAAGATCAGCCGAAAACTTCCTTAATCATCGGCTACCCACCCTCTCACCCGACCACATCGGTCTCCTTGTACATCTTCTTGCTCTACTTAGGCCAAGACATAATTATAGAGGGGACTGATGCCATATGTATATACCATTTCCCTCATCAAACTCCTTCTCATGATTGCCTCATTTCCTCCCTTCTTCCTTACTTAGGCTAACCAGAGCCTAAGTACAGGGGGAACCGATGCTCATCTGCATATACTCTCCTCATTCGCATATCTCATTCACTTCATTTTCGCTCTTCTTCTATACTTAGACTGTTCTCATCCTAAGTATAGGGGGACGGACCAGTCTTCTATCTTTTTTTTTCTTTTTTTTACTCTCTTACGCTTAGCCCGAGTTATGTCTTCTTTACGTTTCTTCTGCTTTGAGGACACAGCACTCGCTAAGTATAGGGGGTTTGTATATATACTATATATATATATTACCCATATCTCGTACTTTCACGTAATCTATATGTATTTACGGGGTGGGTAACTAACTTAAACAAACAAAAAAAAGAATTTTGCTACTAACACTAACTGTGTCCAACCCAAAATTTTGAAAAAAAAAATGGCTTCTTATTTTTTTTGCAAAAAGAATAAATAAATAATAAAATATGTAGCTGCATTTCACACACATGTACTTCATCTAGCATTTCATTCATTTGCATATGTGAAAAGTCTTTGGGTTCTGAACCTAGTTATGAGCAGAAACCGAGAATGATATAGACTTGACCTTAATCCACCTAATTTTCAGAGGAACTTCACCTAGAAATAGGATTTTAGAAGCTTCAGGACTTTGACTTAATTCTTTGAGTTCAACATGACAATGTGCAGCGTTTGACTCTTAGTGTCTAACATGGTCTCTTCTTTCTGTGTACAACTCTGAAATAAGGAATTAATTTGTACTCTCGCACTATGCACTTAGCTCAACTCAGACGGGTGTTGGAAGATTATGTGAGTTTCTTTTCTGGTAGCGTGGAAATCTAAAGACCGGAGCATGGGTTGAAATAAAGCTTCGGAAAAGGGATGGATGGTTGGGCACATTTTTTCTAAGACCCCAAAACATGTACATAAACAAAAAGATTCTATATCCGTAGGGGCACAACAAGATCCAAGCAAAACCACAAAAAATCCAAATACAAAGAAGTATTCTGCCAAATAAATATCTGACCATAAAGGTCCAAGCTTCAAAGAAAACCTGCAGATCTTGGTGGAGACTCGACTACACTGGCCAGCTTCACAAGGAGAGGTGACTACACTGGCCACCCTCCAGTTCTTTTCTCCTTCTTCTAACTTCTCCCCCATTTCGATTGAGAACACATCGTAACAGAATTTAGAAGGAAATACCTGACTCCCCGAGGACGAGTTACTGGAGAGGAGTTTTGCATGGTAGTCCGACATTCCGGATGGGAAGAGCTAAAACTTTTCACACACATGAGTCAATTGTTCAATATTCATAGGGTATGCTTTGGGAATAGGATCGATCTAAGATGACTTCTGAGCCGAAACTCTGACAATGATGTGTAAAACTTGAGGGTTGTTGATTTTAAAATTCTAAGTCTCATAGAAGTTCGGCCAAACTAATAATCCAAAGCTCAAGTCTAGTCTCACTTTCACGTTCAGCTCATGATCTTGGTATGGAACCCAATCTCAGTTCACCTCATGGTATTTCTTTTGATGCTCAGGGACGAGCATGGTTTAAGTATAGGGGGATGATGAATCTCATATTCACTACTCTAAAAGTCATTAATTAAGATCTAATCCCTAAAAATCATTGGCATTTCTTCACTTATTCTGTATAATTAGCATTAATGCAT
Organism: Ottelia alismoides; assembly: GCA_037367405.1. Classification (NCBI taxonomy): domain Eukaryota; kingdom Viridiplantae; phylum Streptophyta; class Magnoliopsida; order Alismatales; family Hydrocharitaceae; genus Ottelia; species Ottelia alismoides. The sequence continues at coordinate 335,770 of JAZKJV010008789.1, read as the reverse complement.
GTTTTGATAAGAATTGCATTTTATCACTTATTTTCGCATAAAATAAGAAGCCAAAAATCTCAATCAAATTGACCTGTAAATAGCCTAACTTCCCTGATTTTTAAATAATTCATGCTAATTCCAATTGACCCAAAACTACCTCCACTGCGTACATATTACGAACAAGAATAAATGAAAAATACAAAAAAATTACTAACCCAAATAAGTAGACCAAAAACCCAAACCCTAGTTCTAGGATTTTCAGAATAATCCCTCATATCTTCCCCATCCAGTGTCTGTTTTGATTCTACTCACTTTTGAACTAATGTACATTCAATTATCTTCAAAACAAGACCAAGTTCAAGTGAATCGGAGCTCAAATGTGAAAGTTGGGTTTTGGGCCTCCTTCGTACATTATGTATTTTAGTGGTTTTTGACCTATTATTTTATGTACATAATTAACCTATTTTATTTTATTTCTTGTTTACTTATCTTCTTTAATAAAAGTTTTATTAAAATGCATAAAAATCCAAATCCAAACTAAGCTTGAAATTGAAGAAACTAATTGAGTCTGAGTCTTCACTAACTGTATGTACAAAATTGGTCTTTGTCGTGTTTTATTTTATTCCTTCTTTTTATTAATTACTAAAAATCCAAAAAAATAGATTGATGTGTAAATATTTATATTTTATTTTATCATATTTTTTCAGATTTTTTTTCCTGGTTTAAAAATGACAAAAAATTATAGAACCTAAAATCAAGGTATTCTATGTACATGGGATACCCCAAAAATATCACTTTGTATAAATGATTGATTTTGGTTTTGACATGTTCATAAAAGTTGTAGATCTCATTGAGACGGGCAATTTTTGTGAAGAAACTTTTTAAATTTGAGGTCATTTGCTATTTCTTTTATATTTTTCTTTGTATTTATTTTTTGGTTTTTGTTGGGCTGACACGTGGTCGCTCCTGGAGTTGCCACGTGTCACCCATTTTTGGATTTATTTTATTTCATTTTTATAAAAAAATAAAAGCATCACATGTGCGGGTCACATGCCTCTGCCGCACGTGACCAGCATGTCACGCGTCCGCCGATATCCCTAAATTTTCAAGGTCACCGCCGGTGGTGACAGGTCGACGAACCTACACATGTGGCGAGATCCAAGGTCTAATGACCTTGCTGCAGTGCGACTCTTCATCGACTACTGCCCCTCGCTCCGGTCTTCAAGCCATTGAGCCAACGCTACTCCGCTACGCCGCAAGCTTCACTGGAAGGCACATGCATCAACTTCGGCCTTCATCGGCGCCTTCGACCATCACCAACGACGATCCTCCAATGAACACTGGCAGCACCCAACCACGGCCTCCACTCCAAACCATTGTTGTGCTTCCACGCTTCAACGACTCCTCAATCGTCAAGCTACCTCGCTCCGCTAGCCGTGCTCCTCCGATGACCCTTGGCCATTTCTCGGCCCTCGCCTCCAGTAGCCACCTCTCCGCCGCTCCTCCAGGAGCTTCGCATCCTCCGCGACGCCAGGAGCTCCTCCTCGCCTCCACCAACTTAGCCCTTCCGTCGGTCGTACATCACCGGGTGGGAGGCCTGAGGCCCACCGCACTGAGGCACATGTGCGGGAGGGATCACGTGGCTGGCACCCTCTCTGGGATAATTACGGAAAAGCCCCTCAAGTCCCAATATTTTGCAGACCCTGCCTAGCCATCCAAGGGCACGTGCATAGCACATGCTCATAGGTATTTTTTGCAAGAAAATCCCCCGGAGTTTCCCTATTTGCACAGAAGTCCTCCAGAAGTCACGTGTAGAGCACGTGACTGTCTAGAAATTTTTCAGAATCTCCGTACACTTATCGGTATTTACATTTCAGTCCCTCCTATGTAGTTTTGTATTTATTTAATATGGCATAAATACAATTGTATTCCTTTATCATTTTGAATTGCTACATTGCACTATTTTATTCATCAAAAATCAGCATTGTGTTCTACAACTAATTCTCTTCATTATGTCATATGTATGACATAATTACAGAATAGTGAAGAAGGAAGCCAAGAAGGCCGTAAGCGAAGCTAAATCAAAAGCTTATGAAGTTTTGTATAAAAATTCTCGACTCTAAGGAGGGACAGAAGAAAGCAAGAGAAAGAAGAACCAAAGACCTTTCTCAAGTGAGATGCATTAAAGACGAGGAAGGTCATGTGCTTGTTACTCAGAAGGATATAAAGACTAGATGGGAGCAGTACTTCCATAAACTTTTCATTGGGGAAGGAAATAGAGATATCACTTTGGGTGATCCAGCTTGTAGTGAAAGTTAGTTGAATCGTGCATGCTATAGAAGGATACAAAGAAAGGAAGTAGAGGAGGCTTTGAAGGTTATGAGACATGGAAAAGGTGTAGGACTGGATCACATCCCTGTAGAAGTATGGAGAGTTTTAGGTGAGCATGGTTTGACTTGGCTAACGAATCTATTCAATGTTATTTGGCGAAGTAAGAAAATGCCTGAAGATTGGAGGAGGAGCACCGTGGTGCCTCTTTATAAGAATAAAAGAGACATTCAAAATTTTTCAAATTATAGAGGTATCAAGCTGATGTGTCACAATATGAAAATTTGGGAACGTGTGATCGAAAGAAGGTTGAGGTAAATTTCCAATGTAAAAGAAAACCAATTCGGATTCATGCCAGGTCGCTCAACGACTGAAGCCATCCATTTGTTGAGGAGAACAATGGAGATTTATAGAGCTAAAAGGAAGAACCTCCACTTGATCTTTATTGATTTAGAGAAGGCTTATGATCCTGTCCCACGAGAGATATTGTGGAGAATGTTGGAGAAGAGACAAATACATGTCCTATACATTAACCTCATAAAGGACATGTATGATAGGGCTTTATCTTGTGTAAGGACCCCGTCTGGGAAGACTAGATATTTTGACATCAACATTGGTTTACATCAAGGTTCTGCTTTGAGTCCATTTCTTTTTACTTTGATTATGGATGAGTTGACCAGTCACATTCAGGATGAGTTACCTTGGTGTATGTTATTTGCTGATGATATTGTGTTAATTGACGAGACTAGAGATGGAGTAAATGCGAAGCTTGAGGTTTGGAGACATGAGTTGGAGACTAAAGGATTTCTTATAAGTAGGGCTAAGACGGAATATATGAAGTTCACCTTTGGTGGAAGCAATGGTGAAGGAATCGAGGTGAAGATTGGTGATGATAACATTCAGAAGAGATATTCCTTTAGAATTATGGGATCTATTTTGCAACATGATGGAGAAATTGATGGAGATGTTACTAATAGAATAAATGCAAGTTGGCTAAAGTGGAGAAGAGCCTCTGTTGTTCTCTGTGATAAGAAAATTCCTTTAAATATTAAAGGAAAGTTTTACAAAGCAACCGTGAGACCTGCTATGCTTTATGGATCTGAATGTTGGCCTGTGAACCATAGACATGTGCAGAGAATGAATGTAGCTGAAATGAAAATGCTAAGGCGGATGTGTGGACACACACGTAAAGATTGGATTTGGAATGATGCAATCAGAAAGAAAGTTGGTGTAGATCCGATCGAGGATAAGATGCGAGAAAACCGCTTAAGATGGTTTGAACATTTGCAAAGAAGATCAGTTGATGAACCAGTTAGGAGATGCGAGTGTTGGGATGTTGAGCTGGCTAAGAGAGGGCGAGGACGGTCCAAGAAGTGTTGGAAAGAGACCATATGAAGGGATCTTAGTTTTGTGGATATAAACCCGGGATTGGCCCAAGATAGATCTGAATGGAGGCGAAGAATCCATGTAGCCGACCCTACTTAATTGTGGGAAAAGGCTTTGTTGTTGTTGTATCAACTTGGACAAGTTTCATATTTTTCGGACATCATTTGACTGATCTTTACATTTCAGTCCCTAAAACAGGCCAAAGTTGCATATTGCATCCCTAACTGCATAAAAAATTACAAAAAAGATCGCCTCGAAAATCCCACACGAACTTTGATAGACAAAATTCTAAGTTGTTCCTTTACCTCCTTGTGTTCGACCTTGGGACTTGCCCAAGTAAAATAAACATAAAACCGCATTAATTAAAATTGACTAAATTTTGTGTGGTTATTTCTTGACTGATTCGGATTGCCCGCCTACGACAAAATGACACATACATAATTTAAGCGAACAAAAATCCATCGCGATATACATTTTAACACATGCAATCTACGATAAAATGTACATGGCTCTCTCGTATAGTGTTTGTTTTAAGTCTACTAACTTTTAAAGTAATATAGATTCAAATACCTTCAATACAAAATTAGTTTCATAAAAATCAGAGTCCGTATGTAAAACTTGGGTTTTGGGCCCCTATTGTATATTGTACATATTGATTAAAAGGCCCTTCATTTTATCTTTTTTTCTTAATTATTAAAAATCCAAAAAAATAGATTAAGTTGTAAATATTCTTTTCCTATTTTCTCTAACTTTATTTTGATTTTTCTCTCAATAGAAAAAGTGACAAAAAATGCAAAAGATAAAATTGTGGTATTTTATACTTTGTATATATGACTTACTTTGATTTTTGATCCTTCACGGAAGTTGTAGATCTCATCGAGACGAGCAACTGCCACCCTTGGTCGCTAGCCGCCTGTGACCACGATCTCCTCGCGCTTGTGTGCCCTAAGTTGGTTCATTTTTTATTTTTATTTTTATTGTGAAAATTGCATTTTAGCCTATCATATTTCTTTAATTACAAAAGTTCTCATATGCACATTGTTTTGTTAAGTTTTTATTTTTGTATTGCAAAGATGCCCCTGCCTTTTACGCATTTATTTAAGCATCAATTTCGCATCAGATTTTAATACGAAAATAACATCTTGTTGAGTAATTAATTTTGTACATTGTGGTTATTTAACTAGATTTTTGTGAGTATTGGGTAATTAACTAAAATTAGTTTGATGAAAAATTGAATACTTTATCAATTTCATGATATGTAATTTATATTTAATTAAATATTGCTCCAACAATTATGCAAGAATTGTAGTTGATGCCTCTAGTTGGGCTTTAATTACTATCCAAATTTCATCTAAAATGGATGCATCTTTTGCCTAAAATAAATTATTGAGTGATTTCTGTAATTCATTTTTAATTAAATCCAAGAATATAATTTTTGTGAAATTTCAAGTCTCCTGATATTCTCATTGAAATATCTATTTGAGATAAATTGTTTTCTACCTCATTTTATTTCATGGATTAATTAAGAATTAAATACTCACAGTCACTCTGTTCTTAGTAAAAAATTATATAAAAAAATCATGTATTTCTGATAATATCAAAAAAATTATTGTAGCTCCATTTCATCATGTTGTTTAACTTCTAGTAAAAAAATTCATAATTTTTCCATTCTATTTGCACGAAATGTTGCATGAAAACCCCTAAAAAGTTTGCATTTTTTGTTATTGCATCTTTAATCCAAAAACTCCAAAAATATATATTTTACATTCATCACTGGATTAGGTTTCTAGGAAAAATATAACCTGGCTAATTTGGATTAAGTTCACATTAAAATTAATTTGTCTAAGTTGCTAGTTTTCCTTACAACCTAGTTCATCTACATACTTGCAATTGCATTTTTTGGCATAAAAAATTACAAAAAAAATCCCGCTTAGAAAACCGTGAGCTAATTTATCTAATTTGATCCGAAATTCTTCTTTTGCTTCCTTGAGTCAGCCCTGGGGCTTTTCCAGATTAAAAATACATCAAATCTCACATTCATTAATATGTTGATTATTCGATTCATGCGGTTAATTTTTTATTGATCATGATTGCCCGACTACAACAACAACAACACACGTTTTTATTAAGAGGGTGATATCAACGATCCGTCTTGTGTGCATCTCACCTTCAAGTATTTTTGGAATGCAGGATAACTGGCCACATATTCATCCATGATATTATCTCTACATAATCATGCCATTTAGGATCATCTTTCTAAATCTTATTAATGATGTCTTTCCGATCGTAAGAGCACAAGGGAAAATGATAGGCAAATGATGATATAAAGACTCAGAATCATAAACAAAAACATGCTATTTATTATTTAAAGAAATTGAGTCTTTCACAGATGAATCTTTTACAATTGGAATAGAAACAAAACTATCTACTATAGGATTGGAAATGCCTACTGAATGAGCATTCTCAGTATCCGAAGGTACAAGGTCCTTCGCAGGTTCTAGATGTGATATATGCTGCTCCATTCTTATTCTTCTCCTTGATTTCCTCTTTGAAGACTCTGCTCTAAGATGATCCTTTTGAAGATGACAGATGTCATCATCCTATGAAGTCTCCTCGGGTTGAGCCTCAAAGTCGGCCCTTTCTATCTTGCCTGATTAGGTATGACCATGGTACGTCCGCTTCTGAGAGACATATAATTAACATAATCAAACTGAAATATCTCGTGCCCAGATTTGAGATAATCTTAATAGTGTACCTGATATAACATATGTTGTTGTTGAGGTTTGTTGATGCTATTGAGATTAGCCTGAACCTGGGCAGGAGTAGGAGCAATGCACTCATCATGCAAGTGGGATAAATGGTTGAGGTCAACCCTCAAATCTTGCACTTTGTTCCCGTAGGAACGCAACTCCTTTAAAATTTGACGCTGAAAATCCATGGGACCAGAAGATGGTTTCTATCCTTGTGAAGAAGAAAAGGAATGGCGTGAAGACTAGCCATGATGTCCATAAGACTGTTGTTGTGCTTGGGTATGATGCTGAGTATTCAGGCCCTGCTGGCCCAACCAATATGCCAGCTGATGCCCATACTGCTGGTGCTGCCTTGGTGCCTGATAAGGAACGGCTCGAGAGCTCTGTGGTGCTGGAAGAGGTGTAGGAGTAAACGATGTGTTATAGAAAGTTTAGGGATGCTGGTATAAACAACGATCCCCAAAACTCCTCTGTCTATTAGGATCATGTATGCATTGCACATCATTTACTTCCCACACTTTGGAAGACTCTGATGACTATTTCCATAGACGGTGGTTGTTGTTGACAAGAATGGGCTGAAGTTGGTCCTCTAACCATGGTTGTGGTTGCCCTGAGATATGTTGCTTCTGAATATGATGAACACGATAAACTAGAGCAGCAGATGCAGTCACGACAGGTACCCTTTTCGTAGATACCTTCTCAGAAAGTTTCACCGTCTGGTTAGGCAGTTTGGATAAGTTGTTGTCCAACTCATTCATACACCTATCAATCCTCTCAACTACTGTGAGTTTATCTGTTATAAGGCCCATGTCAAAAGGATGCATTGTAGCCTTCATTCCTCTGCTGGATTAGAATGGATTGGGGGTTTCTAACTGAGCTTGACTAGCGGTTTGTGGCCTACTTGTCTCAGCCATTCATTCAAACACTTTCCAAACAGTGTTTGCACCTCCTGATGTATAGCTGCCTCTACAAGAACCACTAACCAGACCCTACACCTCAGGGTTTAAACTGCTATATAAAGATTAAACCAAGATGGTAGGCTCTAAATCGTGGCGAGGATATTTCTATAAGAGGTCCTTGAATCTCTCTAATGAGTCAAAGAAAGCTTCATTAGGAAGTTGGGGGAAACTCGTGATCGTGAACACATCAAGTTGTATCTGCTCAAAGGATAGAACTTCTTTAGGAGGAGGTCCTTAAACTATACAAAGTAGTTATGATTACCCTTATATTCTTCATCCAGTAATTTGCCTTATCCTTCAAGGTAAAAGGAAGGGCTTTGAGCCTAATGCAGTCTTATCTAACCCTAAGATGCCCAAGATTAGAATAGACCAACTCAAAGTCCCTAAGGAATGCATATGGTTCCTCGTGCGCATTCCCATGAAAATGTGGCAGCAAGCTAAGGAACTGTGGCTTCAACTCATATTTAACTTCAGCTTTGGCTAGCTCAACCCAATTAATCATCGAAATCGCCCGGGGTTATATGTCGTGTTATTGGTGCATCTCTACCCAACTGTGATTGGCATAGTTGTGTTCTCATAAGTGCTTGATTCTATTCGAATTCTGCTAATCTAACCGATACAACATGCATTGGATCTTCTTGATCTTCCTCCTCTCCATTCCCATTATGTCTTTTAGAAGGAATATTTAATGTTTTTTCATCACCCTCATCAAAAGAAAGGGTGGAATGAGATCTATATGATGATAACAAAATCAAATCAATCTCACCAAGGCAATGGTCTTCCTCGATGAGTAAAGAAAAGAAGGGATTGGTTTTTATGTAACCAGCCCTAAGGAGGGAATCGTGATATATCAGTTCGAGAAAAGGATTATTTCCAAACTGATATGGTCCCATTAAAGAAGGAGAAGAAGGAAATTAGACCAGTGAAGATGTGATATTTGGGCAGTTCATCGACAAGCTCGCAAAATCTAAGCAAATATCTGACCAATTATCCATCTTCAATGTTCAAGAGATAGGTAATTGGAGCACGCTTGATACACAAAAGAATCTAGTTGTACTGGGCACTTGAATGTTTGGAATTACTCAAACAAATCAATCAATACAAACCTTGTGAATTCACAAACTCAAAACTAGAGATCGAGATGATAAATGTTATCTTATCAATTTTTAATTGGTGATCAAATACAAATCTTGACAAAGTTACGAGCTGTTAGGTAACTAAATTTCCTTACAAAGTGTCCTGATTCTTTTGACTGCATGATGCAAATCTAAAAAACCATACTTAAATAATAATTCTATTGGTGGTGAAGAAATCAATTAATTTGACTAAGTAGAATGAATGTTACGTAGGTTTATGAATTTCCTAAGATTTTTGCAATTGTGAATCTTATGAGATATGTGTAGTGTGACCTAAATTACGAAATAGATCAAGTAATAATTACATACGATCTTTTTATTTGGCGTAAAGCATGAATCTAAAATATCACTCAAGTCGAGAACCACTCTCGACACAACCACGCATAAGAATAAATGAAGTTAAACATGCCTTCTTTACACATGCAAAATCTCAATCAAGAACTACTATAAATGGACAAATAATTACAACATAATGAAACAAATTTGAATTAAGCTAATTAATCTCACAACTAATTTAATTGTCTTGTGGACTCTCCAGCAAGTAGCTCCAAGCTCTTTGCCTTTGCGGTCCTTCAGAAATAGTTGGCACCCGGGCCTACAACAAACAAAATAAATTAGAAATTCTAGAGAGGATAATACACTAAATTACAAGGACATCAAAAAGCAATACAAGACAACAATAAGGAAAACAAGCTAAAAAATAATTGAACCTAAAAATCACTAAATAAATATTTGACCCTAAAAAATGATCACAAAATGTGTCGCATCCCTGGTAACGGCATCATATAATGAAGTGCTAAATGCATATATTAATAAGGATCCATTGTAGCACGGGCACTTAGCTCTCCATACAGAACCGAGAAGAATCTCATTGAAGAGGTTTTCATTTTAATTTCTATCCTGGGAAGTCCATGGTCTAACACAGGGACGAAAGATATTGGGTAATTAAATTTAGGTGTAAAATATTTAATGTAGCAATTTTTAGATAAAATAGTGAATAGATGCATAAATCCCAAAAGGAATGATTCTTAACACAATTTTTATGCAATTAATACTAAATGAAGATAATAGTGCATAAACAACACAATTATAACAAAGACATTATGATTAGATGCACAAAGATAACTTGGATTTAGCACAAAAAATACCTGAAATTGATTGAATATTAATTAATATATTAATTAGGCAAAAATGTGATGTAAGTCTCAAAACCTACTCAACATGAGTTGAACTTTTAATTTCACTTTGATACTTAATAGTTTCAGCCAGCTATTAAATCATTTAATGACCTAATGATAGTGATTAGAAATAACTAACAATTGATTATTAAAAATGAAAGTGACTAATAGGTTCAATTACTCACAAAAAAATGCATTTCAATGATGTTAAAAGATATAAATGATTACTTAAAAAAAGAATAATTCAAACGTGGTTTTTAAATCAAAATTAATAACAAATCATGTCATAAGATAGAGCATCAAACAAGCTTTCAAAAAAGACCAAAATCGTATCAATTAAAGGATATATTGATGAAACAATATTTATATTTAATTCAAGGGAATAAATGCAAAGAAAGCTCTAAGTTTTCTTACAAATAAGGACAAACAAGGACTAAATTGCAAATAAAATGACATGCATGGGGTGTTCTGCAATTTTTATACATGCAGGAGGACTTATCTGCAAATATTGAAAGCTGGAGGACTGCCTATACAAATTACCCAATCACGTGAGCACTGCATGTGACCAAGCTAGGCTCAGGGCTAAAGCTTCAGTGCATGTGGCACGTAGTTGTGCCTTGTTCAAGACTCGGACGCAGGTTTGGATCTGGAGGCTCGGACGTAAATTGCTAGTTCGAGCGAGTGATGTGGTGTATTCTCAATCGTTGGATCTCACCCAATTTGGGGAGATCAACGGCTTCTGCTTCTTCTTGTTCTTTAGCTCCTCCATGCAAGGCAACACTAGAGCCTATGCTCCGGTGAAGTACACAATGCTCCCCCGTGCTCTTCCTCGTTGCCTGATGGTCCAAATACCTTGGAGAATGTGTCCCGAGGATGCTGGGCACCTGGCAAAGCTCCGACAAAGTCTGGAGAAGTGAGTCGATGGAAGATCGTCAGAGTAAAAGAATGAAGCCGATGACAGTCCACGAATTCCGATCAATCAAATGCTAATCAAGTATTTGTAGGGTTAGTAAAAAGTCGAAGCACTTGGGAATTTATTGGGATGCTAAGGAAGCAGAGTGTTGGCCTGCTAAGTCATAAAGGATCTGAGCCCTGATGGATCTTTCTTCATTACAAGAAGAAAGAATGGATTGAGGTGAACATAGAGATGGGGAAGTGATTTGCTTAACTGGAGATGCACGTGTGAATGATAGATCTATGGGGAGGGTGAATGAGGCTTTAGACCTTGATTGATCAAGTACATATGTGATAAAAAAAGAACAAAAGAGTAAACTAAGATAAGAATTTTACCTGTAATGGAATAAAAAGTAATTAAGGTTAAATCTAAGCCAAATAACGAAGATTGAAGTCCGTGATTGTTGCTTGAAGTTCATGGCCAAGGAACTAAGCTCAAACAACTGTGGATTGGGTTGTAGCTTGGTGTCAAAACCAAGGATCTCGCTGGCAGTGCACAGTCGTCGTCGCACTCAATCTCATCCTCGTACTGTCATTAGAGGTCAGAGAGACTACAGTGCAAGTACATGAATGGCGGATAGCTAGAGCCAATGGCTGGTGTGTACATTTTATACGTGAAGGACAATGGAGGTTGCTACTTTCTAGGCGGTGGTTTCAACCACTGCCAGTTATCATGGGAGTTAGGGTTAAGGATCATAGGATGATTGGCATGGAAGCGGGTATTTAGGAGAGGAGATTGGTGGTGGTTTCGAAGGAAGAGGGCACGTATGGAGGTTGGCGAAAATTGAAGAAGTTGCTAAAGGACGAAGGGTTGAGACTCTTGGAGAGGGGCTGGAGGTTGAAATGACATGTCAGCCATTGGATCCACTAGTCCAACTGTTGACACTGAAGCGTTGGTGAAAGGACAAGATGAGGTAGAGAAAAGCCGATTGCACAGCTTATAATGAGGCACTGACCATAGTTGGATGAGGCTCATCCAAGTAGATCCTACGGTTGAAAAATAGGGCACCAAAGAATGGCCAGATCTTCCTGATGAAGATAGATCTGGCAGCTCAAATCAAGGCGGGTGGCAGAACAGGAACATGCCATGTGTCTTAATATGAAGGTGCCACGTGACCCAATATGAATTGAAGAGAATCAATAAATCAGAGAAAAATCAAGAAGAATTCGTTAAGAGACAAATTAGAAAAAGTTGTGAACGTGAAAGTTGTAGATCACAATGAGATATACAACTTTCATGTAGAGATCAAAGAGATCATATGTCATCTATATAGAGATAAAAATTAAATACTAATTAAAACCATATAAAATAATTTTCTTCAATTTTTCTTTTCCTTATTTTTTGTAATTTTATTTTCTTTTATGTTAATTTATTTATACACAATTTTATTCTAATTTTTATTTTATTTTTAATCAGAAATAATACATAAAATATTACACCATAATAGGATTATATTAATATATAATAATTAGTCTCATTTATCTTCAATACAATAATTAGTAATTAGTGTTATTTAGTCAATGAATCTTGTGATTAACTTAAGCAAAAGAGATAAGTATGTTAAATAATGATGATAAATACGGGATTTATCAGTGTGGATGGAATATTATTTTATGGATGCGAGGTGTCATGTTACACTATAGACAATGGTGTAGAGGATTATACATATTACACATTCTTTAACGAAGTAATCGGTTCGAATGAGTTGGAATCATGGACAGTCGCCATGAGGGATGAGCTGGACTCAATTGAACAAAACAATGTATGGGAGTTATGTGATTTGCCAGAAGATAGATAATCCATAGGATGTAAGTGGGTATTCAAGAAAAAAGTGCCAAGTTGATATTATTGTTGATAAATACAAAGAAAGATTAATTGCCAATAGTTATACTTAGCAAGATGGAATTGATTTCCAGGAAACTTACTCATTGGTTGCTATGTTCGAATCAATTAGAATGATCTTAGTTATAGTCGTATATATAGATTTGGAATTATTTCAAATATATGTGAAGACAACATTCCTTAATGGAGAATTAAGAGAGGAGATTTTTATGTGACAACTTGATGGATTTCATGTGGAAGGTCAGAAGAAAATGGTTTATAAGTTAAGAAAATCATTATATGGCTTAAAACAATCTTCACGACAATGATATCTCAAATTTCATGAGAAAAATATCCAATTTGGATTTATTGCAAATAAATTGAATAAATGTATATATGTCATGAAGAGTGGGAGCAAGTTTGCTATCTTGTCATTATTTTTAGATAACATTCTACTTGTGAGTAATGAAATAGGAATGCTCAATGAAATTAAAGAGAAATTGAGCAATGAATTCGAGATGAAGGATATGGGTGAAGCATCCTATGTTCTAAGAATTCAAATTATAAGAGAGATTCAAGAACATTGAGTCTTAGTCATGAAAAATACTTTCATATTGTATTAAAGAGTTTTGGAATGCATAATTACACTCCAGTTTCTACACCAATTGTGCTTGGAAAGAGACTCGGTGAGAGCCATTGTCTTGGAAAGGAGCAGAAATATTTAAAAGTTCCACATGCACATTATGCAATGATGTGCCTGCGATCAGGCTTATCTTATCAAGTCAGCTTAGTTAGTAAATATCAAAGTAATCTCAAACTAGCATATCGGAAAGTTGTTAAGAGGATTTTTCGATATCTGAAAGGAACTATACATCTGAAGCAGTTGTATCGAGCTGAAGGTAGTAGGATACTCCAATGCAGATTTCGAACGGGATATGGATGAAAGGAAATCTACATGGGGTTACATTTTCATATTTGGCGGAGCAGCTATTTTTTAGGGTAACAAGAAACAAGGATGTGTATCTATACATACACAGGAGATAGAATACATTGCATGTAGCATGGCCACCACTCATGCGGTTTGGATTAAACGTCTCTAGAAAACTTAAGCCTTGAATTGGTTAAAGGTTCAATTGAAATGTATTATGACAATCAAGCTGCAATAAGCTTGATCAATTGTGGAGCTAATAGTTTTAAAGAAAAATACATCAAAACCTAATATCACCATATACAAGATATAGTGACAAAACAAGAAATTACTATAATATATACATTCAAGTGATATGTTAGTTGATTCTCTAACCAAAATAATAGTAGCTAGCACATGTTTGTTTAATGGGACTCAGGAATGCATAAGTCAAGGAAGAGGTTTTCCATGAATAATGAATCTCAATGCAGGCATCTCCAAACGCAACACGAATAGTGGGAGTATAATTGACTTGACCACTACGATCAAATGGGAGGTGTAGAATGATCTGATGACCATGTGGTCAAGAATTATTGGTGGTGGTTACGCTGCTGATGGTTACGGAGGTCGGATCTCTTGAAAAACCTAACCGTGGAAGTGGATGAGAGGGGAGACTTGTTGAGGGGGCTTTACATGCCCTGTAAAAGGTGGACCTCCACTAGTAGGATCGACATAATTTGAAACAACCCTCGCTCGGGAACTCAAAGGAAGCTATTGATAAGATAAAGGTATCTTTTTGAAATATTTCTATCGAATTCTCATTTTCATATGCTTCCTCTTTCATATATGTAATGAAGGGGTTGATTTTCGTAGTCATGTGTTAAATGTGCTCCAATTTTCCTTCTTCTTAAATCAGAGTTATTAATTCTGATAGGCCAATAAATCAACATATACGTCATCATCATGGCTTTCAGATCCTTTACTAGAGTCCCTTGTAAGTTATCAAGTTTTGCACAGTTCACTTTATTTGTTGCAAAAATGTCTCATCTCTATTTCTTCTCAGCATACATAAGTATTATTTGTGTATTTTTCCGGCATAAGAGGTCCTGTCTCTTTGCTGTTTTAGCGGAATAAGCAGTCTTGTTTGGGCGTGGCACTAGTCTGATTGTGTTGTGCTTTCCGATCTGATCTTCCCAGGAAGAAGGGCCCCGGGGTCCCGGGGACTCATTCTGACTGAAACAAGGGGTGGGTCTTTACCAACTTCGACAATCCGACAACTCCTGGTTCTATCAAACTAGACACTTCCTGGGAGGTCTTCTACTAGACCTATAACCAGGCTTATATAATTGATCATTTATTTAAGGTATTTGGTAATTGATAATTTAGTAGAAATCAAACCCATATAATAACAAAAATCTTCTCGATCATGTCAAGGGATGAAGAAAAACATGCTGGATTAGTAAACCAGATCTCTCCACTCATTCTCATGTATTGAAAATCTTGGAATAATGATAGTTTGAACTGTTATAATTAAGTAATATTGCTAATATAGATTCATAAACTAGGTTTCAATATGGGATTGAACTTAGAGTTCTTATAAAAGCAAGAAAGTGCACATCCTTTGTTGAAATATGCCTTGAAGTACCGACCTGTTTGCAATCTGAGTACATTCCGTAAATGGATTTTAGACGACCTAATATCCACGGGGTGGTGGTGTGGAGGAAGGCATAGCCAAATGCAGTACGGATTTTTTGATCTGATTATCCATATATATATATATATATAGGGGAAAAGGACCCTACACCGACGGGTGCAGGAAATTTCCTACACCCGACCTAATTTTTCATTATTTTTTGATTTTTTGAAATGAAACCTTGGGGAATTTAGTTCACCATGTATCACCATGTTGTCATTCCAAATTCAACTTAATTCGACACTTCTATCATCTCCATCAAGACTATCAAATTTTAACGGTCTTAGGATTGCCGAAATCGACCCTTTTTATATGAACATGTTAGGAATATTTATTTTACATGAAATTTGAAACACTTATTCCCCTCAACATATTAAGTGAATCCCCCCAACTTTTAATTCAAAAAAGGTAAAAAAGATAATGTGAAAATGGGGTGGGTGCACGGATTTTCCTACACCACTGAGTGCAGGCTCCTTGCCCTCATGTGTGTGTGTGTGTTGTAGGGTTAAGGTGTGGGTCATCGGAGAGTCTCATTCCAGGAGAGGCACCTTCTCCTAGGATTCTTGTATATGTACTCATTTTTCTCTCATAGTGGAACCTTTATTTGTGGTCTAGGGATAGTACATTGTGTCTACCACACAAAAGACCAGGGTTCAAATCCCACTCTTGTAGGGGTTGCGTTAGGTAGTTGACGGTCAGTGTAAAAAATAGTTGAATCTTTCAACATGGATTTGAGCAAGAATTCATATAGCCGATCCTACTTATAGTGGGAGAAGGCTTAGTACATTTTAGTGGAACCTCTCTTTGCCCCTGATTTTTTCCCCGCTATGCCGGTGTGTTTTTTACACGTAAATCGTGTGTGTTCCTTATGACTGCTTGCTTGTGATTGATTGTGTGTTTGGATAGTCTCCCTCTCAAGGTTCATGCACAGCTCCTCGATGGCTGGAAGGCCAACCTCCAGACACTCTTCAGGTGCCTTTTTTAATCCATTCCCTTCCACCTCTTGCAAATTTACTAATGGGTATGTCTCAGATTTTACATTTCATATTCAATGTGTTATTGGTTATATTCCAAGTGCAAATATCAAACTCTGGTTGCATGTAATTTTTTTAAAAAGTACCTTACTATTAGGCAAAGGAATCTTCTCCATCATCAGATTCGGATGAACGTTATTTTTCGTGAAAATATGTAATAATTTTAATCACATACTTCATAAAAGATAAGATGAATATAATTCTTAACTAATGACATCTAGCTTGATCAACCTTGCACTATGCGTCGATGTACCCAAATGACCATTAATATGCAGTTCTCTAATCTCTGAAAGACCATAGTTGCCTCCATATCCCGCAATGGCCTCCATAAAGTCCTTACTAGGAGGTCAACAACAACGAGCTGCTCCAAGCATCGATAAGTTCATGAACACGGGCAGATCTGTAGATTGCTTTTTGATCAATCGATGAGAATTAGATCAAAGAAATTATTAGGAGTGATCCATTCAGACATATGTGGATCACGATATATGTGGATCATTGAGCATCAATACACAGAAACAAGGAATAACATTCATTGACGACTTTTCTAAATTCTATTATGTCTTTCTCTTAGTAAGAAAGGCAGAAACCTTTGAAATATTTAAGATATACAAGACAGAAGCAGAGACAAAATTGGATAATCAAATAAAATCTTTAGGGCTGATAGAGGTGGATAATATACCTCAAAGGAGTTTGAGGAATACGGCATTCAAGTAGGTATTTCTAGGCAAGCTACGATGCCTTATACACCACAACGGAATGTTATAGATGAAAAAAATAATAGAACACTGATGAATGTTGTTATGTGTATGCTGCCACACTCAGGTCTCTCAAAGAAATTTTGAGGAGAAGCAGTGTTGACTGCTAATTACAAACATAATTGGATTCCTTCCAAATCTGTAGAATCAATGCCATACGAAATTTGGAATGGTAGGAAACTCGAATTGGGTCATCTTCGAAAATGAGGATGTGTTGCACATGTCTTGGTACCGATTTAGCTTAGAGACAAGCTAGACGTCAAGACATTAAAGTGCAAATTTGTTGGATATAGTGAACATTGTAAAGGATATAGGTTCTTCCATGAATCTAAATATCTAATATAAAGTTGTGATGCAACTTTACTTGAAATTCATCAAGAGAAGGAACATGAAGTAGAGGAATCATGTCCTCTGATTGTCCTACAAGATAATGAAGATCACTTGGAGATAAGACAATAAATGGTGGATGACACTAATCATCCATATATAAAGAATGAGCATATGGTTAATGATGATCCTTTAGAGAAAGTGGGTGTACCCATAGAACCCACGAAATAATCGGCAACAAGAGACCCAAAACACAACCCGTATGGATGGAATATTATCATTTCTATAAATGTGAGGTCTCGTGTTGCATCGTAGACGAGGATGTAGTGCATTATACAAATCCCATATCCTTTAACGAAGCAATGGCTTCGAATGAATCAGAATCATGGACGACCATCATGAGGGATGAGCTGGACTAATTGAACGAAATGGTGTGATGGAGTTATGTGATTTGTCAAAAGGTAGGCAATCTATAGGATGCAAGTGGGTATTCAAGAAAAAGTACCAAGTTGGTGGTATCGATGATAAATACAAAGCAAGATTAGTTGTCAAGGGTTATATTCAACAGGTTGGACTGGACTTCCAGGAAACCTACTTTTGTTGCTAAGTTTGCATCATTAGAATGATCTTAACTATAGTCGAATATATAGATCTGGAATTATTTCAAATGGATGTGAAGATGGCCTTCCTTAATAGAGAACTAAGACAGGAGATTTATATGCGACAGCTTGATGGATTTCATGTGTACGGTTAGGAAAAAAGGTTTATAAATTAAGAAAGTCATTATATGGTTAAAAATGATCTTCACGACAATGGTATCTGAAATTTCATGAGAAAAGTTATCCAATTCGACAATGGAATCTCAAATTTCATGAGAAAATTATCCAATTTTGATATATTTCAAATAAGTTGGATAATTATGTATATGTCATAAAGAGTGAGAGTAAGTTTGCTATCATGTCATTATATGTAGATGACATTCTACTCACAGGTAATGACATAGAAATGCTCGATGTAATTAAAGAGAAATTAAACAGTGAATTTGAGATGAAGGACATGGGCGAAACATCCTATGAATTAGGAATTCAAATTATAAGAGACGGAGATTAAAGGACATTGAGTCTTAATCAAGAAAAATACTTGCATATTGTATTAAAGAGATTTGGATTCAGAATTGCAATCCCACTCCTAGACCGATTGTGCTTGGAAAGAGACTTAGTAAGAGTCAATGTCCTGTAAAGGGGTAGAAATAGAAGTTTCATATGCACAAGCGGTGGGAAGTCTGATGTATGCAATGTTGTACATTCGATCTCACTTGGATTATCCAATTAGCTTAGTTAGTAGATATCAAAGTAATCCCGGACCAGTACATTGAGAAGTTGTTAAGAGGATTGTTCGATATCCGAAAGGAACCGTACATATGAAATTGGTGTATCAAGCTAAATCACTTGAGGTAGTAGGACACTCTAATGCAGATTTCATAGGGAATATCGATGATAGTAAATCTACACCAGGTTACTTTTTCATATTTAGTAGAGCAGCCGTTTCTTAGATTAACAAGAAACAAAGATATTTATCTAGACATAAACAAGAGGCAGAATACATTGTATGTAGCATGGCCACCATTCACACAGTTTGGATTAAAACATTTTTTGAAAAACTTAAGCCTTGAATTGGTTAAAGGTCCAATTGAAATGTATTGTGATAATCAAACTATAATAAGCTTGATCAAAAGTTGGGCTAATAGTTCTAAAGAAAAATACATTGAAATCCAATATCACTATATACAAGATATATTGTCAAAATAAGAAATTATTATAACTTATATACCTACGAGTGATATGTTAGATGATTTTCTAACCAAGGGATTAACAGCTAGAACCTACATTAAACATTTTGGTTTAATGAGACTTAGGAATGCATGAGTCAAGGAAGAGGTTTTCCATGAATAATGAACCTCAATGTAGATGTCTCCATACACAACGCGCATAGTGGGATTGTAATTGACTTGACCATTATGGTTAAGTAGGAGGTCTAGAATAATCCGATGACCATGTGGTCAAGAACCGTTGTGGTGGTTACGTTGCCAACGGTTACAGAGGTCGGATCTCTCGTAAGACATAACCGTGGGCGTTGGGGAGAGAGCGGACTTGAGAAGGGAGCTTTACACTTCCTATAAAAGGTCGACTTCCACTAGAAGGAGCGACATCATCTGATAACATCCCTCGCTAAGGAAGCCATCTTCCATCTCCACCATCTCATTTTCCCTTGAAGAAAATAGCGGACGACATACCTTGATGCTTGAAATTTCGTCTAGACTCGAGGGTTCAAGGAAGCTATTGATAATAGACATGAATCCTTTCGAAATATCTCTATATGGAGGGATTGATTTTTGTAGTCATGTATCAAATATACTCCAATTTTCCTTCTTCTTAAATTAGAGTTCTTAATTCTGACATGCTTATAAATCAATATATATGTCATCATCATGGCTTTCAGCGTACATAAGTATTATGTGTATAGGTATAATTGATCATTTATTTAAGATATCTCATAAATGATAATTTTTTTATAGAAATCAAACCCATATAATAACGAAAATTTTCTCGATCATTTCAAGAGACAAAAATATACATGACGGATTAGTAAACCTG
Organism: Ottelia alismoides; assembly: GCA_037367405.1. NCBI lineage: Eukaryota > Viridiplantae > Streptophyta > Magnoliopsida > Alismatales > Hydrocharitaceae > Ottelia > Ottelia alismoides. The sequence goes on along the minus strand of JAZKJV010008789.1, from coordinate 315,902 downwards.
ATCTCTCCACTCATTATCATGTATTCGAAATCTTGGAATGATAGTTAAAATTATTATAATTAAGTAATATTGATATATGGGATTGGACTTAGGGTTCCTTATAAAAGCAAGAAAGTCAACATCCTTTGTTGAAATATGCCTTGAAATACTGACCTGTAAATGGGTTTTAGCCGACCTGATATCCATGGGGATTGCGGAGGCGGAGCCAAATGCGGTACGGATTTTTTGGATCCGATTAGGATACGTTTACCGATTATCCCTATACACACACATACATATATGTATGTATTGTAGGGTTAAGGTGTGGATCATCAGAGAGTCTCATTCCAGGAGAGTCATCGCCTCCTAGGGTTCTTGTACCAGTACTCATGTTTTCTCTCATAGTGGAACCCTTCTTTGCCCCTGATTTTCCCCCAACTATATCAGTGTAGTTTTTCCACGTAAATCGTGTGTTCCTTGTGATTGCTTGCTTGTGATTGATTGTGTGTTTGGATCATCTTCAACATCCTTCAATCCAGAGCAGTAGGTGTAACCCATATTCAAGTACATGATGAACGGGCTCCAAGATGCTGGATGACCTCATTGTTGCCATGCTCAAGGTTTATGCACAGCTCCTCGATGGTTGGAAGGCCAATCTCCAGACACTCTTCTGGTGCCTCTTCCAAGTGCAGATATCTAACTCTGGTTACATGTAGAATTTTTGTGAAAAGATGTCATAATTTTTTGTCAAAAGTACATCTTAGTACTAAGCAGAGGTATCTTCTCCATTATTAGATTCGGATAAAAGCTAATTTTTGTGAAAAAGATGTCATAAATTTAAACACAAACTTCATAAAAGGATGAACATAATTCTTAATTAATGACATCTAGCTTGATCAACCTTGCGCATTATGTGACGATGTACCTAAATGACCATTAACATGCAATTAACTAATCTATGAGAGACTAGAGTTGCCTCCATAATGCCCTTATTAGGAAGTCAACTACAACGAGCAGCTCCAAGCATCGATAAGTCATGAACACAGCTGTAGAATGTTGCAGGATGAATTATTGCATGTTTTCTCCAAATTCATTGGAAAAAATATTAGTAGGAAAATAAGCTTATCTTGGGAGAAGTTATCCTGCTAAAAGAGAATATGTTACTCAATCCATATCATTAGTATTGCTTTAGATTGAGCATGTATTGACTTTAGCATGCTCGTTCGTGAAACGCACAAATTGCATGGTCAGTCATGAGGGTAGTTTTGGGGTTCAATGGCCCCAGGGCCCATCAACCTAGGAGGCACATAGAGTAATATATATTAAATATATTAATTATATTTAATAAACATAATTTGTAAAGCTAAAACAAGCCATACTTTATATGGCCCACTATCATCCCATCTTCATCCTTATGTGTACTTGCCTAAAGACAAAATCATCACAATGTTTTACATTTCAAGCTCTCATACGTAAATACAATAGTTTTTATTATTGTTATTATTGTCATTTGGCTGTTGATAGAACCCATGAGAAACTCCATTTGTTGTTGTTCGTATTGTCCTTACTTTCCCATATACACTTATAGAGAATGTGTGCTCTTTTCAGAGGTGAAACCTAGAATTTTATCATGAAGGGGTCAAGTATATTCCTCTTTGTTTTGAGTTCGTTTCTTTTTACTTTGATCATGAACAAGTTGACAAGTCACATTCAAGATGAGATACCTTGGTGTAGGTTAATTGCCGATGATAATGTGTTTATTGAAGAGTTTCAAGATGGAGTAAATGAGAAGCTTGAGGTCTGGAGACATGCATTAGAGACTAAAGGATTTCGTATAAGTAGGGGTAAGATTTACTATATGGAGTGTACTCTTGATGGAAGCAATGGTGAAGGAATCGAGGTGAAGATTGGTGACGATAACATTCAGAAGAGAGATTCTTTTAGATACTTGGGATCTATTTTGCAGCATGATGGAGAAATTGATGGAGATGTTACTAATAGAATAAATACATGATGGCTCAAGTGAAGAGAAACATCTATTGTTCTCTGTGATAAGAAATTTTCTTTGAAAATCAAAGGAAAGTTTTACAAAGTAGCCATGAGACCTATTTATGCTCTATGGATCTGAATGTTGGCCTGTGAATCATAGACATGTGCAGAGAATGGCAATATCAGAAATGAAAATGCTAAGGTAGATGTGTGGGCACATATGTAAAGATCGGATTCAGAATGATGCAATCAGAAGGAAAGTTGGTATAGCTCCGATCGAGGATGAGATGTGAGAAAACCGCTAGTTTGGTCATTTGCAAAGTTGGTTGGTTGATGCACCAGTTAAGAGATGCGAGTTTTGGAATGTTGAGTCGGCTAAGAGAGGGTGAGGAAGGCCCGAGAAGTATTGGAATGATACTGTACGGAGGAATCTTGATTTTTTGGATCTACATTCAAGATTGTCCCAAGATAAATCTGAATGGATGCAAAGAATCCATGTAAACGACCCTACTTGATGTGGGAAAAGGCTTTGTTGTTGTTGTAAGGGCCAAGTATATACATCTATCATGTATATTCAAAAATGGAAAAAAATATTTTCAAATGATATTTTTTAATAAAGTTAATTATTTCAAATGAGTTTTTTAATTTTGATAAATATACAATTTTATTTTATGAAATTTATCCATAAGGTTGAATTTTCAAATAGATTATTATTTTCAATGGTGATTTTTAATTTTTTAGGAAAAAAATCATAGTTAAAAGAAACCAAAAAATTTTATTTCATTTACAAAGAGAATTAAAAATAATGGAAGAGATAAATGTGATCGAATCTAATTTTCTATCAATTAAAGAAAATTAATTTTCTTTAGAAAAAATGAAGGCAAGTTTTGAACCATGGTTCATTCATCACATACTAACTCCATTACCACTAGACCATCAATTACTTTATATATTATAAAACGTAATATCTAATTATTAAGTAGATGTCGTATTAAAATTTAAGAACATTATGCAAGTGAAATGTAATAATCAAGGAGGAGCCATGGCCCTCCTAAAATGTATGCTAGTTTCGTCGTTGGTTCCTTCCATGCTTTTGTATAAGGGTCTAATTTTTTTTCTTTTTCCTAAAGCTCACGAAATGTCAGGAATAACACTGATAAGTTATATATAGATGTAAGCACCAAATGTTGTAAAATCAAACTTTATTATTTGATTTGTAATTATCATAACAGTCCATGTTACCCCATGTAGTGAGGTAGGATAGTAAGGTTTAGTCCTTTTAAATAGGATGTAAGTTCCACCGCGTATCAATGGGATTTAACCCCATAAGGAAAACCGTCACGGAGAATAAGATTTTTATTTATCGCTGATGATTTCATTAAGAAGCTTTTACCTAGATGTTATCTATCAACATTGATGTAAAACACCCTTTTTGTTCTTTGTATTTAAATATATACCAATGTAAAGGACAAGGACATCGAGCACCATTACGACAACCACCACTAGTCCTTGAGCACCTTCGATTTAAGGAGAAGATGAGGTCCCATGCATGATGGCGTGGAGGCCACATTGGATGCCGTGTGGGATTCCATGTTATATTTGTGTGTGCGCGCACTCGAGTGTGTGTGTGGGTGCGGGTGCAGGCACGTGGGCGTGTGGGCGTGTGCGTGCACATGCGTGTGGGAGAGAGAGTGTGTGTACGCACGCACACATGTGGGTATGTGCGCGTGCACATATATGCGTGCTTGCATGTGTTCTTCCTATATTTACTCATATCTTTCAAGCATTTGCATGAAACAAAAATTGGGTATGTAGGCAAATAAATCAATGTTTCAGTCCTTTGCATGTATTTACATAAAATGCATTGTCAGTTATGTTATATAGAATGTCTATAGGGGTGTCAAAATCCCTTCCTTCAAACAAGTAGATATTACATTGCAAAACTTCCAACATGAAAAGGGAAGGATTACCATACTACATCAAATTGTGCCTAAATTAACATTTAAAAAAATCATTACTCCATCTACCTTTATTAAATAATATCGATGCTATTTTTTAATAAATGGAATTAATGATAAATGTCAAATTCATTGCTATATCATTAGCGACAACACTTATGCATTACTATTTATTAATATTAGTTAGTCGTAACTAATTTTTTAGTTCAAAATTTAGTGACAGTTAAAATTTTTAAAAATAGCAATAATAAAGGTTACTATATGGATCGTTGCTAATGATATAGCCACGGATATGACATTTGTCGTTAATTTCAAATATAAAAAATAATTTCATAACAAATAATATAATCATTATATATTTAAGATCAGAGAATATAGTGATAATTTTTCCAAAAAAAACACACTATAAACTCATTTTATTCATTTTATTGTAGTGCATATGCTAACAATGACTAAATGGAGAAAAAGATGGCTGTCGCCTTAAACCACATCAGCCCAATTGCCCGCGCCATTTTTGTAAAAACGCAACCCAGTATGCATAATGTAATCATCGTGGTGTGGAGATGTCGACATCAATTATGGATAGGCTCAATAAACAGAATATAATGAACGGGTCAACCACTGATAAGCATTTATGCTCAACGCCAAACGGCATTCATCCAAAGAGACAATACAAAACACGTGTTACCTACATGACCATTTGAGTCCATAAACAGGGGTGGCATCATTTCTCAAGGACAGGTTGTTCATGTTCATCATTTGAATTCTCCGCTATACATATTTGAAGAGATGGAATAAAACAAGTGATTCATGACGTCATCCTGAACCTGTATAACTGAACTAATTTTTTTTGGACTTAATTCCCTCAGTTTTTGTATATACATGGGAAGCCTATGGATGTACAGAGATTGTAAAGGTTCCCATTACCTCAAGCAATGGGCTATATTTGCTCATTCAGTCAGCCTCGTCAAAGACCATAATCTGAGAAAGAAAGAAAAACTGATCTTAGGCATCCGTTTTGGAGAGCATTTGAACAGATTACCAAAGATAATATGCATTCACTTGCCTTGCCACAGACAGGACAGGTCTCGCTTCTCTCCTGCCACTCGTATATACAGCCAAGATGGAAGTGATGGCTGCACTTCAATGCTATCCTCGGATTTTCCGGGCTATATTCTGCAACAATACAACTTTAGTTAAGTTTAAAGATCAGAAAAGAGAGCATCTCTCAAATCAGGACTTGGAAAGACGTTGCTTCCTTTCATTTTGCAGGAAGTAAAAGCACAGTTTTTGCCATTAACAAATAAACAAATCTCATAATACCAATGGTAATGGATATCTCAAAAGATTCCCCTCTGGGAAAGAAATGGCCTCACCTACGAAAGAGGTTGCTCAGTCCTCTCATAGAGATCCCAGTGTGTCGGTGGTATTATAGTTGTGCCTCTATCTTCTTGCACCGTTATCACTTGTACCATTCTACTAGTTTTGCGTTAGTACGATAAACCAAACTATGGTTTATACAAACGAAAATCCGGTTAAGTATAATTTTCTTACGGTAGTGCCCCTACAATTTTTAAAAAATTACATCTGTACCCTTCTTTTTCCTTTCCGATTACACTCGTGCCCCCAAGGCAACATCCGTTTGGGAAGGGAATGCACGGAAACTAATCTGCAGGGTACAACTGTTAATTTCCCAAGAAAGTAGGGCACAACTGATGTTGCAGAATCTAAGAAGGGTGTAACTGTAAAAAAAACTCAAATATCAAAGATCAAATGTTCATCTATTTTCGTAACTGAAAGTATACATTTTCGTGACAACAGGAACTGAGACTTGAACTGTTAAGATCCATATTGTTGATTTTACATATACTCTTTGATTTTAAAACAGGTTATAATAAGGTAAAATGTGATTACCAGCTGCATGAGAAAACACACTCCTATTCGGCCGACCAGTTAGGCTGCATAATAGATTTCAACAAGGCAACCAAACCACGCATTCCTCGTTGCTGTCGATATTTTTAGCCTGAGCACTGGGTCAGAACTCAATGCGGCTCCATTAACTAAGGTGTGCTCTCAGGAATCTTTTGTTGTCGCCTTAAAAAAGGGGTTTATATATACGGACTAACATAATTTGTTTTCAATTAAAACAAAGGGCCTATAAACATTGACAATACATCCATATCCTTAAAAAATCTATCCATTCTGCATCCATGCTCTTATTGAATTGGTATGTCAGATTTCAAACCTGATACAGATGTTCAGAATTCTAAACTCAAAGCTATCCCCCCCCATCACCCAGCCGACTGTAAGTCCACACTATCATGGACAAACTACCCCCATCACCAAGCCGACTGTAACACTGCTCTATCATGGACAAACTACCACCCCCCCCCCCCCCCATCACACAGAGATGGTGTGATGGAGGTACTTGAGGTGGTGATCAAGAGACTTTAGATGATGCATGTGTGACGTCACTTTTCGTGAGTTCAGCAGTTATTTGATTGAGCTATGTTCCTCTCCTTTATTGGTTTTCCTTTAAAAAATAACAGAAAATTGGTTGCCTGATCTGAGCTCAGGATACAAGACTTGGTAATGTTATGGGTAAGCAGACAATTATAGTCTCTCTCATTTCTTTGTGAAACTTTAGAGGAGCGAATATGTGAAGTAATATTCGGTACTAGGAGTGTAATGATAAAGAAAGAGCACCTAATTTTGGATTAAGATTGTCAAGGAAAAGAATCAAATATAGACTTGAATTCCTTTCTTCCGTTCTGAAGTTGATACAAGCTTAAATATATAAAAATTACAAAAAAAATGATTGTAATCAAGACACTAACAGATAATCACATGCATCAAGGGATGTATAATGCTAAGATTTCTTGAAGGATGACCTTTGTAACATCCCCAAAAAAATCTTGCATGGAAGAGGGTGGTCCGTGGGTCAATTGACTCTGAACCTGAGTGTATTTTGGAAAAAAAACAGAGGACATTCTTAAAGATGCACACTCGATCATTTTTCAAATATGTTTAACAAGTAATATTTACATCCACCATGATTCCGCAATAGCAGTGGAATGTTTTTTCTTGCATTCTCAACAATAATCTCTCTTGACAAAACACCACTCTGGTTCTCGCCAACCACATCACCCATACAGTTGCCATCAAGGAAGGACTTAGATGTCGGATTTTGGTTTCGTTTCAAAAAAAAGCTTGAAAAGAGAAATTCGATGAAATTTCGGTGAAATGATTGGAAATTCGGAAATTACTTGAAAACTCATTGTTTTCTAAAATTAAAATTTCTAATATTCTCTAACTCAATAAATGAGATCAAAATACTCAGTTTTTTTCTAATAGTAAAACATTATATTAAGTTCGCATCCAATAGTTCCCGCAATAAAAGTAGTATGTTGCTCAGAACAAAAACCAGATTTAGAACCGAAATTAAAAGCCATTAGTCTCACCTCTTAAACATGAAGAGAAAGGTGACACGTGGAATAATAACAGAAAAAACAATGAACAAAGAGTATTAGCAAATTGATATCTTATGTAGAACATTGAAGATCAAAATGATAACTTATAACTTGTATCTAATCAAAATACTTTCAACTTAGAAAAAAATAATTTGAGTACAAATCTTTCTAACGTGTATATCTAATAGATGAATTGTTTAGCTTGTTATCGTAAAATATATACTATTAAGAAACAAACAAATCAATTAACACCAAGAAACTGCAAAGCATTCACAAGCACAATCTATATCCAACCTAATAATAGACAAATACTTATAGTCACAATAATTGGAAGGTTGCTAACAACCTATCAATCGCACGGTTGTAAGTGCTCCTTGTAGTAGAGAAACATCACAAGAAAGCAAGCTCTTAAATTTTGGATTTCGATTTCATTTCGCCAGTCCGAAAATAGAAATTTCAATGAAATCGTCGGAAATTTTGGAAATAACTTTAAACTTTACTTTTTCCAAAACTACAGTATTTACTATTCTAAAGTCAATAAATAAAATATAAAATGCCAACTTATTTGTAAAATAAAATTGTAAATATAAAGTTTTGAAATAGTATTGTCGTCATAATCATCACACATGTTGATATGTAGAGCAACATGTTGCCTAGAGTTAGAAATGTATGCTAAATGGGAAGCAAAAGTCATGATAATCACCTCTTAAATAAGAATGAGGTGACACATATAATAATTAATTAATTACTAAGGAAAACATATATATCAAAATAAAGAAAGAACAAAAAATATAACTTTTCAGTTAAAACTTGAATTTAACTCTTAAATCTCATGTCTAACTGATTTGGTTTGGAGTTAAATCTAAAATTTAGAAACTAACTAAAGAAACTTCTTCAAACAATGTAAAGCACTCTAACCACTCAATAAATCCGTGAATAAATAAGTGAAAATTCATCGATATATGCAAATTTCGATGAAAGCGAAGGGTGGAGCCTTATTTTTGTTGTTTCTGCAGAAAAAATGCAATTTGGATGACATGTCGTTGACATTTAGCTAATATTTTGTTGAAATCCTGGAAAAAGAAATAATTTAGCATTTCAATTTCGGTGACCTAGAGAAATGAAAACTTCGGAGAAATTCTGTGGAATTTTATTGAAATTTGAGGCTATGGTTGCCACCACCATCGCGCTATCTCTATCAGGATCGATCTAGTTTGAGATCATCGAAAGACAAAAAGCTTGAGAGTTGGGATTGTCAATTAAAGTTGGGATTGTCAATTACTGCAATAGCCATCTTGAACCACACCTCCTACAAGCCCACACAGTGGAAGAAAACGTGCTCAATATCCTTCCCACCATCAGTACATCCAGAGCATGTCTTCAACCCCCCTAAAAGATTATTGCTGTATAACCATTCATTGGCACACATCACAGTGAATGAGTAATAAAAAGATCTTTACATGTGGTATACTCCAAGACCACGATTACCTACCATCCATCTCAATTTCCGAGGATCAAAAATAATTGACATCGAGAGAGCAATGTGAGCCCTCTTGATGGAAAAAACGCCATCCAACCAAACCCAATGATCACACCTGTCGACGAGACATCAACATTTGCCCATAAATCAGATGACAGAAGGAACTTCTCCACTCTCTAGTCCAATAATCTAGCACAAAAGGAAGTCAACTACCATCACCCATACCATGTAAGCATCTGCCAATATAAAAGGTCACAGGAACCTCTCAACGAGCACCCCACCTATATTCCAATCATCAAGCCATAATTGAAAACCATTTTCGTCTCCCAACTCCAGTCGCAACAAAGGGGCAGCAACATCTAGCAAAACAAAAAATACCTCTCCATAAAGTAAACACCGCCCAAACATCCGTCGAACCACCCAAGTTAGTAGAGATAATATAAATCTTCTATAATAGATGGCACAAAAGATCATTACCCTTCCCCCAAATTCTTTTTTTAAACCAAATTCTGATCATGTCATAAGATCGATATTCATCTCCTTCAAGCAAAGTACACCAAAACCCCTTAATTGGTAGGGTGACTCACCACCTCCCACTCCACCAAGGGGATGCTCGACCTCTCCTCGAGCAAACCCAAACGAAACTTTCTCGTGATAATCTCCACAAACATATGGATGCCCACTGGTAAGGGGCACAAGGGAAAAACGGATAAAGAGGATGGCATGAATGAGCACTAACCTCTCAATCCTAAGGCAAGATACATTTTATCCCGACAGCTTCCCCTTTAGCTTTTCAATTAACAGTAACCAGTCCGACTAATGGAGTCTATTAGAAATCAAGGGAAATTTCAAGTATGTAATAGGTAAAGTAGCTCTCAAAGTGCACAACACAAGGGCAATGTGCGAGGGAGAACGGGGAATTGTGATGTGGAGAGGGAGAGGTGGCCTCGTAAGAAATGGTGGCAGGAGATTCACGGCAAGAGAGAATGGGAAAGAGAAGGCATGGGTGGTGAAAAAGAAATAAGGGGTGATTGAGGGTTGCACCGAGATGCTAGGGCTCTGTAAGGGCCTAAAAGAAGGGGCGTCGAGAATAGTGGGGTGGTTCTCGTAGTTGGCAATGGTGATGTGAGAGGTATGTGTTGAGCGATGATGGTGCTAGGAGATTCACAGTGAGGTTGATCCTACCGGGGGTTTTGATAATGTTGTCGAGGAGTGTAAAGGCGATAGAGAAACCTCTTAGGGATCAGTTGGGTCTTAACGGCACGCTCTTTCTTTGTGTGTATTGGTGGTTACCCGTGATTCTGATTCTTAAGGAAGGATGGCAATCCACAAGGGCCTGTAAAAGGCAAAGCAGCAGGGTAGAGTGAAGAAGTCGGTGTTTCCTTTGTGGTGGGGCGGACGTTTTGAGAAGGACAACTAATGGAGTAGTTGTGCTTCAGTTGTGGGGCAGCATAATAAAAGAGGGCGAAGAGCATGACAATGGGATTTTGGAAGAGGAAGGCACATGAAGGGGTTGATTCCCTTAGCAGTGTTCTGAATAGTGATTTACCCATCACGTGGGACTACACGTGATTGCGCATGTGAAGGACCAAAGTGCAAATATCAAAAAGTTCAGGGGTCTTCCAGTAAATATCACAAAAATATACAATGTTATTCTCAATTAATTGGACTAAATATAAATACAAAAACTTGTAGGGGTGTCCCTGCAATTTGCCTAGCTCACGTGGGACAACACATGAGCTGAGCTGGACTAGACCGAAATGCAATTTAAATAAATACATGGACCTATTTGCAAAATGTTCAAATTATTTATAATGTTAACTTTTATTTACATGACTAAAAAATAAATTACAAAAACGTGGGGCAGAGTATGCAATTTACCCCTAAGAGGGCGCCATCCGACGATCGATAGGCTTTCACTTATCAAGAGTTTTGGGATTTTATTAGGTAGAAGGTTGTCGAGATGGTTGAGAAGTTGTGGTAAGTGAAACAGGGATTTAATCATTTGAATCTATCTTTGTTGTTCTTGTTGCGTAAGGAGGATGTCACACTACAAGTGGAGGATCTGCAGCCTATAACACCGTCCAATGTCATCCATCTTATTGTGGCAAAAGTGCTTGAGAATTGCCTCCTTGTAGTCCAGGATTCCAAAGTTGCCTCTAACAAACTACTTTTATTTCCGAATACACTTGATGAACAAAGTGGAGATGGCTTCAGATATTGTCGCTGATTGGGAGCATCATAAGGTGAAGGGGATGCTCTGCAAGGATTCCAAAGATGTGTGGATTGGCACCTAATTTAGGCATCCCATTCTCGCTGAGATTTCCATGAAGTGTGAATTGGCTCAAGAAAGAGATGTATGACCACCATATCGTACTCAATGCTGGAGAATGACAGGCAAGTGGGGGTTTCTTCCAATCCAGCAGGTAGTGCATCAGGGATGTCCTTTAGCTACATTATTTTTTATTGATGAGGTGGATGCTCATTCAAGGATGGCGTGTTATGTGGTTGATGGTCAATTCTGTGATAGTTTCGAGATTTATCGAGGGTGATGTTAGGGTTGTAGAGGGGGTTGCTAAATTCTTGGAGATGTTCCGGGAGGTACATGTCATGCAGCTCAGTGGTACTAAGTATGCGTTCGTTCATTTTGGGATAGAGGATGCAGAGATTGAGGCTTATGACAGTTCTCTTAGGACCAAGAACAGGGTTCTGTCAATTAACTACATGAGTCTTCTTTTGATAGCCAGGTAGTGGCCAGGACTGAATATTGGGATGGCGGTCATTAAGAGATGGAGAAGAAGCTTGCAGGATGGTCGCTGCCATGCCTCTCCAAAGAGGGCTCATGTTCATTAAGGTGTTGTCTGCAATTAGGGTATTCTTCATGTTTATTAGTTTGCTTCCAATTGTTGTTCATACTGGATAGTTTAGTGCGTAGGTTTTTATGCTAGTAGTAGTGAAGGACAGATGGGTTGGAAGGTGGTGGTACTAGAGAAGGATAACGATCTCAGGGTGAGGAGTCTAAAAGAGATGAATAAGGCTTTGCTGGCAACGTAAGTGACTCGAATTTGGGTGAGAGGTCAAGATTTGTGGGTCCATACCCAGCATAAACATGCTTTGGTCAATTGGAGGTCCAGATTTGTTGGTCCATATGTTGCTTTGACGACTGTACCTAGGCAGGAGGGATCAAACATGTTGGGCCTACAATTGAAAACCCTTATAAAAAAAGCATAAACATGCATAAAGCCCAAAGTGGAACAAAGATATTAGTTTTAATGCCCAAAACCACGTCCTTCTTCATGGGAGCTAACATCCCCCCTTGCTTCTTCCTACTTTGGAGAAGAGATTTAGAGAAACCAACACTGAAGTAAAGTAAGGAAGCTCAGGTATGCCATCCGAAGAAGCAAATGCATTATCGTCGATGTATACACCACTATCTCGATGCATCTTTCTCAATATGTTGCCTCCCCACATAATTTATGAGTGTGCCATGTTGCCACTTGACATCAAGTTTGTGCATCAAATCTATTAGCATCGACTACATTGGGAGGCATCGTATGATGCATCATGTTATTGCAGAGGTCATGCAAGTCATTGTTGCATTAACACTAATCATGATGTCCTAGCACAACTTTCTTGCAAATCTTAGCACCACTTGCAACCTATGAGAATAAAATCTTTAGCACTTTCAATCGACCATCTAGATCCCACGAGTGTGTTGTTGATTTCCATTATGAATCTCCTCACATTTTTTCAATCAAAAACAACATGCATGCGCATCATTATCAATACATTCATGATTGGGGCTCTTGCATACTACAACAACAAAGTCTTTTCTCACAATTAAGTAGGGTCGGCTACATGGATTCTTTACCTTCATTTAGATCAAAATTTAATCTCGGGCTTATATCCAAAAAACTAAGATCCTTTCTTATAGTCTCATACTAACACTTCTTGGGTCGTCCTCACCCTCTCCTTAGCCGATTCAACATCCCAAAACTCGCATCTCCTAACATGTGTATCAGTTGACCTCCTTTGCAAATGGCCAAACCGCCTTAAGAGGTTTTCTCGCATTTATCCTTGATCGGAGCTGCACCAACTTTCCTTCTGATTGAATCATTCCAAATCCGATCTTTGTGTGTATGTCCACACATCCACCTTAGCATTTTCATTTCTGCTACTGTCATTCTTCTGCACCTATGGTTCACAAGCTAACATTCATATCCATAGAGCATAGCAGGTCTTGAGGCTGCTTTGTAGATCTTCCCTTTGATTTTTAAAGAAATTTTATTATCACAGAGAACAGCAGAGGCTCCTCTACACTTTAGTCAGCATGCATTTATTCTATTAGTAACATCTCCATAAATTCCCCCATCTGTTGCAAAATAGATCCCATGTATCTAAAAGAATCTATCTTCCGAATGTTATCGTCACCAATATCCACCTCGATTCTTTCATCATTGCTTTCATCAAAAGTGCACTCTATATATTCAAATCTTAGCCCCTACTTATACGAAATCATTTAGTCTCCAATGCATGTCTCCAGACCTCAAGCTTCTCATTTACTCCATTTATAGTCTCATCAGTCAACACAATATCATCAGCAAATAACATATACCAAGGTATATCATTATGAATGTGACTTGTCAACTTTTCCATAATCAAAGTAAAAAGAAATGGACTCAAAGTTGAACCTTGATGTAAACCAATGTTGATGTCAAAATAGTCAGTCTTCCCAGACCAGATCCTTACACAAGATAAAGCCTTAGCATACATATCCTTTATGAGGTTAATGTATAGGACACGTACTTGTCTCTTCTCCAAAACTCTCCATAAAATCTCACATGGGACAAAATCACAAGCCTTCTCTAAATCAATAAAAATCATATGGAGGTTGTTCCTTTTAACTCTATAAATCTCCATTGTTTTCCTTAGCAAATGGATGGCTTCAATAGTTGAACGACCTAGCATGAATCCGAATTGGTTTTCTTTTACTTTGGAAACTTGCCTCAACCTTCTTTCGATCACATATTCCCAAATTTTCATAGTATGACTCGTTGGCTTGATACGTCTATAATTTGAATAATTTTGAATGTCCTCTTTGTTCTTATAAAGAGGCGCCATGATATTTTTCATCCAATCTTCAAGCATTTTCTTACTTCATCAAATAACATTGAATAAATTTATATCCTAGAAAAAAATTTTATATTCTACACACTTTGAGAATAAAAAAATGGTGTAGAAAATATGCACCATTGATTTTGATATAATCAAAACCCTAAATCTTCGAGGGAAAACAAATAACTCTAAAATATATATCTTCGTACCATATTGAAATTTAAAATAGAGATAAATGCAGTTAAATGCAATTTCAAAACATTCATTTACATGGTTCGAGATAATCAAGATGACCATCTACTCCATGGAAAAGTGGTCTAGTCGCCATGCTTTTAATATTACTTCTAATTGGAACATGTAGTATAATGCCCTATATATAGATCCCACTAGCATGCAACTATCACCTACTAAACAATGTGCGACAAACACAAGAATCGATACTACAAAATTGATAAATCTTCCCACAAGATCCAATTACCCTATAAAATCAACCCTTTACCATTCTCACAATAGAAAAGTGGGACTAAACCCAAGTACCTATAATACAATTAACTCAACCTCTCACGATTCTGAACAAAGTCCTTATGACTACCATACAATAGATAACATGGGACTAAACACATAACCTTAGACAACAAAATTGATGCATCTTCACGCAAGAGACCAACTACCCAGTTAACTCAACCATTCACCATTCTCAAAAGAGACAATGTGGGACTAAACACAAGATCTTGTACTACAAGAATAATGGATCTTCACACAAGATCAAATTGCCTAAGTAACTCAAACATTCACTATTTTCGGCAAAGATCATATGAAGGTCATTTTTCTTTTAACAAAAAGTTCCATCAAACATCAAACACATGAAAAGTGTATGGCCACCAAGGTTGCAAAAGATGGTAGTCGGTACTCGATCGGTTGGGTCACTGACTAAGGATTAGTCGACAGTCGGACGACTAATCGGATTTAGTCGGACTATAATCAGCTTTGAATTTTTTGATTATTTTAAATATATAACTCATTTTTATACATATATTTACATAGATTTTTTACATTTTTATACTACCATAATAAAATAAAAGAAGTACTTGAATTTAAATAAAACATTAAGCATATTATAATAAATTTCTTATAAAAAAGCAAAAAATTTAAAAAAAACATGGTATCTTCAAGTAAAAATTGGTCGATTAGTGTACCTAATCGGAATTAGTCGATGCTCGATCAGTCATCCCACTGACTAGACTAGTCAGACCTACTAATCGGGCCAGTCGGACGACTTTTACAACACTGCTTAAACCCCCTACTTGAAAGATTATATGCAAGGACCAAAGATTAGCATGTTAAGCATGAAAGCCATCGGAGGACATATGGATGCAAGATTATGTGTGATGCATGGACTGATAAACGACAACGAAGTCTGATAAACTTCCTTGTTAATTCTCCAGAAGGGTCATTTTTTATTGATACAAAGAATGCAACATCCGATGTGCACACTGGGGAATATCTGTTCAAATTGATAGATGATGCTGTGGAGATGGTGGGTGAGGAGAACGTTGTACAAGTTGTCACCGACAACGCAAGCAATTTTGTTTTAGCAGGAAAGTACTGATGGAGAAGAGGAATTTGGACTCCATGTGATGCACACTGCTTGGATTTGATGCTTGAGGATATTTCCAAGTTACAGAAATATGTAGGAGTTATCAAGAGCGCCCGAAAAGTAACAACGTATATCTACCAGCATATTCGGTGGCACGATGCGTTTCTACAGTTCAGTGATGATCACCAAGAGTTGTCTAGAAGCGGAGTTACCCACTTTGCTACCAACTAATTGACCCTTATTAGTTTGATAAAGCAAAGGAAACTGTTGGCATCTTTGTTTATTTCTGAGAGGTGGAACATTAGTTCTTGGTCGAAGACACATGATGGGAAATATGTCTATGAAACTGTGATGGCGAATGCTTTTTGGGAAAAAGAGAAGATTATCTTAGAGCAGTGCAGCTCATCGTTACTGTGTTGCGTTTAGTGGATGCTGATGAGAAGCCACCCATCGGCTACATTGTTAGGGCATTTGATACAGCAAAGGAAATGATTATTGAAAAATTTGGCGGGAGGGAAACAGACAAGGTTGCAGAAAGTGGTAGTCGGTACTGGGTCGGTGGGGTCACTAACTAAGAAGTAATCGGCAATCGGGCGACTAATCGGATTTAGTCGGCCATTAGTCGGTTTTCATTTTTTTAATTATTTTAAATATATAAATCAATTTTTATACACACATTCTTATATATTTACATTGATTTTACATCTTCTATTCTATCATAATGAAATAAAAGAAATAATTATCTTTAAGTATAACACTAGGCATATTAGAATAAGTTTGCCTTTAAAAAATCGAAGAACTAATAAATTAAAAAATCTCCATGTAAAAGTCAGCCTTATAGTCAGTTGGCTAGGTCGATTAGTCGGCCCGATTAGTCGGGTTGACCGACTAGGCCTAGTCAAGTCGGCTACCCCACCGACTCGACTAATCAGCCCGACTAATCGACCAAGTCGGCCGACTTTTACAATAGTGGAAACATATTACATGCCTATTCAACAAATTATTGATTCTCGCTGGGATAAACAGATGGCTCGTCCTCTGTATAGTGTAGGATGTTTCTTTAATCCAGCATTTTATTATGAAGTGGAGGACAACAATGAGGCATTGATGGGAAGGTATGAAGGTGATTTCATATTTTGCCTTGAGAGGATGGTTGATGATCACGATCCACAAGACGTGATATGCTCTGAAATGGAGGTCTACAAAGGAGCTCGTGGTATGATTGGCAGGACAATTGCTATTAGACAAAGGGAAAAAAACCTCCATGTAAGTTATATTTCATTATTTATATTGAATGATTTAATGCTAACATGTGTTTACATTATATATTTATTGTGTAGTAGAATGGTGGGATGCTTATGGAAGTTCCACCCCCGCTCTGAAGCGGGTGGCAAAGCGTATTTTGGGACTATGCTGCACATCTTCCTCTTATGAGCGCAATTGGAGTGCTTTTGACTTTGTATGTATCAAAAATACTTGTAAATTTATGTAATACTTGAATGAATGTACAGATCCACACAAAGAGGAGGAATAAGTTGGAGGTTGATAGACTTTCCAAGCTTGTTTACATCCAATACAACAAGCAACTTGAAGAGAGATTCAAAAATAGGAGGCTAGGGAATTTAGCAAAAGATTTTGATCCAATTGCTCTTTTAGAGTTAGATTGATCGAGTGAATGGATGCAAGGTTGCAAAACTCGGTACTCGGTCGGCTGGGTCACTGACTAAGGACTAATCGACAATCGAGGCGATTAATCAGATTTAGTCGGACTTTAATCGGCTTTGAATTTTATAATTATTTTAAATATATAACTCATTTTTATACACATATTTACATAGATTTTGTACATCTTTATACAACCATAATAAAATAAAAGTAATTAAATTTAAATAAAACATTAAGTATATTATAATAAGTTTGCTTATAAAAAACAAAACTTAAAAAAAATATGGTCTCTCCAAGCAAAAATTGGGCGATTAGTGTACCTAGTCGGAATTAGTCGGTACTTGGTCGGCCACCCCACTGACTAGACCAGTCGGACCTACTAGTCGGGCCAGTCCGACGACTTTCACAACACTGATGGCCACCAGTATTGAACACATGGTTCAAAATGTCAGTCGCCGACATTCTGCCAATATGTCGATTTCACCAGCTTGGAAAACCAACAATGATTTCGCAAATTTCATTACCCTTCTTGGCATTTTCATGTCCTTGAGTAAGATTTCGATGAATTATCAGTGGCATGTCGATGATATGTCAGTTTCGCGAGGTCACTAGCATGCAAGCGATATCAGAATTTTGGGCCATGCTTGAACTTACTAAGCATGGAACCAAATTAGTATTCTAATTTGTCTCAAATTTCCTTCAATTATTCTATCCCACAGCTTCATTGCATGAGTGGACCCATGTGATATATATATAAAGTTGGATTGTGTAAGATACCACAAGACATTCTCCTCATTAAATAACATTGAATAATATAAGACAAGTAATATCTTCCTCTCCCAACATCTTCCAAACACCCATTAGAATATCACCCGATCCTATCATGTTGTCCAAAGTTTCATCATTTTCTCGACGTCCATCACCTCCCTCCATTGAATTCACTAAAAATAGGCAACTTCATATAGGATCCAAAGTCTATAAACTCCTCGAGTGTAATCCCAACAATAACATTCTCATTAAAATCATGTAAAAATAACAAGCTTGCATAAGTCGATAGTCAGTATTCAATGAGGTGGGCCACTGATTAAGGATTAATCGGCAGTTGGATGAGTACTTGGATTTAGTCAGATTTTTATTTTTTTAATTATTTTAAATATGTAAATCATTTTTATATATATATTCATTTATATTTACATAAATTTGTACATTTTATACACTACCATAATGAATAAAAAACAATTGGATTCAAATCAAACATTAAGCATCTAAGTTAAGTTTGATTTAAAAAAGAAAAAAAAGAGATTGACTAAAAAATCGACCGACTAGTCCGACAATCAACTATTGATCGAGTACTCAATAGTCAATAGGCTACCCCCACCGACCTGACTTATCGGGCTAGTCGGTTGACTTTTCCAACTATAAAAATGATGCTTCCATATTGGCTTTAAAAATCATCATTGGATACCAATATCTTTCATGTTAAGTTGACATTTATTCCTTCGGGACGACCAAGGAGGAGGTTAAGGGGTAGAGCTGCTCTTCAGACACAGTGGGGGGCATTTTCATTTCCTTACCTCGGTGTACCTCTAGATGGGGCTAGGCCAAAGCAGTCAGATTGGTTACATGTGATCGAGAATATAGAGAGGAAGCTGCCAAGTTGGCATGTGACATGTCTGTCAAGGATTGATTGTCTAGAGCTCTTGAAGGTGGTAATGTATGTTATCCCAATTTTCTCAATTTCTACGTGCCTTATACCTGGGGATCTAGTGGAGAGGTGTAGGGGATGTCTTTGGAGGGTTGGAAGACCTTAACCCTCAAGGAATATGGTGGTGGTTTGTGGATTTTAAATTTGGAGGAGATGAAAGGAGCATGGATAGCAAAATGAGTGACTCGAATGTGGGAAGGTGGGCATGACCTGTTGTTCCGCTTGTGCGGGATGGTTTGTTCTATCTATAGGATTTCTATATATCTCTAAGGTAGGATTTTTACAGCACTCCCTCCAATTTCTAGAGGGTGTTTGTTTGTTTCTCCCTCACGTGGTCCACCTCATGAAGCTACTTCTAGGTGATGGAACATGGTTCCGCTTTTGGGCAAATGATTAGAGGGGTCAGGGCACATCTAGGGCATGTTTCCCCGATTGTTTGCATCTGATAGAAGATGCACTACGAGGGAGTGCAAGGAGGCAGACGTATGGCTTCCTTGCTTTCGTTGTGCCTTGTTGAATCAGTATTTTACACAAACTCTGCTTCTCTTCGAGGTTGTTCATGAGGTTGATTTGACATTGCGAACCATTAGACATAGGCATATGGGTATTAGACCTAGGCAGATGGGCCTTTCACAGTAGAAGGCGTACATGGCATTTTACTTGATAATGATCTTTCATCCTAGAATTGCTTCGAATCAATTCAGATGCATCTGGAAGTGGAAGCTACCATTAAGGGTCCAACTTTTCATTTGGCTTCTATGGAGGGACCGATTCATGACTGGCGAGCACAAAGTCGGGTTTTTCTTGGACATTGTGGGTGCTTGCCAATGTTATAGGGTGACGACGGAGAACATTAAGCACATTTTCATTGGATGCTCTGTTTCGGGGGAGGTTTGATTCGTGACACATGTTGATTCAGTGACAACCCTAGATTAAGTTGCATTTTGGGAGTCCATTGATGGGATGGGACATAGGAGTGATTCCACCAAGATTTAGGTTGTGTCTATCATCTGGTTCTTATGGCTTGCGCAAAATGAGGACATTCCACGGGGAGAATATATACATGGAGGATGTTCTAGAATATGACAAAAGCCTCTTAGGACTTTTGCTCCTTGTAGCTTAATTGATTTTAATATTGTTAGAGCATGCCAAAAAGCTAGTTTCCATATTATGGCTATCCTCCGGGTGTCTCCTCAATGTCGTACCCCTTTTCTTTTTCAAAAAAAAAACTCACATCTTCTTTAGTATACCAACCTTGCATAAGATCATTAGTTCTCCACTATCTAAGCTTAGGTTTAGCTAGCTTAAAAATATTTCTTACCATTCTTCGAAAAGATGATTCACTAATAAATAAGACCAAAAATTCATAACACCAATAACTACCTTCTTTTTTTAGATGCATTCTTGCACTCTTCCAAGTTCACATCTTCTATTTAAGAGAAAGCATCAGAACACTTTATTTTCACTCGAAGTTTTTCTTATATTGTGTCTCTTGACATCTTCTATTTAAAAGAAAGCATCGCAATACTTCATTTTCACTTGCATCACAATACTTCATTTTCACTCGAAGTTTTTCTTATATTGCATCCCCAAGCTTCACAATTGCCCCTATGAGCATCTGATGTCGCATCAATATTATTGTATACTTCATATTACATAGTACTCCATCAAAATTAACATATTTTACACAATTAATGCCTTTACACCATGGAAAGTTGAGAAGTTTGCCATTTCGAAAAAACATTACCGTGGTCTTATGTATTTATATTTGACAATTCATGCATATGAATGCCAAAAATACCATGACACACATCATGACAGCAGAAAATTAAGATTCGATCAGGTTATATAAACATGCCTATTATTTTCTATCCCTTCTTCCTTCTTTAGACTTTTGTAGACATCAGGCATAGTTTAACACGCTTATGGGCTTTAGGATGTGTAATAACTTGAGAGAGACATTATTAGCTCATATAACCCTTAAACATTGATATCGAACATAAAGAGGTACATTTATGTAAACATTTACAGGGTGTGATTATGTAGAATAAAGGGGTCTTTGTGTAATAACAAACATTTATATGCAATATGTGTACAAATCTCAAACTACGCACATTTCACCTATATGGTACCAACATTGTTTGCTAGTAGCCCATGGATCGAAACCGCAAGCAACAATTAGATTGGCCCAAAACCAGGAAGCCTCCATTGAAATCGTTTCTTGCATAGAAGGCATGCTCCTAACCACGCCTATGATACAACAATGCATGATAATCACCCAATGTCATGTTTTTCCTCCAACATCACTGGCATTTCCCTCCACCTTCTCGTTCTCATGTTCATCCTCTCTCCCAAGATCTCTTTCCCCCTCACTCTCTCACTCTCCAAGTCGATCCTCAAAAGGCTTCGCATTACAATAAACAAAATTCCATCTACGAAACACAGTTTAAGTAACTCCAGAAGTTGAATTGCTGCAAAGAAGCATCATTAACTAATTTGTAGTTGTAATTTTTATGAACTTAATATTTCCTCATGTTTAACTTATTAATACTATTTATAGGAATCGATGACTAGGAAAAAAACTAATGCCAAGATTATCAGTATTTTAGGGGCTAAATTACTGTGAATCTTGAAATTTTGAGAGCTGGGAGAAATGCAATGTAAAAATTTACTTTTATTAGGACAGAAGCAAAACAAGAAGATATGTCACCTTCAAGACATGTCGGACACACATCTTCATCTTCCGATGATGTAAAGTAATAATGAAATCCATTCTTTATTTCTCCATGAACTTTCTTTGCAGATGATTCAGAAGATGTTAATTCTAATTCTGCTTTCTCTTCAATTTGAGGACCTTTCTTCTTGAATTCAGTCGAATCGTTATCCATATCGGACACATTGCTAACCCTTCTAAGATGCTCAGATTCCTCGTGGCAATGGCTGGATGATTTTTCACGTCTTAATATTAGACTGTTGCCTCTCAGGAAATGGGAAAATCTAGGATCATCATAAGCCAATGGTCTTGGAGGAGGACGAAATGTATCACAGGCCAAATCATCTGTAAATTGAATTGATGAAATAGTTGATCTTGGGGAAGATGAAGGAATAGCATGTACGTCACCTCTCTGAAACAATGTCGTGTACTGCAGTTTATAAAATAAATTAGACCGGAGCAACTATGATGGCTTCTACCAGTCCAGGCATTACCATGTTACAAATGAATTTAAAGGAATGCAGCATCAGCAACAATGATGTAACTAGGTACCGGCATAAAGTTGGGTAAAAACCTAAGGAAAGGGCACCCGAGGAAATTGAGCTGCTTGAACATTTGTGCTTAACCAATAAAAAAATCAGCCTAAAAGTAGGATTAGAACATTGAGAATCAGCACCCCTTCTTTCTTCAAAAAAACAATCATACCATCATCAGGATGGTAATAACCTGTTATTGGCATATTCAGCATATGCATCTTAGGTTTCCAATTCAATCACAAACTTCCAAATCCTCGAGTATTTAAGGAAGATATGTTGTGTCATTGAAATTTTGAAATGCATGATCAAGTGCATTTAGTATTCTATTGAAATTGATGCTTCATCCAGTTAAGGTGAAGTTTGCCATGTAAACTACCATGCAGGAACACAATTGTAAAGATGATTGATTGTGTGAAATCTTTAAGTACACACTGTGTGAAACTCTCCAACATAAATGTATTAACTAAAGAGGAGAGCCATAAGACAGTGTGATAAGTGATAACTGAGCCACAATAAACCAACAATTCACATGATTGTTAGTAATAGCCTTGAAATGGAGGAGGTTATAAGATATAAGTTATAACACACTAGTCCTATGATAACAAGATTTGATACGAAACCAGGTTATGCAAGAGCGAGGTGTTAAATGGTCAGACATTTTCAGCAGTGAATCGCTATCCAAAAGTTTAAGCTCTGCCTTACCTATTGTGGAGGGAATAGATCGCGCAACTACTACTTTCCTTTTTTCTTTTTTGAGAAATATAAAAGATACGCCACCTTTGCCATTATATGACGTGGTGAAAGTATTACCTGGCCCAAGCGTCATTATTTTGCATGCAACTAAGCTTCTATCTATATACAAAGAAGAATGTGTGTGTAGATTCCATTAAAAAATACATGAATATAAAAACACAAGCCACCTTTGAATGACACGCAAGAAATCTCTTAAGATTTCAAATATATGAAGAAGAGAGGGTGCACCACAAAAAGTAAATACCATGTGTAAGAACTGCGATGACAGGAAACTGAGACAAAGGCAGTGTCTGAATCCAAAGGCATTTGGGTTCCCATGCTCATCAAATTCACCTCCATAGAAGCAACAGCATAAAGAACCCATGATGTCAGCAAGGTTGAGTCTATTCCTTTTTACAGTTCTGCTCTAGTAGTTTCCCAGTGCACAAGACAAGACTAATTCTATCAAATACTCCAAGACTTCGTCGGCGCTTAAAACTATAGAATTTCGTCAGAGGGAAGATATATGACAAACGGGGTCCCAGTCGTACCCGCAAGCCAAATCCCCCCCTTCAACTATTGAGCCAATCAAAATAGTTTGTAAATTTCCCTTGTCTCCACCGCAACACCAGATTTTTCTCTAACCCAGCTTTCCTGCCCAAGAAGCTAAGAACAAAAAGAAACACCAAGTAAGCATCCTGCGATCAATTGTAATCAAAGAACATGCATCTCAAAAGAATATAACATGCAGAAATCATCCCCAAAAAACATCCTGAAGCTAAATTAGCAATGAGTTAACGCCATATTCAGATACACGCCAATCACATGGATATCATAAAAACAACACCAGTTGCTGGGCTTCAAATCATTTTTCAGAAAAGATTCTGTGATTCAATACATACCCAGAAAGAAGAAGAAAAATCAGAAATTTGGCATCCAGAAAATAGAGAAATCCTGAAAGACCTAAGAAAAAGCAACGATCTTTAGGAGATTTCAGACGATACCCACAAAACCCGACGACCCAGAAAGCAGTCCGAATGAAAAAGGAATCGAGAAGGGGCGGTCAATGGATTAATACATGTGGGTGGGAACGCGGAGTGCAGCTGACCAAAATGATCAAAGAACGATTCTTGGAGGACGTAAAAGAAAAGGCAGGGGGGGATTGGTGGATGGGTGATGGAGAAAGGGGGTTTGTGGGGGATTCGGTTATTTATATATTGTCAAAATGTGCACTAATGACGATTGATTGACGAACATAGAGGTTGAATATATATATATATATATATATATATATATATATATATATATATATATATATATATATATATATGAGGAAAGGGAGCCTACTTTGTGAAGTAGGTAACTTACCTACTTCACATTTCACTTTTTGCAAAATTTTTTATTTTTTTTCAAAAATACCACCGTGGATTTTCATGATTATATCCCTCTAATATGTCATTCAAATTTCATTAGAAACGGAGACTCCTACGGCCTTCATCCAGAACATGGAAAATACAGCAAATCTGTGACCGTTAAAAAATGACTGTATGGATGGAGGCCGTAGGAGTCTCTGTTTCTGACGAAATTTGAATGACATATTAGAGGGATATAATTATGAAAACCCATGGTGGCATTTTTGAAAAAAAATAAAAAATTTTGCGAAAAGTGAAATGTGAAGTAGGTAAGTTACCTACTTCACAAAGTAGGCTCCCTTTCCTCATATATATATATATATATATATATATATATATATATGGGTAAAATGGGGCTGCCCCCAGGGGTAGCTAACTTAGCTACCCCGCCCCATTTTCCCCATGTTTTTAATTTTTTTTTGAAAATTTCTTCCATGAATATTCATCACTATATCCCTATATTATGTCATTAAAATTTCGTGTGAAACAGAGACTCCTACGGCCTCCATCCAGATAGTCATTTTTTTAACGGTAACAGGATTTTTTAAATCGACCCCGTTTGGATGGAGGTCGTAGGAGTCTCTGTTTCGCATGAAATTTGAATGACATAATATATGGATTTAATAATGAATTTACACGGTTTTAGATTTCAAAAAAAAATAAAAAAATTTGTGAAAAGGGGGCGGGGGGAGCTAAGTTAGCTCCCCCTAGGGGGCATACACATTTTACCCTATATATATATATAGAGAGAGAGAGAGAGAGAGAGAGGGTCCTTCCAATGAGGTGCACCTTTCCTGGGTGCTTGGAAAGTCACTCATAATGACCGTAAGATGGGGATCTAATGGATGAGATTAATACCACCAAGGAAAATGTAGGAGTGGTATTCGAACTAACTAATTAGCTAAGATTAAAGAGGACAATGAGCGTTTAACATAAAATAAAATATTTTGAAATTTTTTGAAATTTAAACACTTCTACAATTAATTCGAATTACTAATATAAAACATACCTAAAATAAATTATAACCTTACCAAAAACGTACGACCTGTATAACACTACAAAAACTGTTAAGCTCGATGTGGTACTTAGAATTACTAAAATTTACAAAAATAAGGGCTACAATACTAAACTATGCAAAGGAATACAACAAAAATGCTGACATACATTCAAAAATTGTTAATGGATTTACAATTACTAACATTATAATAAGAAATATCTTGATAATATGATCTATGTTTGTTGTATAATACAATATAATGGAATCACACATATTTGTTATAATGTATTGCAAGTTGGAAATATAGTTCAATCTCGATAAGACCATACAAATTTGCATCTGTTATTGTCGGTCTGTGTACATTATATTATTAAGATTTACAAATTATTAACACACATTACAATACACTGCAAAAGAATACAAAAGAAATCCAGGACTTTGTGAAATTGTTGCCAGTTATAACAAAATTGTAAACAAATATATGATATATAACACATCCAATTACAATATAACAAACCACAACACATTTTCTGCATCTACAATTTTAACTCTTACTACCATAACCAAATGAAAAATTCCTATAACAAAGCTTCACACTATAAGTAAAACTTACCTTAAACCTACGACTTGTAATCTTATAAGCTCAATGTGTTACTTTAAATTACTAATAATTACAATAATATGTACTACAATACAAAACAATGCAAAGGAATACATAATAAATACTCACATATATGCAATAATTGTCATTTAATTTACATTTTTTATCAAACTAATGAGATATGTCTCCGAAAACTACTATATGAGAAAGCATAACACAATATGTGCATAGAAGAACTCTACCTTTTTAAACAAGTTTCAAAGAGAAGTATTTCTATAAAAAACCTAACAGTATTAATCGAACTTGAGTAAAATTTTGAATTCACAAGTGATAAGAGCGTTGGGTTTACTTTAATTTACATAGATTTACAAATTATAACATTACAATACATTAGAGTTCATTAAAATACAAACTATTACAAAACGAACCAGTAAATTATATCCCGTATATTACTATTTGTAACTTTGAAATACAAAGTTGATCGATAAAATACATTTTATAATGTAAAAAATACAATATCAAAATAAAATTTAATGTTATGAAGCTTAAAATAATTAGAGGATGAAATTTACTATATAATAAATCATGAACTTATTAAATAAATGAATTACTTTATAAATATTCATTATTTATTATAAAAAATACATTATCTAATAGAAAATAAAACGATCCCTTAACAGGGGTTCGATTTAATAAATAACATCTTTTGATAGATAAGAAATTTTGAAAAACATTCAATTAGCATGATATAAGACAAATTGATCTTACGAAATTTAACTAATAAATCTATTTTTGAATGAATCAATGAATACTATGTACTAACAACGATGCAAAAAAAAGCTCTTCTAAATTTTTATAAAGAATAGCATTGAAAAATTGGAAGAAGGATGAAAGATTTCATACCTGGAAACGTGAAGAAGCTAAAGACGTTGTGGAATGAACAATGACGGGAAAAATTTTGAAATTTGAGAGTATATGATTATTTGAGAATAATATGTTTCTATTTTTAGCTAAAACAATCAACTATTAAATATTGATTATACAGCTACATAATTAATTTGACTTAAATAACTTAAAGTAATATATAGGAAGACTTTATCACCGTGATTTCCGCCTTCAGTTACAAGGTGACAGAAACAGAGTTCCCTCCCTCTCCGAACGACTTTGGCGACTCAAGAACCCTAGGGGGTTTGTCACCTTCGATCCACGGTGGCAAAGGCACGAAGACGACGAAACTAAGAAGAAGACAACCAGGTCAGACATAGCTCTAAAATGCTATATTGATTAGATTTCTTAGTATTTGGATTCACAAAAAATAATCTTCACCGTAGAAAATGCATGAGAGAACTGTATATATTTTAACCATCTGATTATCTTTTAATTGCAAAGAATGGATTTTTAAATCATCATATTATTCATATCTCGTTACAATGATCTTTGCAAAATTACGACAGTAAAAAAAACATGTAAACAATAAAACTTAGTTATACTGCTGCGCGAAAGCAAAAGATAAAATGTTAACAACAACATTCATGTCTGCTGTGTAATATTAAAATTACAGATGCATATTTTAGACGTTTATTTGTGGTGTTTTAACATATAAGAAATTACAATGAAAATATTGTAGAGATGAGCTGCAGCGAATCAGATTTCGATGAAATAAGGGGACCAAGAAAAATGAAAGAACACTTAAGCGGAAATTCTTCTAATGAGGACAATGTGAAGGAAGTTGTTGGTTCAAACCACACAATTTCATTGGTGATGAAAGGTACATGAAATTAATTAAAAACTAAATCATTACGTGTCTGCTAAAAATATAATGTATTTATTATTTGTGAATTACAGTGAAGGGTAAAGGCATGAGTAAAATCCCTGACATAGAAGATGCGGCTATTGAAGAGTGCATGACTGAAAAATATGGCAGTAAGATACAAATTACATATCCCTTTAGATAATTTTGTAAATTCTTATTGTTTAATCTGTTTTATGTGTTTTATACAAAATTACTATAAGAATGTGTTTACTTCTTTAAAGGTAAGGGCTACATACAGCACAGATGCTTTGTGGAGCATTTTGTTCAATTCATAGATGCTCATAGACCAACAACAAAGCAACAATGTCTGATTAATAAGACTGCATTCTCGAAATTAATAAACATTGGAAAGGTTGATATCCAAAGGAGGATTCTGCAATGGATTGTTGAACAATATCAAGGAGGACGCCAATTTAAATTTGGGAACCGGGTTCTGAACTTCACGGACGAAGACATAGGAGCAATATTAGGAATTCCAAGCACGGGCTTTGCAGTGACTGTGAAGGGCAGACACCTACAGTGGAAGAGCTATATTTCAGAGGAGATATTTGATTCTGGAATGATTTTCAATAGGAGGAAATTAGTCAATATTTTGATAGATTTCTACGATAGAGATGATGATGATGACTCGGTGGTTGTTTACGTTACTTGCTTGATATTATTCATGTTTTCCACGTTCTTGTTCCCAGATTGTGGATACTCTTTCCCAAGAGATTTACTCCATTACGTTGAATCTTTGGAAGATACCCGATTTTTTAACTGGTCAGACGCTGTAGCAAAAATTATTTTTTTCAACATGGAAGATGTATTGCATACAATACATCAGAGGAGGCAAGGATCGTCAAGAACAACACTTGGATATCTTACAGGTTGTGTAGCATGCCTATACGTAAGTAAACATGTTATTATATAATAATTTATAAAATCGTAACTAATCAGATATTTTTGAAAATTATAATAGGTCTGGATGTTAGAATACTGTTGTAAAGATCTTGTCGTCAACAGAGATCTACGTCCAAGGATACGGAAATGGACAGGCTCAATAAAAGGTTTATCAAGAAGAATCGCTTCACTCACCAATGAACAGGTATGACATAGTATATACACATAAATAATACTATATATGACTTAATGTTGTAAATGATAGTAATTTAAAGTTGACATACCTTTTTTTATAAACTACAAATGTATCAGATTATAGGAGGTTTGCATCCACAAAAAAATGAAATATTTAAAATAGGAGCAGATGAATATGTTTTCCCGTATGAAAGATTCATTCAATACGGGTTCTCATTGAGAAGGCTACAGATAAACCTCCAATCCCGAATAAAAGTGCCTGAGGATGGACCTGCAAGGAGATAGAGATACAAGAGGGCAGAATTTCAAATTGTAAAAAGTATACATCAAGAAACTAACATTCGTACTGGAAAAGGGACTGACAAGCAATGCATGTGTGATGAATTTTCAAAAGAAATAGACAGGTTGCAGAAGCTAATAGAAGAGCTGAATGATATACATCAAGATAAGGATGCTAAAATCACAACTTATGAAATTCAGTTAAGAAGGTTGGAAATGGATAATGAAGAACTGAGAGGGAAACTGGAAAAAGCAACTCCAGCTGAAGTAAACAAAGAAATCAATGAGAAATTGATAATGGAAGGAGAGAACAAACTGACTGAGGTTGATGATCAGAAAAATACACTTGTGGTGGAAAGCATTTCTGAAATTGTCACCAAGTTGGATACAAAATAAGAAGGAGAAATTAATTTATCCAAAAAAGATGGTATTCCATGTTTTGATCTTGGAATTGTGGAGCATGAGTCCGTTGTCACAGATAAAAATAAGGTCGGACAAAGGAAGAGAAGAAAGGAGAGATCAGAAGTGCATCCTAGCTCGTTGGCAAAAAGAGTCAAAGAGAGGAATGCAGCCAAAAGAGATGCAAGGGAAACAAGAGAAAGTATTACAAGTGAAACAGACCACGAGGTGTGTATTAGAACTTGATTATTAATCATACAATGATTTATAGTTCTTCCAGAGAATATATATGACATATTTACAGTTTTAATGATTAATCTTCTAAAAATGATATATATATATAAACATTACAGTATCTCTGTGATCCTGCGACTGACTTTATCGGATATGCTAACATAACCGAGGATCAAAGGAGATTGATTAGGATTTCCTAAGAGACCCGCGGACAAGTAAGTTGTGATTTAAGATAAGAACTTATGTTTTATAGAAATTTGTAATTATAATTTAATGTTATTCTGCTCAAAACTGCAGGTTCAACGCCACATACTTCACACCTCTTGGAATTTTTTGCAAGGGAAAAGAGATACATCATTCCTTATATGAGAAAATGATTGAAGATAGCGTAATCACATTATTTTAATTCAGATTTCTATATAAACCATAAAATACTCTGATGATTTATTTACTTGGAATACAGATTTTGGAAATGTTCATGGATGTTCTGCGACATAGATATTGTACCGGTGACACGATCACATTCCTATTCACGCCTATTTACAAGATGGTTAGTCACTTCAATCACATATAAATCTCCAAATAAATCATAATACTTTCAACTTCTACATGCAGTAATATTTTGTAAATACGATTGATAGAGCTACAAAGGAAGAGATCAATAATCTGGACAACCTTCATGAATTGGAAGATGAAAGGCTGATTGGATTGTCTAAGGTTTTCACAGTTATTCATACCAAGAATCACTGGCATCTTTTGGTCACAGACTTCACAGCGAGGAAATTCTATGCATATAACTCGATGAAAGGGTCAAAATTTCACAAAAAAGATGCTCAAAAATGGGTATGTTTAATTACAATATGTTTTTTATTGAAAACATCTTATGTTTACAATGGAAATTAACAAGTTAATTTTTTTAGCATGGCTGGATGTGCGAATGCTTTGGCATGAACCTGGTGGACGAAACAATGAATGATTGGGAGATAATATATGTGGTTGACAGCCCGCAACAACCTCCTCACAGCTTGGATTGCGGTGTCTACGTGATGAAGACAATGGAGTACTTGTGTGAAGGGAGGGCTCCGGACTTCAGCTATGAAGACATTCCAAGATTCAGGGCAGAAATAGCTTGTACTCTTTTGACATGCGAACACGTTGATAATGAAGCTGGAAATGAATTGACCGATGATGGTGCATGGTATTTTCATGACAACACCAAAAAAATATTTCATAGATGTTGAACAGTGTTGACATTTAGATTTCTGAAACAATATTTAGTAGTTTGTCTTTATAAGTATTTCCTGGAAAGATAACTTTGGTTTGTATTTAGAAGTATTTCCTGGAATGTTGAAGAATGTTGGTTTGTTTATTTTGTTTACCTTACATAATTCAGCCATGTTACGTCTTTTATACCGTCTATTATGAATGAATTGTATTGTTTGATGATCTTATATTTGGTAATATGCATATAACTGTAAATTCATATGTAAATTCATTATTATTTAACTGTATAAAATGTTGGTGCATAATATATTTAAGATTATATAAATGATGTCATGAAGTGAGAAGGTACCGTTAACTATAAAAAGATAATGCGATAAATAAACCAATCGACATATATGTTAACATTACATAATACAATGTATTTTGGTCCATAGTTTATTTATTCAAATTTTACATTATAATGTTTAAATTTACTGTATTGGTCTTACATTTACCAATGTAAAAATTAAAATAATATGATATATTTTAATATATGTTATTATATTTTACAATAACTGCAACATGGCTGCAATACTGAAATTGATTGTTTTACACATCAATGAAATACATTAAGAATTCATATTTTTCAATTATATCTAAATCATTTGATTCATCATAAAAAGTATGATTATCTACCTATAATCATTTAATAGTACGTTTGATATTCTCTATTATAATAACATTATACAAAGATCATTATATATTAAATGGATTTGAGTACATTCTCCGATATAATGATGAAATTCTAAATTCGAATCTAATGGATATATGGGTCTAGTATGTAAAATTAACTTAATTATGATGTCGACAATCTGAAGATAGCGTCATATAAGTCGTTTCAAAAAATAATATATTCCTGAAAATTTAAAAATTACTGCAATTGATCAGTTAGCGTTAACAATCTGAAGATAACTTGAAACATAAATCAGTCGTCATATATTTTACATTATATTACAATAAGAATGTGGCTATATAATATATTGTATCATATTGTACATTATATTCCTTTATTTTACAATATTACACTTATAATATATTACTATATTTTGTAATATTTTACTATATCTGTATGACAAATACAACACTAAAAAAGATTCTTAATCATCACCAACAATAAAATCCACGAATGCTATTTATTTAGTTAATCTTGTTTTTCATGAATAACGTTGTGTCGTTTGACGACCACAAAACTTTTTATCAGATAATAATAATCATCCGTACCTAATATGATACATACAAGGTCTGACTATTACTTCGTAGATATTAGATTCAAATGTTTGCACAAATTACAAAAAATATAACATTAAATCAATAATGACCATCTATTGTTTGAGTAACATCAGATCATACAACCAATATAAATCAACCAACACCATGATTTATGAAAAAATACATATAAATATAGTCTTAAAACATCAGTCTGTATTTTCTAATGGCTACAACTATGTACTCTTCCATCTTGATAAAAAAGAACCTGCAAAGAAAAAGGACACTACATCACTAAGCTTGATTGAATATAATAAATCGAAAAAATATACAATTTTAATGTGTAACTTACCATGCTGATTTTAAATAATTGTGTATGTGATATCTGAAATATGTTCTCCTGAGTAAACTCTGTAGAAAGAAAAAAGGATATCTAAATATATGAATAAAAATATAATAACGAAATAAAGTGTTAAAAAAATATACCATCTAGCATGCAAGAAATTTGCAATATATTTGTTATCATTCTGACTGTCCTGAATCATCACTGAATGTAAAAATTGTCAGATTTTAAAAACAATAGAAATATATAAAAAATATATATTGTTTAACACTTCATACCAGTCTAGAGTAGATTGAATCTTGTTTGAAGGGCAATGCCCAACATTGTACTTCATGCACGCTTTGCACTGCCTGCCTCTATTTCTTTTTAATTCTTGTTGAGATATTCGACGACTACCTGAACCTTTTGGTCTTCCTCCCCTTCCACTACCTTTAGTTTTTTTGCAGTAACCGGAACAAGAACATGATTATTATTATCATCATGAGATTCCAAATGAGGTTGATCATGTGATACATTTGATAATCTTTTTTTTGCATTTAAACTTTGCACTTCCTCGAGCAATTTCACAAGCTTTGCTTTGACAAAAAAAATGTCATCATATTCTACGCTACTTTCAGCCACAATCTGAGAGCAAATATTATTTAACTGTCCAGACCTTTCATGTTGTGGATTTTGGTTGTAGATTGGATAATTAGCAGAACTCTTAATATTCCTGATCCATCTGGGCAGGATAAAAGAACTAGAAAGAAATGAATCTCCTCTGAACTTGATAACATCAAGTAAGTGCCTGCATGGTATTCCTTGAAATTTCATTTTTTTGCATTCACAAGATAGATAATCAGACTGATGTATTTCGGAAACTATTCTATCTTTTACAGACTTATCAATTGAAGAAACATTGTAACATGACAATCCATCTTTGATTTCAGAAACACGAATATTTAACATTATTAACTCCTTCAACTCTTTCTGAAATTTGTAGAAAATCCTTTTCGAATAAACATCAACCATTTGTTCTTCCAAAGTCCATTTGGTTCTTAACTTAGGCCTTCTAGTCTTTGAATCATGATCCATGTCATTCTCACGTTCTCTTAACCTCTGGATGGCTGTCTGGAATCTGGAAACAAACTCTAAAAGAGTGTTCTGTTTAGTAATAGAATTTTGTAAAAATGAGTTCATACTTTCACTCCTTTGAGTGCTACGCATCCCAGCAAAAGAATGTGTCATTTGTACATACATCTATCCATTTGTGTCTTATGTCATACTTCTCTGTTAACCATTTATTCTCAAGAAATCCAAACTCAGATATGGCTGCTGACCAACCATCTTCAAATTGATCAATAGACTCACTCCGCCAAACAAGTCTGTTGAATGTTTTAAGAGCCTTGACAATTTCCTTCATTCTATCCAGTTTAAGTTTCAGCTTTGTCATAATGTGCCATGTACAAAACTTGTGAACAGTGTTAGGAAAAGAAAGACGGATTGCGGCACATATTGCTGGATCTTCATCAGTAATTATAGAAATGGGGTGTTTTCTCCCAGCTTCAAGAAATTGATTAAATAACCATGTAAAACTTTCTGTTGTTTCTCTGTTTATAAATGCATTACCAAAAAAATTGAGCAACCATGGTGGTTAATGTTAGACTTGTGAGCCCTGGGCGAACCATTCTTACAATAAATGTTATTATAATATTTAAGTTTATCAATAAAAGTTATTGATGTTTCACTCCCTTTCTGAAATTATATGAATGAATGCACTATAAGGTCCCTCTGTACAATTAGGGTTATGTACCATGGCCAGCTTGATGATCATATAGCTGTTGTTTCATTAAATGAATCATAGAGGCTGGTGTTTGGATGAATATCTAAGGAGTTAGATGGAGGACTCATCAAACACCGTCAAATGATTGTCAAGTGGAGATCTCCAGCCTGAGTAGGAGATGGCAATCCTTTCTCACATAGGCTGATATCTGACCGACCTCTTGATGCAGGTCCTCTGCATGGGAATAGTGATTCGGAGGTGTCAGATTAGTTAGGTCAATGGGTTGACCTAACGAGATCGAGATAACCTAAGTCCTATGTTGAATGCTGTCACAGCATAGGCATGCATCCTCTGACCGAAGACAGATATATTGCTATATATCTGAGTATGTACATTTGGCAGACCAATAGGTTGATGACCTAACCAAGGTCTATACACCGGCGAGCTGGTGTGCATATAAGGGTATATGAGCAATATGATCTCTCAAAGGGATCATACAGGTTCACTTGTGAACCGGAAGACATGAGCTCACTCATGAGGTATTGGGACCGATCAAATTCCATGCATGGTCGTCATGCTTTGGAAGCATGACATGAATTTGAAGGTATGATATATGCTTTGGGAAAGCATATGATCGATACCAAATCCCAATGACCAAGATTGAGAAACTTAATGATTAAACCCTGAAGAAGACAGTATAAAATGATCTTGATCTTCGGGTTGATCATGGGTCTTCCAGTATGCAGGATGTACAGGTATTGGGAATACCTGAAGGGTGATGTGATCATAAACGATTGTATATCCATGACGCTTCCATTCCGAGGGAGTGATGAAGCAGGTCTGGATTTTAGTGACTCCTTTCAGTAGAGAAGCAATCCGATCTTAGTCCAAGTGTTGGACATTGGTCTGAATGGGATTCAGATTCAACGAGAAGATTGGATTTGCGGTCTTGATTTAATCAAGCATCTGTGGGAGGTTCGTTCGATCTGGATTTGAGATAATATCTCAACATCCAAGTCACTATACATGGAATAATACAATCGCCCTGTCCTTATCTCCAAGTATCTGCGGAGAAAGCACATTATTCTTGAAAGGGTTCAAGAATAATTCTTTTGATGAAATATCCAAGCAAGGACTTGATGATTAAATGCAATTTAATTATCAAGCTTAAATATGAATATGATTCATATTGTGAAAATGATTATCTAAGATAATTAAATGAGATTTAATTATCAAGGATTAAGAGAATGTGGATAACACTATCCATGATATATGTGTGTTATAAATATGATTTATAATATACATATATAAGAGAGAGAGTTTATGTAAATAGCATTTGTTAATTAATAATGTGGATTGGATTCACATTTGTTAATTAATTGGAAATGCAATTTACTAACTAGTTTGGGTTGTGAATATGATTCACACAATATTCAATGGCAAGATTGAAATATTCACAAATTAATTTGGAATTAATTTGGTGAATATTTATTGTGATTAATTAAGGAATAATGTGATAAAATAAAATAGAGAAAAACCACCTCCATGGGTGGCGTCACCCATGAATTGTTCATGGGTGACGCCCCCCCTTTTTAGGAGGTTGGTTAACTCCACTTCATTTATCATATTATCTCTTGATTAATTAATTTTAAATTGATGTTGTTGAACAACAATCCTAGCCATTGATTTATCATGGACCAAGCATAGCCCTTGGATCCATGTGTCCCATGGATTGAGATCCATTGGATCCTAAACTAGTATAAAAGGAGGGCTAGGGTAGCCTTTCCAAGGTACATCATCTAGAGTTGTAGAAGACTACTACTCTCTCTCTCTCTCTAATTCTCGTGAGGTCTCTCTCTTAATATCCAAGTGGCCGTCCACTTTGCATATTGAAGAGGAGAGCATCTTGCTTCGCCTTCGACGCTTGGATCTTCGTCAAGGATTGCGGGAAGGACGCGACTCATCATCGTGCCCGCAAGCGCATTCTCCGTGGGTCGGACTTAAGATAGGAGGATCTCTACTTTGGGATCTCGCAATCACAACCACGCTTCAAGAGGTATTCCTTATACTTTATGGTTTGATGAAACGATCCGAGAAGTGTTCTCGTGATCATGTGGTTTCATCGTTAAGTTAAAAAATTTTAATTTCCGCTGCTTCTAGCATCTAGTACGACTAATTGCTCCGATTGCATACGATGCGATCGACACGCTTCCGTGATGCGCTTAAGGATTCACAATATCCTTCAGTTAACTCCACAGAAAGAGGCAAATATTAATTTCTTTCATTTATTATATATGTCGTATCAAAAGAAATTGTATCGCCAAAAACCTTATAATCTTCAATGGATACATTGTCAGCCCAGAATAAATAGGTGAGCCTATTATCCTCATCAGTTCGATATGAGTAAAAAAATTCAGGCGTCAATTTTTTGCAATTATCAAAGAGATCTAACACAAGTTTTGCGTCCAAACCATCGCGACGTCTTCTCTCATCCCTATTAAGGTTGTATATATCACGTACAATGCCACCAACTTTGTTGTTTGTAATGAAGCCGTTATCCAAAAATGCCGATTGTTTTGAGGCAGGAATATTAACATCAGTCATGTACTTGATAAGCATTTTAACAGCTTTAGAAAACTTTCTATTGGCACGAAGATACAACCGTTTGCTGGGGGATACTAGGTTATGATTGTGTTCTTCATTGAAAGAAAACACTATCCAATCATGATCATCAAACCTATATTTAACCGACATCATGGCCTTACACCCAGTTCGAACAACACCAA
Organism: Ottelia alismoides; assembly: GCA_037367405.1. Classification (NCBI taxonomy): domain Eukaryota; kingdom Viridiplantae; phylum Streptophyta; class Magnoliopsida; order Alismatales; family Hydrocharitaceae; genus Ottelia; species Ottelia alismoides. The sequence continues at coordinate 278,791 of JAZKJV010008789.1, read as the reverse complement.
CAGCTCTCTCCGATCTTTCAAACATACTTTCATCGCTGCAATCACTTTCAACTGAGTATGCACCTCTTGATGATGAAGAAGCTCTTGATTTTCCTTCTTTCCAACAAACAAAACTCTTAAACACAAGTGTCTTATTTTTAGTTAATCTATCAACTCTATGTCTTGTGCTACTTTTGCGTATATTGAATCCCTCTTTTGTAGCATAAACTTCATAAAAATTATACGCATGTTGAACGGAACCAAAAACTATGCCAACAGTGGGTATATGCTGATAATTATGACAATTTGCAGTAGGGGAACTTGGATCAACTGCATTATTTTAAATATAATCGAAAACATATTAATGTTATTACCTAAGGATATATTGTTTGCATCATTAATAAATTTACACAATAATATTATTACCTGCAAAGGATGCATCAGTTTCTACGCACTCTGAGTATATAATGTTTGCAGCAGAATCCTAATATAAAAATTGCAGAGACATAAATTCTCAAAAAACAAAAATAATAATAGATAAATATTTGGTGTCTCATTACCTCAATATATGGAAGACGTTCTTCTGTAATATCTTTGGAATAAAGAGCTCCAGAAATTTGTCCTAGAAAAAAAAATAAAGTGAAATTATGTATAATGTCGTAGGAAATAGTATTCAAGAGCAATAAAAAGTAAAATAAATACTCATAAGTAGCACTGGATATTGAAGTTACATATATTATATGAAACTAATATATTGAAAAATATGAAGAAATATAGTAAACTATAAATATGTATTATTTTATAAAAAACATGGTTATGTACTATATTGGTGAATATAGTACAATAGAAAATAAAATTGTGAATCCAATAAGGAACGAATGAAATGGATGCATAAAAATCATATTATTTATATTAAAATGAAGATTTAGAATAAAAGAACAAGACCTGGATGGAGAGAACCGATATCAGAATTGTCGTGACCTGTATCTATGGTGCTATTATCCTGTTTAAAACATGATAATGTACATCAAAATGAAATAATTACAACAACAAATAAATATAATGTATGAACCTGGTAGATTTCTTCAAAATAGTTAGACATAAACTAGGATGCAGAATCATCGTCTGATGAAGATGACGGATCTTCCATGACGAAGAACGACTGAGAATACAAAATATTAAACGAAAAAAATGAAATAAAATTATTTACACAAAACCACTTACCGTAAAATATGGGATAATTAATTACACTAAATGACGCATGACGTATCTAAAAATAGGAAGTAGAATACTTATTGGCAACCATGCGATTTTAACATATTTGATTACGTCTTAAATGAATTAGTTTACTAAAAATAGAATACCGGGAGTGGTTTATTGGGTGGTGATGAACGCGGAGATCGACGGTCTTAAGTTCCACACAAGGCGGGAACTCAGTCGGTGTGATGACCAATCAAAATCCGCGGTTCAGTCAACAATTAACCCACACTAAAGATCAATAAATTAGAAATAATGTGGAGTTAAAATTTATTTTTAACTCTGCACAAAATGTATAGGAAGCAAGTATGCAGAGAGTTCGAACACAGGGAGCAAGCAGGGTAATTCACAAAAATTGTGCTCAAGTGCGAATGTGTGATGTGTCTACACTAAGCAAGCAATCAATGAAGTTTTTGTGGGTTTTTAATTTTTAATTTTTTTTTAATTTTTAATTTTGTATTTGGATTTTTAATTTTCTGATTTTTATATTTTATATTTTATATTTTTTTTCTTTTTCAATATTGGAAAGTAAAGACAAGATAATAGAAGGCAAGCTAAAATATTTATAAAATGGTGCAAAAATAACCAAAACTTCAGGAATAAAATGTTTTTGATATTTTTATGGTTTTCTACTGTTTTTGTGATTTTTGGGGATTTTTCAAGGTGTTTTTGGTATTTTAAAATGCTGAAATGAGGGAAAACAGTGGAAATAAGGCTGGCTGTGGATAAAATGAGATTTAAAAATAGCAACCAGTAGCTCAAAATTTTCACACTATTTTTCAAATAAAAAGGACAAAATAAGGAACAAACAGAAACTGAGTTTTTGATTTTTGGAGTTTTCTCTGATTTTATATATTTTTTTGAAGTTTTAGAGTGTTTTTAAATTTTTAGTGTTTTTCTTTTGAGATTTTTTAGTGGTTTTTGGACTGACACTAAAAGATGACAAAATAGACACTAGGTAATTTTTTTGGAATTTTTGAAGGGGTTTTAATATTTTTTTGGTATTTTCTAAACTAGACAGTGCACAAATAGCAAGTTTTTGATTTTTAATAAATATGAAAATGAAGTGAAATCAAAAACTAAATAGCTGGCGTGAAAGTACACATATCCAGAAGCTTAAACCTATTTTTGTGGAATTTTTGGAGTTAAAATGATATGTCAAATAAATACAACAAGCATCCAAACATTAAACAGTCCTGGCAGGGGTAGATATGCAATATTTAAAACATCCAGGGGCAAACATGCACTTTTCCACAAAATATTACACTATATATTCAATTTCTGGAACCAAAATGCAATCACAAAAACTGCCAGGGCACGCCTACAAATTACCCACCAGGGCGCGTGACTTGCACGCGCCTGGGAAGGACCAAAACGCAATATAGCGAAAACCTGGGGGTCACTTTGCAAAATATCCCAAGATATTACACGTGCTTTGAAAATTTCAGGACTGAAACGAAATGAACAAAAGCCCAAGGGTGCCTCTGCAAAATGCCCACACCTCACGTGAACTGGTCACGTGAGGTGACGTGGCGAGGGACCTAAACGTAAATAAATAAAGTACGGTGGGTCTCTTTGCAAATATTACAAAATATCTACGCTACAGACAAAAGTTTAAAGACTAAATATTAAATACAAAAATGGCGAGGGTGATGGTGCAAAATACCCTCGACGCGACGCTCCGATGTTGACACGTGGCTCGAATCCAACGGCTGGGGCGACGAGGCGTGATCCGACGGCTGGATGCGATCCACTTATCCACGTGGCGCACGATGAGCGGCCGATGACGGTTCGTGGATGCGCGGCTGAGATTAGAACGCTCGAAGATGATCTGACGGCTGAGGCTTGGTGCGATCCAACGGTCACGGCTTGATCTGGAGTTGCGGCTCGATCGGACGGCGGTGAAGCAAGGAGGAAGAACGGGGAAGAAGGCCGGCGATGGCGAACTTCCCCGGCTCCGTTCTCGCTCCTCTGGCGATGAATGTGCTCCAAAATGGAGCTGCAGACTCCTGGGGTCGTCCTCTTCCTCCTGGGGGCCTCAAAAGTACACGACGATGGCCGTGCTGCTCGCAGACGGTCGGCGGAGCTGGAGAGCTCGGCTGAGCTCCGGCGAGCCTCAAAATCGCTCCCAGGCGCGATTCAACGTGCGTTGACCCTGCAAAAAGAGTTAGAAGGTCCAGGGCAAAGTGCCTGGACCTTTGGTGGACCTTAACTAAGCGCGAGGTGGAATGGACGTGGTTGTCGGAGGTGCGCTCCGGCGAGGTTGCGTGAGTGGGTGAAATACGCGATGGATCTTTGATTTTTTTGGGGGTTTTTAAAGCCTAAGCTAACAGGAACGAGATGCAATAAGGAAATGGCGGAGTGGAAGTCCTCGATGGCCGGAGCCAGAGGAAAAAGACTACCTCGACGCCGGTGATTGGCGGAGGTGCTGGAGTCGTCCTCGACCTCGGACGCCTTGGCTGAGAGGCTCGCGGCGAAGCTGTCACCTCCGGCGAGACCTGGAGCGCAAGAGAGGCGGAGAGGGATGGACCAAGGGGACTCAAATTCAAAAGGAAAGGAGGGGGTTGGTTATATGTGGTTTGACCCATGGTGACAGGGGTCCAAAGACCAAGAGGTCTGGAGCACCTCATTGATCCATACCCCGATGTAAACATTCGGCGGGCATGAGGGATGAACGAGGAACAATGTTGCAGAAGATGGCAACACAAAAAGATGCAAGTCTTGGCCTCGAAAAACCCTTGAAATTGGGTCAAAACCGAGGGTGTCAGGCGCTACAGGGGTAGGTCAGACTGTTGACCTAGGTCAACAGTCCTGGCCTCCTGGTTGGTCCACGTGGACCAACCAGGAAAAACCCTGGAACAAAGTCTTATTAAATCAATTTAAAATAATAAATGGTCGAATTAAATAAAAGTTATAAAATAAGAAATGCTCAAAATTTTATATAGTATTTTATTCTGATTTTTATTTATTTTTATGACTTATATTTTTACAAGTTACCTTTTTAACCATGTATAGGTATAATACCTATGTATTTTGATATTTTATTTTTATTTTGGTATTTTATCTTTTTATTATTTTTATTTATGATTTTGTAAAATTATAACATACTTTTATATACATAAGTATATTTTTATTTTATTTTTCTGAGGTGTTTTGTATATTTAATAAAATGTAAGTATAGTTTATACAGGTATGTGTATAAGTATAATACCTATGTTTTGAATTTACAAGTATTTTATTTTTATTTTTATTTAGGTTTTTATTCTAATTTTAATGTACATAATTATTATAAGTATTATTTACAATATTATAAAAATATAAAAGTATAAAAATAATGAATAAATAATAAATTGAATATTTTAATAGGTACAAGGGTACAATGTGGGTCCAAAAGCCAACTTTCAAACCGTAGCTCCGCCAAATGCGAAACCACCGCCATTGGGTAGATTATTTTATTCTATATACAATTAAAGGTGAGTATACTGCATTTGGAGTTGTCAGTTGTGAGATACAGGTCTGGGAAGTTGGGATTTTGGATTCTTATTCAGACCATATCTTTTTGTCTGTATATGATTTTTCTGTGAAATCAATTTTGTATTTTTCTTTATTAATTTATCTACAACTTTTATGTACAAAGTTTCTTTATTTGAGGTACAAAAAGTGGAACCAAAAATATGTCCCAAAATGAATAAAGAATGAATAAAATGTATAGGTATTTTATCTGTGTTTCTGACCTTATCTCCCCCTACTTTATTCCTTGTCGACCTATTCATCAAGATGCCTAGGTCTCGGGGGTTTTGGGTCATAAAATATTTACAATATTTTATTCTTTTTCTTTTCTTTATTTATTCTATAATTTTGGCCTTAATTACAGTAATTTATACACTGTTTGGATGCACATGTATGAATGCTAAGATGCTCTATTTAGTGCTATTTTCAGGCATTTGCTAGGGTTTTTGGTGCCAAAATGATAGAATAAAGATGATGAAATGTGGATTCATCAGGTGGTTTCACATGGTTTCGCATGACTGAAAACAGACATATCATAGCCGTCGATATAGATCAGACGGCCAAGATTCGTGGCTTTCCTTATAACAAGGAAAGGTGCACCTCATCTGAAAATTTTTCCTATATATATATATGTATATATGGAATTTATCCACGGAGTACTGTGCCCATTTGAATGGAATGAGCCCATCCTCACAGCCGTTGGATTACCAATATCAATCCCTAAATTTTAGGATCACGTCACAAGTCACAATATTTGGTGTCTATTTAAAAATGGTATTTTCAGACTTTCTAAAATTAGCGTCCGCTGATATTTTATATTTGATATGGTCATTTCGAACATATTCTTGTTGATCTTGCGCGACGACCAAGCTTCTGAAATTGCAGGAGCTTCGTTCTTCGAAGGTATTTTTGTAGAAATTTTTTTAATCAATCGTCGTTGCAAAATTTATGTTTCCTCTTATTTTTGCTCGTGAGTTGTCATTGTTGGTTCATATTATTATCTCAGTTTAATCGTTTGTTTTTATATTTTCGATTTCAGATTCAAACGCGATGCTCGATTTGTCATTGGATTTGGATCATGAAGTCTCAGAAGCAATGACGAATGATGATTCTTGGTTGGATTTCGATCGTGAGAACATCATATGAGAAGGAACAATGATGGATGACTATCAATTATATTTAGATCATGAAAGCAATATGATTGCTTAAAAGTTTACATCCACAGCACACGAGATTCTGTTGTTCTATCTTTTGAAAATGATATCATTAGATATAATCAGACAGTCTTTGTTTTAATATAAGTAAATTTTGTATTAATATCATTAACATGATGTGTATAACAAGTAACTTGTTAAATTACGTAAGTAACTTACAGATCATCGTCCTATTTGTAAGAACGATAAGTAACATCTTATATATTGTGCGTAACATATTCAAATGGAATCGGTAACATATATACAATAGTCAAGTAAATAGTTGTTGCGAGATTGGTAATATCCAAACAATGGTTAGTAATTTACATTCATTTGATTATATGGTACATATTTCAGTAATATGGATACACTGGTCAAGTAAATGCTTCTTGTGAAGTCAGTAAAACCATAACAAATGGTCAGTAATTTCCATATGTGTTATTAATTTGAATAGATTTTGGTAATTTAGAGATAGTACTCAAGTAATGTATATACAATCTCAAGTAACTTTTTGTTGTTTGTTCAGTAATGTATATATCTATATCTTATAGCACATGTTTATATGTTACATATTTTAGTAATATGAATACAATGGTCAAGTAAGTGCTTGTTGTGAAGTCAGTAAAATCATAACAAATGGTCAGTAATTTCCATATGTGTTATTAATTTGAATACAATTTAGTAATTTAGAGATACTACTCAAGTAATATATATACAGTCTCAAGTAATTTTTGTTGTGTGTTCAGTAATGTATATATAATTCTCAAGTAATGGCTATTATGAGATCGGTAATAATAAAATAATATCTTCAGTAATAATCAGAATGGGTTCAGTAATATGGACATTGTAATCAGTAAATATTGTATGGACACTAGTAATTACATAACCAGTAATTGATGTATGGATATTAGTAACTATAACTTCAGTAACAATTACAATGAGTTCAGTAACATTCATAATGCGTTCAGTAACATTCAGTATGGACATTTTTAATTAGCCCAGTAACATTCATATGCATTGGGAGTTCAGTAACAATTACAAAGAGTTCAGTAACATTCAGTATGGACATTTGTAATTAGCCAAGTAACATTCATATGCATTGGGAGTTCAGTAACAATTACAAAGAGTTCAGTAACATTCAGTATGGACATTTATAATTAGTAATTGCTATATGAACGTTATAACTTCAGTAACATTCATAATACGTTCAGTAATATGCATATTTGTAATCGGTAATTATTGTATGGACATTAGTAACTGACGTAATCAATAACTATAATCAGTAATTTAGAAGTTTACATATCTATACGTGGAATGATCATTCCATAAATAGATCGAATGCTGGCAATAATTAAAATGTGTATTCTTTTATCTTACTAAAACCGACCACCTATTTTTATGGAAATGATTTAACTCGAATTCCTATTATGTTAATAATGCAAAGTACATTGCTATTACCAAAACCGTCCCCTTCCAAATAAACCATCACATACACGTGGCGAGCCCATGTTTGGTGCTCAAAAAACCTCAAATGGGCACAGTGCTCTCTGGATATGCCCTCTCTCTCTCTCTCTCTCTATATATATATATATATATATATATATATATATTGAAGACGATGAAGCAAGGAATCTGAATTTCATGGAAATATATCGTGCATAATAGGTTCTCTTTCTGCTTGCCTATATGGATGCGGTATGATGTGAGATTCTTATGATAAATAATTATCAAACTATGCTTGATAACATGGACACGCTACTTGAGTATTATAATTCTCTGGACTTTCATTAGCAAGATAAGGAGAGATCAGATATGAGAGGTAAGTGGTAGTTATTTGATATTCTCCGTTCGTTTGGGGGAAGAAAAATGAATAATCACTACAAGAAAAACGAGTTATAGTCACGAAATGTGGCTACGGAAACTTGTGGCCACGATAATTCCGTGACCACTAGTTTCTCATAGCTACAATTCTGTGACCAAAGTCTTCAACAAGAGTTGTGGCCACGACAAGTTCTGTAGTCATTTGTAGTGGCCACCATATATTTATGGTTAGAGAACTCTCACGGCGAGACTTGTAGCAACTGCTACTGGTCACGATGTGTTGTGACCATAGCCCAATTTTGTGGCTACAAGCCTTACATTCGTCGGTATAGTTCTGTAGCCACAACTTGTTTTCCTTGTAGTGAATTAATACGATATCAAAACAATTATGTTTCTTGAGATTTATTGTGTTTTGGAAAAAAATACAACATGGATAGCTTAAATTTCATGTACGACACTACTTTGACATTGAAATGTATTACGCAATGTAGATGTTCCAAAAACATGGATTGCATAAATATGTATTACATTACGATGTTCTCTGTAGTTTTCAGTGGATCCGAGTAATAATTGCTTTCATTTGATGGAATGATGGGAAACAACGATCTTTTCATTCGGTGCATGTATTACCAACCTACAACGCATCATTAAAAATACATCGGACTAAATCATGAGTAAATTTCCATCGTATAAACAATTTGCCAAAAGCGAAACCGTAGCCTTACCGAGTCCCATGACTATAGATTGTTTGTGGTGACATTATTGACCTTCGCTGTCTCATGCTCACACATATCAAAAAATCTATCTTTGTATATGACGCATTCCGATTTTTTCCGTGTTTATGTATGCAAATCTATGGATAGCCTATTCGAAATCTTTTTCGTTTAAACTGGCTACAATTGTATTTCATCCACGACATTAAATATTGTCTCCCACATATTCTGAGTAGTTCTTGATCAATTATTTGAATGAGAGCACTATCCATTTCAAACGTCAACACCAACCTTGCCATTATAACTAAACAATCAAGCAAGAAAGACATAATCAAAGAACTATTAAAACCATTTGAGAAGTTGGTATCTTGATTACATTCGACAATGACAAAATAATTATATAATTACACAAAGTTGTATTAAAATTGCACGCTATCAAAAAAGTATTAACATTTATACACTTTGCCATTAATCTAAGATGCAGTACAACATGTTTATCACACATCAATTTGTCGATCTTATTCTGAGCAGATGTGAATTGTCTTGTTATATGTAAGATAAATTGTTCCTTCTTTCGAATTAGATGGTATTTTTTTGTCTAACCATTTGGCTTAGATCATTTCAAAAAATTCCAAAATATTTATAATATCACCATGAAGACCTCCACCAGCAATGAATGTATTGTGCGGCAATGAAGAAACCTTGGTCTTCTATCCATAAGGCCTCTGTTACAAGATATGATGCAAGTTATGTTTAAAATTGCTATTTCTCATAGATGTACTTGATTTCAATGATGTTTCAAACATTAATATCGATGGATTCTAAGAAAATTTGCATATGTGCATTCCAATTTGTTGTAGTTTGATCCATCACGGTGTGGTGGCTTGACATCGGATTGGTTCTCAAAGCTTTTGCTAGTTAAACCTCACATATGTATTCTCGATGTGTTACTTTGAAGTACCGATCCAGGCACTGATACCAAATGTGAGTTTACATATCGTGACACCACTAGGGAATGAATAACGCTTCAAGGTAGCTTAGAAATTTTATTACGAAATTACTGACATGCATAGAATATTCAGAACAAATAAGCAAATCAGCACACTACACAATATTTTAACGTGGATACCCACTCAAGTAAAAACCACGACCTGTCTTCCTAACTCGAGATCTCCCAGTTAGTCGCGCTAACCAACTACTTCACTAAAAAGCATGAGACATCTATGCAGATATCTCAACTTCTTATAATAATTACCGCTTCATAATCTTGGGTCAAACACCAAGATCAAAAGTACATACACACGCACATTATAACACTTGCAAAAGAATAGATGGACTTCAACTTTTTTCTTACTTCCACTTGATAAGCAGAAGCTACGGAGTCAAGTTCTTACTACAAACTTGAGGATCTAACACCTAAAGGTTCCTACAGAGGATATTAATAGAAAATATATATACTTTGCAATAATAGTCCTTTTCATAGATATCAATAATAATAATAATAATTCTCAAATTAAAAGTAGTGATATCAAAGATAACCAGCAGAATACAATTGTACAAATATTCTCAAATATAAGCACAATAATTATATCATAAATAGTACATGTGAATAAATAACAACATTATAGAATAAATATCATTGGGCTTGAGAAGGCTCTCAAACGAATTATGACTGCTACGAGAAAAACTTGAACAATGGTGAGCGATCAAACTCTGCAGATTCGATAGCCAAACTGCAAGGCTAAATAACCGAATGAGTCAAAGAACATGAGCTTTGTTTATGAATCAAAGAACACTACTATGTGAATAAGGGACATTTGAAAATAGAATTGTGGCTCCAAAATTATGGATAAAATTTTGATGATATTTTAACATAAACTATATATTCGAAGCTAAACAAGTCTGCTCTTCTTTTTACATTTTGATTTTATGGGAATTTTCCAACTTCTCGATTTTTATATTTTTTGGAAAAAATATGCAATAAATGTGAAATTAAGAATACCCTAGATACTACTAGATAAAAGAAACTCAACATCATCTTTTTGGAATTCGTTAATGATGACATGAATAAACTAAAATCAAACAAAGTGAAGAGTTGTTTTTGTATTTTTGATTTTTTCTATAAAGCAAATATGTGGAAATAACTTCTTATAAAAATCAAGAAATATAGCATCAAATTATCTACCCAAAAAATTATTACTTTGCAATTGGACATCATATGCATTTGGAATAAATCAAAAACTCCAGACATTGTAAAAATTCCATAAGGTTGGAAACACAATACTTTTTATGATTCTTTTATAATGGTTTTCTAGTAATATGATGTAATAATCAAAAATCATTAGGGAATCATATCATGGGACTTTTCTAGTATTTAAACAGTGGAAATTAACATGATCAACCAATTAAGCAATTATCTCATAGTTAAATTCAACCTAAGTCATTATCTCCAAACTTTGATACAAATCAAAGACACAAAAACATTAACAAATATACATGGATGACAAGAGTAATAATGTCCAAAGGTAGGGTCCTAGAAGCAACATAAAAAAACTTCAGTTCCAAACCAAGCCTAGAGGAGTTAAAATGAAAATACCAAAAAACGAGGGGTTTGTACAAATGTTCCAAAGGGTGCTTAGATGAAATTTGTCCTATATGCAAATAGGAAACAGTCAAGGATTTCTCTATAAAAAATTCACTCATATATGTAGTGCATGTGAGGTCTTTACAAATCCAACTACCAATCTTATACTCTTAGCATGGATCCAATGGTTGAGACGCAACCACGTGGAGTGAGGGTTAGTCTTGGTGGAGCTTGGATCTGATGTTTGGCCTTGAACTCTTGTGAATAGTCAAGATTAGCAAGAGATTCTCAACATGTAGTGGTTGCAGCTTCAGAAGTCTTCTTCACATATTCTCCTTGTTCTTATATCTGATGTGAGGGCTAGAGGTTGGAGAAGTTGCAACAAGTTCCAAGCAATGTCTGATTAATATGTGATTCATTGCCGTAATAGTTGAAAATAGAGTTTTGTTACCAAGCATTTAGTTGCATTTAAGAGTTTATATTGCATTATTATCATTCATGCATATGTAAATAACTAGCATACATATTTGCATAAAATAAAAGTTGGAAATGTTTCTAAATATTCACCTATAATTAGCCAAATTTTCCCTATTTTTAATAAATTCATAATAGCTCATATTAACATAATTCTTCTTCTAATTTGTATATAAAAATGTTAAAAATACAAAATATAAAATGAATTCTACTTTGAATAAATGATATTAGATCTTGAATGAAAGAAACCATAAATCCAACTTCTTGGTTGATTTCTTGCTCCATATGAACTCCAATTTTACCAAAAATAACTTTCAAAGTTTAAGTTATAAAATTATATATTTAATGGAAGTATTAAATCAAAGCTATTTGCAAAGTATCGGTTTTAAGACCTAATTATACTTCATAAATATTTACTAATTTCATTTTGTAGAATTAGATTATTAGTCCTCTTTAATTTATTTATTTTGCAGTTTATTTATTTCTATTATATTTTAATAAAATACATAAGAGTAAAATCCAAAAAATATAAAAATCAGATAAAATACTTTGTTGTGAATTTGTATATATTGTACATAGTTTTTCCTTCATGCATTTTTATTTTATCATTTCCTTATTATTAGAAATTAAAAGACAATTTTGGCGTAAATATTTGTTTTAGTATTTTATTGTATATTTTTTATATATTTTTATATCAAAATCAAAGAAAATATTAACTCTAAAAAATTAGCATTTTAATATTTTTAAAAATACTTAAAAAATTATCTTCTTGTATACGTAGATTTATTTTGTTCTTGAGATCTTCATGGAACTTGTAGATCTAATTGAGTTTTGCAAATCTCATGAAGACAACTGTCACATTTGGAGTTGTGTTTTCCTTCTTTTTATTTATTTTTTCTTTTCTTTTTCTGGGTAAAGTCAATGCCACATGGCCTGATTCCATCTGCTCATTCCACCCCTCTTCATTAGCCACCTCAGAAGATCACTGCATCATACATCCACCAATCCTAGCAATCAATTTTTGATCGCACGGTCAACTCTTCAACCTCACCCACAATCTTTATAATTGCCCACTCCCTCCTCTTTTCTCTAGTCATCTCCACTCCCCTCTTCGCTCCTCATAACTATCAGCCACCTCCCCCACATCGTTAATAACTACCTTTGACAATTGGTATCGTTCCATAATCCACAACTACCCTACACATTCATGCTCACCCACACTAAAAGGCAAAATCGAGCTATTGTGGACATGATATGCTATTTGAGAGAGAGATGAGCTCCAACTCTTGGATGCCCACGGTGATAGCGTAAGGACCATCCCAATCGAGTAACAACTAGTCTGATTCCAACCTTTTACGAGATCTATGGTGATTCAGCTATGTAGCAACAGACTCCAAGCTCCACTACCAAGCTTCAGGTTGCACCTTCGCAACAGTTCTTGAGGCGAGAATCGGATGTAGCTCCTTTGAGCAATGCTCTAACTCCCATAAAAGAAACTCTTCGGGTAAGCACTTCTCTTCTCAATTTACTTTCTCTTTGTTGTTTTGCATTCGCCTTTTATTTTTTGTTAAGCACCAAATCGCCAATCTTCTTCATCTTTCATCTAAAACCCCCATCCCCAACAATGATTCCATTTGATGATTCACAAATCACCATATGCTAATTTGTCTATGTTGTTGTAGTCGAGCAAAGAGCAATCAATCAAAAAGAACCACAAGAAAAGATAAATTAATCACAAAAAAATATGTGTTTTGATGTTAACTTAGCCTAGGCAAGCCCCATGGTCGACTCAAGGAAGCAAATAATCAACTTCGATTTAAGTTATTCCATTAAGTGCACAATTATTAGAAGACTTTTTGTTTATTTTTATGCAAATCAATGTTAATGTAGATTGCAAGTGAACTAGGTTCTCACGATAAATCTAGAAAAGTTGACCAATTTATTTTAATTTAAAATCAATCCAAATTATATAATCAATAATTTTCCTAAAAACCTAATTCAATGAGGGATGAAAGAGTTTTATATTTTTAGGGAGTAAGATGCATGCATGACAAATGTATACTTTTAGGGTTTTTATTACAACGTTTCACTCAAAAAGGGAATGAAAAAATAATGAAAATTGGTAATAAATTAAAGCAGGATGAAACACACTTACTGTGATTTTTTAGTAATTTTCAGATAATATCTGAGTTTATGATTTTTTACTAAAATGGAGTGATCTGTGGAAAATAATTTCTAGTAAACCCACAATGTCCCTTCAAGACAAATCAAAATTAACTATTCTAAAATTGAATTGAATTAGTTTCAATTTCCTATTAGGACTTCATATTTTTAAATTAATGGCAATAATAAAGAGAAAATAGATTCCTTTATTTCTCTTCATTTTGGATGACTCCATGAGAAATTGGAGAGATTTTATCTCCACCAAACTTCTCATTCAATAATTCAAATCTAACTTGAAATTGGTTTATAATATTATGGAATTTGTTATTTTATTTAAACAATTACTTACCACCAACCAATATGGGATAATTAAAAAAAGCATATAACTAAATTATGAATCTGATTCATTAGTACATAATAAAATGTAAATCCATTTTACATTTATTTAATTATGTTTATCACATTTACATGTGTCCTAAATTAATACAAATCATATTCATATTAAGATTGACTACCATGGATTCATATCCATTTTAATTAATTTATCAATAATGTGAATCATATTCACATATTTTTATTTTAATTAGAAATGACAATAACAATTATAATCTTAATACTCAATTTGTACTTGCACGATTCTTAATCCAATTAATATGTCTACAACATTTGTGAATATATGTGAAGATAACATTAGGAATATTATATAGACTGTGTAGAATGTTTTGATAATTAGATTACATCTAATATCATGGTTTAGACCAATTTAGGCTGTTTCAATCAAACGTTTGAAATAATTTCTCCAATTATCCTTGAACGCCTTTGAATCAATTTCTAACTCATTGGATCTAGGAATTATATCTATGAATTGAGATTTAATCTAACTAATTCTCGTTCATTTAAACTCAAAGTAGAGCCACTAAAATTCATGTCGCTTCATCATTCCCTCAGAATGACAGTGTCATGGTATACAATCTATTACGATTGCATCGAACTAGAACATTCCTAATACTCAAGATCCTATACACTAGAAAACTTTGAATAAATTTGAAGTTTAATCCTATTAGATATCTCCTTAAATGTTTATCAATAGATTTACTAATCGATCATTAGATGATAATATCAATCACATACTTTCCAAAAGCGTACATTAATATTTTTATATTCTTAATTTATTACATAAACAAGATGGCCATTGATGGAGTTGTTGTGACATTAATATATATCGAGTGAGCTCATGTTTTCTGGTTCAGAAAATATGAACTTGTATAATACTTTTAAGAGATCATGCATCTCATATTTTTGATCATGCATCTCATATTTTCTTATATGCACACCGTCTCATTAGTATAAAGATATTTACAGGTCATCAACATATTGGTCTACCATACGTGCAGACTCAGATATGTGTGTGTTGTGTGTGTACGCATATATGTCTCCAGTCAAAGAATGTGTGCATGTTCATGACAGTATACAATACAAGTCTTTATTGTATCGATCTCATCAAGTTAACTCCTTTAAGACAACTCTAAATCTCTATTCCTATGTAGAGGACATGCAACAAGAATGTCAATCAGATGTGATAATTTAAAGAAGATTCCGTCTCTTCTCAGACTAGAGATCCTTTTGAATATCACTTGATGATTCCAGTTCTTTTGTATATCTACAACCCTGTATCAAGATCTATGATCTAACTCTTATTGTATGATATCAAGATAGTCATGGTAAATAACCCAATCTATATAGAGAGACCTTACCATTAGTGAAAAATAATTATGTTTAATTCATATAACAGGATGAAATAATTCTCCATAACTTTTATTGCTTAATGGCTTGTCACCGACTTATAAATTTTAAAGTCTCACATTAGCCTTCAGATCCATTCATGGATTACTCATTATCCCATACTCATAACCGGTGTTTAGGAAATTGGCTGCATAGGTCGTGTGTGCCCCTGTGGCCTAAAGACCGCATCGATTTCCTAAATTAGTCATATATGCTCCCCTCCATGTATGCGGTCCATACATACCCCAAGTATGACTCGATTTTCCTTTTTTGCTCACTTGTGTTGCTCCATTTCCTATGTAGCTCAACATCTCGTTGATGTTTCTCTGGGTTCCCACTCACTATTGGGTAATCGTCATTGCTTCTATGCTTGGTAATCTCATAACTTATATCATTCATATTTTTTACGTATATAAAGCAGTACTTCAGTTATAATCATGTAACTTCTTGAATAAATGCATTGAAACTTATATATTAAAATATAAATCATGAAGAAATTTTGAAATTATAGTTATCGGATATGCATTAAAACTTACATTGTAAGCATATACTGAAATTATTATTGTTGTATATGCAAATAATCTCATATCTAATATTATAATCAATAGTTTTTGTATATATATTTGTTAAGTATATGCATTAAAGTAAAAAATAGTGTTTGTTTACTTCAATAGTTCCTAGATATGTATTAAATAAAATAAATAACTTTTGTGTTAAATGTTCTTACAAGAAATATCACTTTATATATCATATATGCGTCAACTATAATAATTTTAGATGTTGATTTATTTTTAAATTAAAAATTAGGAAGCTGCAAAAAACTGCGTATACCCCACATTTCCCCTCATTATTCATTGACCTGGTCGAATGCATATGCATACCTCTTTCTTGAACCTTGATCATAACATGCTAGTCAAAGCCTTTGTGTCAAAGGCATGGTAAGAGGATCAACAACGTTCTTAGCAGAGGCAACCTTAAGAGGATCAACAACGTTCTTAGCAGAGGCAACCCTACTAATATTGATATCCTAATGTTTCTATATCTTCAAATTATATGATATTTCTTATCTACGTGCTTGAACTTTTGACGACACATGGGTTCCTTCTTTTGCGATATGACACCTATGTTATCACATAGTAATAGAGTGAGAGAATCTCCCAAGGAAACTATGCCATTTTCTATGATGAACTTGTGCAAACACATAACCTCTTTAGCAACATCAGATGTAGTAATGTACTCGACTTTAATTTTCTAGTTTGTAGTTGTGTCTTGCTTCTTCCTTCTCTAGCTCATAGCATCACTATTCAACTTGAATATGAACCCTAAGGTTGTATATATATTATCACCATCAGATTGGAAGCCTCAATCCATGTAAAGACTTGGTGATCATTATGTCCATAAACCAAGACATAGTATTGAGTTCTTTTTACTTGAAGATGCTTGTCACAAGATTCCAGTATTGTTTTCCATAGTAGGATTGTTAATGACTTACTACTCCCATTACAAGGCAAGTATCTGTCTTATATACATCTTCGCATACATAGGCTTCCTACAATTGATGCATAAGGGTATCTGGTCATATACTTCTTATCCTCAACACTTTGAGGTGACATTCTTTTAGATAGATTAATACCATATATTAAGCGAAGGAAGCCTTTCTTGAAATTATCCATATGGAATTTGTCTTGGATCTTCTTAGTGTATCCTTTCTTTGATAGTACTAGTATCAGTTGTTCTCTATTTCTAAACAACTTCAAACTCAAGATGTAAGAGGCTCCCCAAGATCTTTCATCTTGAAAGTATGGGACAATCCGATCTTACAGTGGACATCATCCTAATATCATTACCAATGACGAAGATATCATTTACATAAAGAATGATGAGCACAATGATGCTCCCACTAAGCTTTCTGTATGCACATGGTTTGTCAATATTTTGAATGAAATCATAACTTTTTATGGTTTCATCGAATCGAAGATTCCAACTACGAGAAGCTTGTTTAAAACCATGGACATATTTCTTCAGTTTTCATACTTTGCCTTCATCGGTTATGAATCCATGGGGTTGTTATACATACATACACACATACATATGTATGTACATACATACACATATTACCGTCGAGACATCCATTAAAAATGTAGTATTGACGTCCATCTACAAGATGTAGTCAAGTTGTGCGGTTACAGCTAGCAATATTAGATTGAATTAAGCACAATCATGGGAAAGAATTCCTTACCATAATTGACACCTTCTCTTTATGTGTAGCTCTTAGATAAGAGTCTCCTCTTTCTCTCAAAGATTCATTTACACACAATGGGTTTAACCCCTTTAGGTGGATTTTTGAGGGTCCATACACCATCGTCATCAGACTCTTCTGATATGTGGAACCCATATTGATGGACCCTAATTTTCCCCTTTTAATTATGTTGACTTATCGCTTTCGCTGCAATCGGATGAATTCGGATTTCGTCAAAAACCGCTTGGAAAATTTATTGATTATTTCAAAAGCGGTCTATTTTTTTACTTGGGCAAGCCCAAGGTCGAACTCATGGGCACGAGCCTCTTAAGCGTTAATCTAAACTCTTACTACTTAGATTAAGTGTTGAATTAAGAACATCATATGTCAATATGCACACGAAGAAACATGTAGACAAAATTTCTTTTTATTTGATTTTCTGTCATGCAACAATATATAAACGAAGACAAATGCAAGTTTACAATGATGCAAAAATGCCCTAATTCAATAGAATATTTGATCCATTTATACAGTATTCAATTTCAGATTCAAATCATGAAGCGAGTTCCATTAATGATGTAATGCAAGGCACGAAAAGTAATACATGAGAGACACTTAATTAAAACTGAAGCATCAAAATTCAGAGTATTAAAATAGAGATTAAATATTTCCATTAGAAAGATAATTAAATTAGTTTCAAAACGAGACTAAAATCAACTCAAACGGAGCTCGGATGCTCAAGATATTCACAAAAGAGCTTAAGAGCATAAATGCAAGAAAAACATGCAAATAAACAAAGAAAGTACTACAAACAGGTCCTTGAAAGGACCAAAATTGAATCAAAATTAAGTATGAGGTCTTCCTTATAAATTTCCCACATGCGTAGGGGTAAAATTGCAATTATTAAAACCCGCAGGGGGTCAGGTGCAATTTACCCCCGTCTGCAGGACATGTTTGTCATTTGAAGAATTTGCTGAGGCCTACCTGCAAATTACCCCTGCTTGCATGTGATGGGGCACGTGGGGCGAGGTTCGGCATACTACGTAGGCTCGGGCGAGGCTCGGGAGTCGATGTTGGTTCAGAGGTGGCTCAGGTGCTCCGAGCCTGTAGGTCTGGTGCTGAAGCTCGAGGCCCGACACGTGGATGCATGTGGGCCATCTGATCAAGATGATCGAAGGACATATGTAACTCGTGAAGGTGGCGATGTGGTAAATTGTGGACCCTCCGATCTCGCCAATCGGATGGTACTTGTACTTTGAGTTCTTCGTCTCCGATGTCTCATGCGGTGGAGTGGGTTGTTCTCCGATGAAGACGTGTTGGCTCCGCCTCTGGCTATCGAGCTTGATGGAGCTTCAGGAAGGCTTTGGGAGACGAGGCGAGCAACTTAGAAGCTCGGGCGAGATGTTGAGTGATCTAGAGGAGGCTGATGATATTCCTTCATCGGATGTGGAGCCCAAGAAAGTCGCTCCGATGAAGCTCCGACCATTGAGCCACGTAGTCCCTGCAATCATTAGTATATAGATGCATGCACAGATGAGTGTGAGTGGAATGGTGGCCTTGTAGGGTGGAGAACTTGGCGGCTAAATCGTCTTCTCCGGTGAGCTTGTAGAAGAGGGGAGGCGGAGCAATCTGGGGTTGTAGAGGAGCGAGAAGCAACATGGAGGTGAGCGCGTGAATGGTTGAAATAAAGGGAAACTCAAGGGATGATCAACAGAATGAGAACGTATGAACTAAAGTCTAATTAAATTGGAGAAATTGAAAGAGAAGCAGAGGAGGATCAAAGGAGCTTCCCTGGAGATAATAGCGATCGTCGGGCCTGTGCTTGGGGTCCTAGGTGGACCTCGGCTCTTCGCTGGACCCCCACGGCCACTGGGGGCAGCTCACCGATGCTAGATGGCCGGAGACCTAGCCTACCATGACCAGGTATCAACACTGGAGGCTATGTCATCATGGCTTCGTCGATCCTCTCCCCGTATCACGGGGAGGCAGAGAAGAGCTTGGCATAGCCCCACGTAAAGTTGGATGAGGGTTTTAGGTGGCGACGGATGCGTATTTGAAGGAGGGGTTGGCGATTCCTAATGATGGGAATCGTGGGTTGCATGGAAAATATGGAGCGAAGGAGATGTAGTCGTGGAGAGTGTGGATACCCGTGAGGAAGAGGGAAGAGTGGACTTAATTGTGGGGTCGTTAGGAGGATGAGGGAGATGATGTAAAGGTGGATAAAATATAAAGGGGGCGAGTGAGGTGCAAGGTGGAGAACGAGGGAGAGAAAGAGGACCGGAGGAGGAAGACGAGGCCTCAGTTGTTAGATCTCGCGATACAACGGCTGAGAAGGGGGCACGAAGATGCAGCCCTGATCTCATTGATCAGGCCACGATAGATGGTTATTAGAGTGACGTGTGGCATAAGTGGATATAGGCGGTAGAGGATGACAGTGATGCAATCTGGGACTTGATCGAAGGGTTGAGGATGGAGCGGTAGCGTGCGGTGACGATGGAGGCTCCAGGACATAATCGAGTGGATACGGATGATGACACCCGGCAAGAGGAGATTTAGGCGATAACAAACAACGGTGATGCAATCTGGGACTTGATCAAAGGGTTGAGGATGGAGCGGTAGCATGTGGTGGAGATGGAGGCTCCAAGACCGATCGGGCGGCTACGAATGAGGACACGTGGCAAGAGGAGATTTAGGCAAGAACGAATGGCTGTGATGTGGGTGGGGCTTCGATCGGAGGGTTGCGAAAGGATGCAGGAGTGGACAATGGGGATTGGAGTATATGTAAGGCGATCATATGGTGGAAAACATGGGGTGCATGGCGCATGGTGAGCGGGCTACGTGGCTCAACCAGAAAGAGCCAGGTGGCCCAATCAGGTTATTCAGATAAAGAATATGAAAAAGAAGGAGAAGGATGCTTAATTTGGAAAAACTTAAAACATGAAAGTTGTAGATCCTGATGAGATATAGAAGTTTCATGTTGGCCAAAAATGCGTACAAGGTCAAATGAAGGGAGAAATATTTTTTTGAGTATTTTTAAGGGTATAAAAACACTACGATTTTTTACTTTTGCTAATTTTTTGTATTTTTTAAATTTATTACAAGGTTCGGATATATACAATATTTTATCTAGTTTTTACTGACATTAATTTAAGCAAGGGGTTTAATATTGGTAAATTAAGACAGTGAAATTGAGTTTCATCACCCATCTATACTTAAACTATGCTCGTCCCCGAGCATCTCAAAAATGAATGAGCTTGATTAACCCCCTTGTGCATGTGTGTACTGGATCTTATTCGTTCAAGAACTCATAATTTTAGAGATCCAAAATCTCAGAGCTCAACCTAGCCTTAATCAAGAGGTATCCAATCCCTCTAATTTTTCCAAACTCTCTCTTGTATACATAATAGCTAAGGATATGACATTAAATGTTGACCGTGATTATGAGAGTAGAGTCACAACGTCACCCAAGGTCCCGATCCAAGAAATTCTCCTAAGGACCCAATCCTCAACTATAGAAAATAAATCAAATATTGCATCCAATCCACTATCTCTTAAGTTGTCAGATTAAAAAGTGTAAGTGGCAGGCCAGTTGATGGAGGGTTTATGATTGTGTCATTTCTTCTCTCCCTCTCATTGGAACAAGGATCCGCTCGAGTGCCTTATTCCCGTCACGAGAAGTTGGAGTCGTCTGCACTTGTTTTTTGGTTCTACACTGGAGTGTGCCTTTTTTGAGTATCTATCATACCTTCCACACCCATACTTGTAGCATTTACGATGCAGAGCCCTTTTTTGGTGCAAGCCCGACTCCTGGTCCTAGTAGCATTGGTCCAATTACACACTTTGAAAAGGTTGGGAGCACTTTACTTTGGTGGAAGCTCTGTTGATATTTGACTTTGTGGAATGAGAGCTTTCTTTCAACATTGATATTGCTTTGTATTCTTTTTGGCTAGCTCCACTGCTTTTACCAAGAGTTGGTGCACACTGATCAAGATTTTTATTTTATCACACCCTGGAACTGAGGTAGATATCAAGAGATTAGTACAAGAACCAAGTTCTAATACTGACTAAAAATGTTGACACTCATGTTTCATGAAGCCTTCAATGATTTTATCCCATCCTCGAGCATTATTAAATCAAGTCTAGACTTGAATCCCTTATCCCAGTCCCTCAAGTGAAATTCCAACTCATCTCATCATAACTGCAATCGTGCATGTGAAGTGTTGATCATATTCTTAAGGTAGGAGACTAAGTATGCAATATAGCACACAAATCTAGCAAACTAGGGAAATGTAGATATTTAGTCGAAGACCCTGATGGCTAACGCTGGTTAACCTAAAATCCCAAAACCTCTTAAAGGAGGTTTTCTCTAACATCATTGACCCTGTGTGGAAGTGAAAAAATTTCAAGGATTCAATCCAATCCATTTTTTTTAAATTTTTTTGAATACTTTAAAAGGCCAAATGACTTCCTAAAGTCAAATGAGTAGTTGCATCTACTTTCATCCAGTATAGGTGTAAGTACTAGTTGTAAAACGGTACTCGTTGCTTGAGGACAGAGCCTTACACGATGTCCTCTAAACCACCTACTATGCTAAGGGAGACCGTCACTGAAAGCGACTACTTATTTGGGTTTAGTAGTTATTTTGACTTTTAAAGGATTTTTTGTTTTTCTTATTTTTATGGATTTTTTATTAAAGTTAGAATACAAGTTAAACTCATTTTTTACTTATTGAAATCAAGTTTTGAAAATATTTTCCAAACCATGTCACAAACATTTTTCAAATGATTTTTCAAAATAAGTAAAATACATTTTTCAAATTATTTTTTAAAATATTTTTCTAAAAAAAAATTTTGTAACATAGTATAGAAAATTTTCCAAAGCCTTGAAAACATTTTGTCCACTTAGTTCAAAAGATTATACTCTAGCCCAAAAAAGTTCAAAATTTTTTCAAAAATTTTCAAAATATAGAGATATGACTAAAGTAAATATATACCATATATATACGATATATCCTCCTATACTTAAACTTTGTTATGTCCTCATAGCACAAGGTGACACAAAGCCATAGCTCCATTTAAGTATAAAAGAATATAAAGGAACTGAGGCGGACGCCCCCTATACTTAGGTTATAAATAACCTAAGTATTAAGGAAAGGATAAATGAGTAGGAGAAATCACAGGGACTTAGACCCCCCCTATACTTAGATTGAGAGTAGCCTAAGTATAAAGATGGATAATTGATGTTGGGGAGACCTGAGGGGAACGAAGAAGTTAGGATGGATGTACACGTGAGCGAGTGAATCTTCAGAGATGAATGGAGCACCTAAGGTCTAGGGGAGGGCGTCAGAGCAATCAAGGCTCAATCAAACATGCAAACCCCTTTTAATCCATCAACTCACACGCAAAACCACCTAATGTTGGCTAATTACCTTTTCATTTTTATTGGTGATTAAAAACAATCTAATTTACACAAGGATCAAGAATAATGTCAAATAAAAACCATCCTACGTAAACAAGGGTTGCTCTCCCAAAATATGATTTTACTCCATTTTAGGTCAACTTGCATTTATCAGTCCCAATTTTAAGCTTAAGGTTATCATTGTCTAAATGTGAACATAAATCAATCAATCATCATCTATCGCTCATTCCCAATTTCCGTTAACCTAGTTGATCAAGCCAGGAAGGGAGGTCGAGAAAAAGTCAATGCATCGATAAAATCATGATCTAGGCTAAGATAGAAAATTTGCAATGCCATGAGCGAAATTTCATGAAAATAGTTTGACTTAAAAACCGACAATCGAATGTACGCAAGTCAATGAGAAACTGCACCTAACATGCTTCTATTAGCGGGGAAGAACATATTTTGGCTAGGTGAAGCGATGTCTACGTGCTTCTTGAATTAAATATGTGTCCTACCTACGATCCAACACATATAATAAAGAAAAGTGACTATAGCTCAGAGAGCCACGTGCCTGATCATAGGTCGACACTCAAGTGGGATGATCCCCACACAACCACAAATACCTCATTCATTTACATACACGAGTCTTCAAACGAAGACGCTATAAAGACGATTATTACATGGAAAATAAAAATGCAAGAAACATATTTTTTTACACTTTGATTTTCCTCCAAGGTCTGCTTTGTGGCTCCTCGTAGTGAGGAACACATGCTCTTCACCTCCTTGACCACCAAGGGACCCTGCCACAAAATGCATACGTTAGATTTCAATCGAAGAAATATTAATGCAAACAATAACATGACCTAGAATTAGAAATTAACACTCAATCAAATAAGAAAATCTAAATAAAATGAAAGATGAGTTGTTTCCCTGACAATGACGCCATTTGATGAACCCGAATTTTGCCCTTTTAATTATGTCAAATTAATGATTTCATTGCAGTCAGATAAATTCAGATTTTGTCAAAACCCGCTTAGAAAAATTATTGATTAAATCAAAAGCGATCCTTTTTTTACTTAGGCAAGACCAAGGTCAAACTCGGGGACACGAGCCTCTTAAGCGTGAATCTAAACTCTTACTACTTAGATTAAGTGTTAAATTAAGAACATCATAGGTCAATATGTACACGAAGAAACATGTAGACAAAATTTATTTTTATTTGATTTTCTATCATGAAACAAGATACAGATGAAGACAAATTCAAGTTTATAATGATGCAAAGATGTCCTAATTCGACAGAATATTTGAGCCATTTAAACAGTAATCAATTTCAAATTCAAATCATGAAACGAGTTCCATTAATGAAGTAATGCAAGGCATGAAAAGCAATACATGAGAGACACTTAATTTAAATTGAAGCATCAAAATTCAGAGTGTTAAAATAGAGATTAAACCATGCCATTAGAAAGATAATTAAATTATCTTCAAAACAAGACTAAAATCAACTTAAACGGAGCTCAGATGCTCAAGATATTCATAAAAGAGCTTAGGGGCATAAATGCAAGAAAACATGCAAATAAATAAAGAAAGTACTACAAATAGGTCCATGGAAGAACCAAAATGCAAGCAAAATTAAGCGCGAGGCCTTCCCTATAAATTTCTCACACGTACGTGTGTAAAATTATAATTATTAAAACTTGCAAGGGGTCAGGTGCAATTTACCTCAAGTACATGTGATTGGCACATGACGGCATGGCCTATTTTTCATTTGATGAAGTTGTAGTGTCCACCTTGCAAATTACCCCCGCTTGCACGTGATGGGCATGTGAAGCGAGGTTCGGCGCACTGCACAGGCTCGGGTGAGGCTTGGGAGTCGACGCTGGTTCGGAGGAGGCTCGGAGGTGGCTCAGGTGCTCCGGGCCTATAGGTATGGTGTTGAAGCTCGAGGCCCGACACATGGATGCCTATGGCCATCTGATCAAGATGATCCAACGACATCTTAACTCGTGAAGGTGGAGATGTGGTTAATTGTGGACCGTTCGATCTTGCCAATCGGACGGTGCCTGTACTTTGAGTTATTCGTCTCTGCCACCTCCTGTGATGGAGTTAGTTGTGCTCCAACGAAGACGTGTTGGCTCCGGCTCTGTCTAGCGAGCTCGATGTAGCTCTAGGAAGGCTTTGGGAGACGAGGCGAGCAACTTGGAAGCTTGGGCGAGGCGCTGAGTCGTCTGGATGAGGCCGGTGATATTCCTTCGTCGGAGGCGAAGCCCAAGAAAGTCGCTCCAATGAAGCTCCGACCATTGAGCCATGTAGTCCCTACAAACGTTAGTATATAGTCGAAGCTTCGTGTGCATATGAGCGTGAGTGGAATGGTGGACGTGTAGGGTGAAGAAATTGGCAGACAAATCTTCTTCTCCAACGAGCTTGGAGAAGAGGGGAGGCGGAGCGGTCTGGGTTGCTAAGGATTGAGAAGCAACATGGAGGTGAGCGCGTGAATGTTTGAAATGTGGGGAAACTCAAGGATGATTAGCAGAAGGAGAACGTGCGAGCTGAAGTGCTTGAGGTCTTAGGTGGACGTCGGGTCTTCGCTGGACTCCCATGGCCACCGGAGGCGGATCGCCAGTGCTAGATGGCCGAAGACCTGGCCTACCATGGCCAGGGGTCAACACTGGAGGGTATGTCATCATGGCTTCATCGATCTATCTTCCTCCTATCACGGGGAGGCAGAGAAGAGCAGAGCCTAGCCCCACATAAAGGTAGGCGAGGATTTCTGATGGCGAGGAAGGTGTATTTGAAGGAGGGGCTGACGATTCCTGATGAATGGGAGTCATGGGTTGCGTGGAAAATATGGAGCAAAGGAGATGGAGCCGTGGAGAGTGTGGATACCCACGACGAAGAGGGAAGAGTGGACTTAATCGTGGGGTGGTTAGGAGGATAAAGGGAGGCTGGAGAGGTGTAGAAATGGAAAGGGGGAGAGTGAGGCACAAGGTGGAGAACGTGGGGGAGAGAGAGGACCGGAGATGGAAGAAGAGGCCTCAACCATTGGATCTCGTGATCCAACGGCTGAGAAGGGGGCATGAAGACATGGCCCCAATCTCATCGATCAGGCCACAATAAATGGTTGTTAGAGTGACGCGTGGCCTGAGTAGAGATAGGTGGTAGCGGACGAAGGGTTGAGGATGGAGCGGTAGTGTGCAATGGTAATGGAGGCTCCAGGACACGATTGGGAGGCTACGGATGAGGATATGTGGCAAGAGATTTAGTGGTAGTAGATGGCGGTGATGCAATATGGGACTTGATCGAAGGGATGAGGATGGAGCGGTAGCGTGCGGTGGCGATGGAGGCTCTAGGACACGATCGGGCTGCTACAGTGAGGACACATGGCAAGAGGAGATTTAGGCAGGAACGAATGGCTGTGATGTGGGTGGGGCTTTAATTGGAGGGTTTTCAAAAGGATGTGGGAGTGGACGACGAGGATTAGAGTATACGTATGGTGATTGGACGGTGGAAAACACGTGGCACGTGGCGCACAATGAGCGGGCCACGTGGTTCAACCAGAAAGACCACGTGGCCCAATCAGGTTATTCAGATAAAGAATATGAAAAAGAAGGGAGAAGGAGGCATAATTTAGAAAAACTCAAAACAAGAAAGTTGTAGATCTCGATGTGATCTACAAGTTTCATTTGATGAAAAATGCATACAAGGTCAAATGAAGGGAGAAGTATTTTTGTGAGTGTTTTTAAGGGTATAAAAACATTGTGATTTTTAGTTTTGTTATTTTTTGTATTTTTTTAATTTATTCTAAGGTTCAGATATATATACAATATTTAATATGATTTTTATTGACATTAATTTAAGCAAGGGGATTAATATTGGCAAATTAAGACAATGAAACTGAGTTTCATCATATATCTCATGTGGTTTTACCACCCTTGAACTTTTTCTAAGAGGTTCAGATGTGCCATCTTATATTATCTCGTCAAATTTTGGTATAGGAACTTCATCAATATCACTATAATTTATGTGTTCATTTTACTTCATGGTTGTCTTGACTCTTAATGAATTGGTCCTCCCGAAGTTTGACATTTCTAGAGACAAATACTTTTTTAGTCTCAAGATTATAAAGTAGGTATTCAGTATTACTATTTACATATCCAATGAAGTAACACTCTTAGATGTGAGATTGTAGCTTGCTTGCATCCATATTTTTAGCTTCTGGATCAAACAACCTAAGTTTTTTAAGTGCCGAGCATTTGGCTTGGTTCCAAATCAAATCTCATGAGAGGTTTTAGGTACTGATTTGCTTGGAATATTGTTTAGGACATACATAGGTCACAGTCTCTATTGTTGTCCCTAGAAATTACGAGGCAACTTTTCTCTCTATTCATCCTTGATCTCACCATGTTCAACATGAGTCTGTTACATCTCTCTACGCTCCGTTGAGTTAAGAAATATCTAAAGGAGTAAGATTAGAAACTGTTCTGCACTTGAAGGTATTTTGTGAATTTGTCTGAGCGGTATGCACCATCTTAGTCAAATTAATTTGTTTGATCTTTCTTTTTATTTGGTTCTCAACCAAAGCCATGGATTCTCTAAATTTTTCAAAGGTTTCAGACTCATGATGTTGTAGGAAGATGAAACCATGACACACATGATCATCAATAAAGGTCACATAATATTGATGTCTAAATGGACCACATACATTGATATTTATTAGGTCAAATATACATTCACACACTTTCTTGGAGAAGGGTGTCCTACATATACCTCAATACAATGCTTGCAGGTTAGTAAATCTTGTACATTTAGAAATCTAAAGATCCATACTTTATCGGTTTATTGATCCTTTAAACAAACACATGCCCAAATCTTTAATGCCACACTATTATGAAATAATATCCATCCTTCATTGATCTTTTAAAGAACTTCATTATTATTACTGATATCAACATTCATGATTGACTCATTCATATCCTATTTTAAGAGTCCATAAATTGTTGGAAAACTACATGTTATAAATTTACCATAACAACTTACAATAAGTCTTTCACCGATTAGAAAAATAATATTAATATCTCACTAGCTTATATACTTATAATAATATGTTCCTTCTAGCATCTGGAATATAAAGACGCTCTCTAATAGTTAAAACTATTCCACTAAATCATGATACTTTGCAAGTTCCATTGGTGGTTGCTACAACAATTACACCAAATTCCTTCTGGATGACCATCTCCCTTTCATCAAGCTTTCCGATTTTCAAAATTAGATGCAGCAAATTGCTTACATGACAGAAGTACTAAAGTCACAAATCCAACTTCCTTCTCATCCTATGAGTAAGTTAGTTCCAATGATGAATATATGTATTACTCATCGATGACATATTCGTCCATTCTCTAAGGGCTTTAGGTATTCTTGATAGTTGCGCTTCCAATGTCTTAGCTTATAGCAGTGGTGCTTGGATTTCAGATATGTTGAAGATTTATAAGTCTAACCAACAACTTAAACTTTCTTCTTCTAGTTTGGATTGGATCCTTTTGAGATCCTTGCTTTCCGCCATGCTTCCCTTTGGCATGTACAACCATTACACAGCTTAAGAGATTATCTTTCTTCATTATTCCCTCAATAGAGTCCACTGTAGAAAGTAAGTCAGCATTTGTCAGATTCAACCTGTTCATGTGGTATGAGATGATGAAGTTATTGAAAGACTTGGGGAGAGACAATAAAATGTAGCATGTCTTTGTTTCCACATCTATCTCAACCTCAACGATCTCTAGTTCAGAAATGTACCAATACATTTTGAGTATGTATTTTCTAATTGAGGTGCATTCTTATACCTTGTGATGAAATATATGTTCATTAAGATGTCTTACTGAGTGTGGTTCACTCTCTAAACTTTGAGAAGACGTAAAATCTACATATTTCTTCTGAAGTACATTAGACAATTATCCAAGAATGTAGCAATTAGTGAGCGAATGGTTGTCATCAAACTTCTTGTTGAAATCTCGAGCATCCTCAATCTAAGGATCTTCATAGTATACAAATGAGAGCACATACCTTATGCACTCTATTGCATGTATGATTTCCAAATTATGGATCTAATCCGAATAATTTGGTTTCGTCAACTGATTGACTTCGAGTAATTTTTTAAGTGAGTTAAAGGACTTCATCCAAAAATAAAATATTTTCAGTTTAGTATATCTTTCATTAAGGTGATAATATTTTAAATCAAAGTTGTATTGTGTTTTGGTATTTTGAATGTTCATTCTCTTTCCAACTTTCAAAACATGAGATATGTTGATCAAATACCTAAAATGAGATGTGGGAACTCATTTCCATATTCTCAACACCATGGTATTTGCTGAATATGTGATTCATCACTCTAAAAGTCAAAAATAGAGTTGCTTTGTCCCTGAGTAATTAGATGCATATCTCCATTATTATGCATTATTCACATTCATGCATTTAGAATTAATGTTCGTATGTTAGCATGCATATTTGCATCAAATAAGGAGCCGTCACTTGTACATATTCACATGTATATTAGCAAACTTCACATATTTGTATCTATTTTATACTAACTCTAAATCCAATAAAATCAAATCTATAATGTATAGACTACTAACACTAGTAAAGGAAAAATATCAAAAAATACTAACTTATAAATCTGACCAATAAAACCTAAACCCTAATTTGAGACTAAGGACCTTAAATTGTGAATATCTCTCTCTTATAGTCTCCTATGGATCTCTACTCACTTTTAAATTAATATACATTTAATTACCTTTAAATGAAGATCAAATTCAAAAGAATCAAAGTTCGTATGTGAAATTTGGGTTTGAGCCCCTGTTGTATATTGTCTATATTGACTAAAATACCCTTTATTTTATCCTTTTATTTTCTTAATTATTAAAAATCTAAAAAAATATATTAAATATTTATTTCACAGTTTCTCTAATTTATTTTGATTTTTCATTTTAAAAAAATGCCAAAAAATATGCAAACGATAAAAATGTGGTATTTTATATCTATAAGGTACCCCAAATATACTTTTTTGTACATATGACTTCTTTTGATTTTTAGTCCTTCACAAAAGTTGTAGATCTCATCTAGATGAGAAACTTTTGTATTTATCACTATTTGATTTGACCATGTCTGTTATTTCTTTTTTATTTTATTTACATTTACTTTTTGGGAGCGACACGTGGCAGCTCCTGGAGCCGCAACGTGTCTCCCCTAATTTTCTTTTATTTATTTATTTTATTTATTTATTTTATTTATTACATTAATTATTTTTTTAATTATTTTTATCTATTTTAATTATTGCATCTTATTTAACTTATATTTATTTATATTTATATTTATTATTATTATTTTATTTTCACCACCGTGTGGCAGCCCTAAGGCGTGCCACATGGCCTACTTTTCTTCCCCTCTCCTTCCCTCTCGTTTCTCTCTCTCTCTTCTCTCTCTCTCTCTCTGTCGCCATCCCATGCAACCCTTGTAACCACACCAACGCATTCTCATGCTCTCTCTCTCCTCTCCCTCTTTGACCCACACCATGCATGTATTCCCTCTTACCTTGCATTTCTCTTTCTCTCTCTCATTCTATCTTTCTCTCTCCCCTCTCATGCACTTTCTCTCCCTCGCTTTTCCCTCTAATCATCCTCTTCCCATGATGTCTCTCTCAATATGCGCAATACCCCCATCCACGTACGTCTGCCTTCTCCTCTATCTCTTTCCCTCATTTCCCTCTCAGGCACGTTTTCTCCCACTCCATCTCGCATCTCCCCACGACCATCCCATCTTCTCTCTCAATCCCCTTCAAAATATCTCACAACCGCCCTCATTCAATGACATCCGCCAAATCTTACAAGAGGTCGAGAGCTCCCTCGAGCATCTCCGGTGACAGCAAAGACTCAATCGAGGTTGAGCGATAATCGATCTTTCTCGTGACGAGATCCAGGATCCCCACCATCTTCTGTCACAACCGCCCACCTCGCAGCTGATCAGCTCAGGTCGATGACCTTGGAGCATTAATTAGAGCCTTCGCCACGAGCTCCTCACCCCAGACATTTGACCATCGTCTTCAGGTAAAAGTCTTTTTCCCTTTTTTTCTTCCTTTATCTTCTCTCTTCTATCTCGTTGTTCCTCTGCTAATATTCTTCTTCACCCCCATCTTATTCTTATCCATCTTTCTTCTCAGTAGTTCCTTAGATCTAAACCATGTAACTTCCTTCTGATTTTGATCGCTCACTCGATTAATCCATCAAGACCCAACTCATCCGATAAACCTTGACTATTGCAAAGAGTGGAGGATACAAGTTCCCCCTCTTCTCCACTACGATTAAGACTATCACATTCTCCCTTCCTCTCAAATCCAACATCACTTGCAAGTTCGAGGGATGGCTTCCAGGCTCGAACCAACATCCTCCTTTGCAAGTCCTTCACATGTGTGATCTTGAACCAACTGGAGAGGAACATATTCCTTTGATCAAACCTAGAACTCGACCTGAATATTCAGTTGAGAAATGAAGGGACCACGTACAGAGCGGTCGCCACGACAACCCTCCTCTTGCAGCAGCAACCGGGCCTCGTCGAACACACCCCTCAATTAACTACCTGTCCAACTTCAACATGTACCTAACAATATTCTCATGGGAGAGCAACAACTTCAACCCATCACCTCCCTTTTTCGATCGCGGCCTGTGCACTGTCTCTACACCTACCAACCGCAACTGGGTGTGCCCCTCTATCCTCTGATCACGGTTGTGTATCATCGCTTGGAGGCGTTCGTGTGCAACCAAGTCCACCACACTTCACCTCAATCTCCTTGGTTTGCACACTTGTCCATCGGTCAGTGTGTTGCCTTTTCTATTGCCCCGCTCTACATCTCCTTCTCTCTACGATATCAACTGCATGAGTCTAAACCGTTGCTCCCAGTCCACACGTCATCGACTACCATCGGTCACTTCAGTTGCCTCGAGCTTAGTGCATCCTCCTTGGGCCTCGGGTGTGTGTCGCATGAGGTCAGGGCTCCGCCAGCTTCGTCCATCGTCGTGGTGCACCTCCTGCCGCTTGTCGAATAAACTCGCTCAAGAAGCATGCCTCCAACTCCTACTCATGTGTGAGACACATGAGACAAGGTGAATTTGCGACCAGGCCCCTGAAGGACTCCAATTTTGCACACCTACCCTCGAGCTCGAGTGCATGTGTGCGACACGTAAGGGCTAGGACATTTGCATCCAAGGCCTCTGTACTCCTTGCAAATCATGTCGCCAACCTTGTCTCATTGATGTTGTCATCATCACGTGAGGGAGGCGTGCGTCAATAGCGAAATTGTAGCAAGACTCCCCTTGTTTTGGTAATTGTATTTTAGTTTGGTATGCATGTTTTATTTTTATTTCTTTTCTGTCATTGCATTTAGGCCCATGTGTTTGGGTGTTAATTTTAACCTTTATTTATCATTATTTCATCATTCTAAAAATTTCTCATTGTAGAACAATTCATGCTTTATCATTATAGATGTTGAATTTGTTTTTATGAGCTGTGAATTATTTAATTTATTTATCTTTGTGGAAAATAGCATATTTTGTCCACTCTATGTTCATTAGTTCATATTAAATTACTCGTTAATCTAAAAATCCTAAAAATTCACATTATAGGTTGTTCTACATTGTTCTCAAATTTCAACTCATTTACACGTATATAGATGCCACAATAAATGAAATGGTGATTCTACCAATTGAGTTTTAATTAATTACTCTCTTAGTATTTTTAAGAATTAAAAGTGTTTCGGATGTCTCTTACATAGACCTATATAAGATAAACTAATTTCTGGAAAATATTGATGTTTAGTATTTACTGAAATTAATTTTCTCAAAATCACCTAATATGTATTATGTTATTCATAATTAATTCATTTTGCATCCAAAGATTCCAAAAAAAGTAGGCTAATTTCATCATATTTCACATTATGGCCAAGATTGAGGATTTTTGGACTTAATTTCATTGTAATTTGCATTTTAATTCTCGAACTTCGCTAAAATTGCATGTCTCTCATTTATTTCATTTAAAAATACCAAAAATACCTATGTGAAAAGCTAACCTCTAGATCGACTTCAAATAAACCTAAAGAGACAGTGATCTCCCTCAGTTTGACCTTAGCCTTGCCCAAGTAAAAAAATGGCCGCTCTTTTTGATTGGACAAATAATTAAATTTGTGATTTTTTATTAATCCGAATTTGTCCAACTGCAACGAACACTTTTAACGTTAATTCTGCAGAATTAGCTAGGATAGATCCGGGCTTCATCAAAATGGTGTCGTTGCCGAGGAGGTACAACTTAAGTTAATTTTTTTAGAAAATCTAGATTTTAGGTTTTCCACCTTCAGGTAGTCTGACCCTGGTTTTCTTATGCATATTTCTTTGCTTATTTGTCTGTATTTGTTTATTTATTTATGTTTATTTTATTTTAAATGATTCTATCTCTCTGACCTCTATCTTATTTTCGTGTGAGGGACCCGACATGATAGAGCAACTGCTTAAGTGGTCGAGCAACTCAGAAGCTTCGGAGGCCAGCATTTTCTGGGAAAATAGTCAACTGAAGGAATCACATAAATTTAAGATTGAATCAAGTCGTAAGAGAGTGTAGAGTCCTTAGGATTTTATTTTCTGCATTTTATTTTATTGCAAACTTTCCAGTGGATTCCGTTCAGAGTCTCACGTGTGTAACTTGAACATTATTTTGTGGTGTGTCGATCCTATTTCACATTCTAGTGAGGGTGGGGCCCTACTTGAGTGGCAAAATTAGGATAGGCATTCGGAAGTTAAATTGCAAATTTATATGTGCCAATCGTAGTTTAGGCTACACATCTTGGAAGGTTTACATCTTCTGAGAACTTTAATGAGACGCACATAGCAACATACTACCTAGCCAAATCAAACTCAGTTCTTCCCCGCTAATAGTATATTTCTTAGGTGTAGTTTTTTCGATTTGCATGCATTTAGTGTAAATTGTAAATATTCAGTTATGCATAATGCATGGAGAGCACTGGAGTAGTCGTAAGTATACCTTCTTCTGAGCATGCATCATTGTTTCACATTTGCATTCTGATTTCTGACTCCTCCCTTGTTTTACAACTTAGGATTTAAAAGAAATTGGGACTGAATGGTAGACACATTTTTAGTGTTCAGATTAAATTTCAAGTGACAACCTAACTTTAAAATTGTGACTGAATTGATCCCAGGTCGATTGAACTAAATTGGAGTAAAAAGAACCTTGTTTTACAGGTGCATAAAGCCCTCATTATCGGATTTACTTGTAAGTAAGAGATAGATGACACTAGGATAGGGCCAAGCCAGAATTTTCATATAGAGGACACCATGTAAGGCTCCATCCTCAAGTAATGGGTAGCCGTATTTATATGGTCCATACTTACTCATGTACTAGTCGAAAGTGGATGCAACTAGTCGTAAGAATTGAGACAATCTATAGGGAATTATAGGCACCTAACAGCACCTAACATCTTGTTAATCTTTCCAGACTTGTATTTGTCACCAACTAAAACTAACAAGATAATTCGACCGAACCTTTACGTGTTGAGTGGTGAATTTGAGGGTTTTGCATTGTGTTTGTGTTTTGTGAGTTTACTCCAGACATTTACGTGCACCATAGAACTAGCACCTCATCGAATACTGTGCTCTCATCGATTCTTTTTGCCATCGAAGTTGACTGGCTGTGGGGATATTTATTCGGGCTTCATGAATTTCTCATTGAACCCTTCAATAAGTACATCTTCAAAGGCTCAAGTGCAACTTGGGCCAACCTAGACTCATGACCCTCTTGAGTTCAGGATCTCTCACTCTCGAGATGGTCACTCTCAAACCATCCCCTTTTCTCTCCTCCCACCTCACCTAGGAAGACCTTCACCTCATTCATTCCTAAATCCTCTTCTAATCAAGATCACATTATTGACTTAGGACCTCTAGAAGATTTGAGTAAAGTTCATCTTAAAAATAAAGAAGAGGAAGAAGAACATATCGAGGACCCCATGAGGATGATACATGCTCGATTAGTTGCATGTGAGCAGCAACAAGCTCTACTCTAAGATCAGCTGGGACATCTCAATGTTGGGATCGAACCTTCGGTGGATGCGACATACAACCCCATACAGTACAGAATTCAGAATTATCTGAGTCCAGATGAACCAGAAGTTGATTTTGAGTTGAAGCCACGATTCCTGAACCTGCAGTCGTGCTTTGATGGGAATGCTTCTAAGGAACCTTATGCATTCCTAAAAGACTTAGAGCTCGTCTGCTCTAATCTTAGGTATCCTAGGGTTAGCCAAGATTATATTAGGCTCACAGCCCTTCCATTTCCCTTGGGTGGAAAATCGACTACTAGGGGAAGAATTTGGGAATTATAGTCAACACCTATGCCTAGTTCAAGGACCTGTTTATGAAGAAGTTATACCTTTTAAGTAGGACTAACATGATGAGGACACACATCACTAGCTTTTCCAGCTACCCCATGAAGCCTTTTGCGATGCCTGGAGAGGTATAAGGACATCCTACGGAAATGTCATTGTCATGGTCTAGATGACAACATCACGGTCCAGTCATTCTTCATCAGTCTCAACCTTGAGATGCAGGGTTTAGTGAATGCTGCTTGTGGAGGCACCTACAATTCACGCAGAGCAGATATCGTCTGGAAGGTATTCAAGAAGATGGCTGAGACTAACCGCTCACAGATCGCCAATAGGGCATACACACAGTCCTCTAGTTGACTCTCATCAGGAGAGGGAAAGTCAGCTATAGTTGATCTCTTTCATGATGTGATCCCTAGCATGGGACTCCTTTTGGACAAGCTTACTTTAGTAGATAGGATTGATAAGAGGATTGATGAATTGGACTGGAACATCTCCAAAATTATCAAACAGATGGAGGAGTTGACTGAGAAGGTATCTAAGATAAAAATACCTACGGTGAATGCACCCTCTGCTCCCATATACCGAGTTCACCATGTTCAAGAGCAGCTAGTGTCAGGGCAACCCCAACCCTGGGAGCAGGATCATCCCTACACCCATTCGTCCCAATAAATCCCGATGCATAGAGACAGTCCAGGAGGAGACTCCATGATTTGGGAGGTGAATGGAGTATGGTATACTTAGGGCCTTGCCAGGCAAGGAAGTACAGGGGAACAATAGACTTACCAGCGTCCCCCGACCTTTCATAACAACGCATTCACCTCTGCACCACCTCCTTCCTTGCAGAGCCCTGGATATCAGCCACCCCAGTAGCAGCGACAGTACCAGCAGTACAACCAATAGGGCCAGTACCAGGCATGTCAGCAGGGCCCGCAGTTTCAGCAGACACCCTAGCACCAGCAACAACAGAGGCAGTACCCTGGCCACCAGGTCTAGTATTCCCATTCTTCTTAACCTTTTCCACTTCCTTCTTCATCTGGTCCCACGAACTCACAATTCCAGCAGATACTCGATACCCTTCGTTCCTATCAGAATGAAATTCATGATTTATGGGTGGATGTCAACCGCTTGTCTAGATGGAGAGACGAGTAGTCTACACCCTCTACCTCAATCCCAGCCCAAGTTCAGGCTAACCCTAATAGCATGAAATGTTCTAGTTCTCAACAACATCTTGGTCAGGAATACTATTCAACATCTCTTAGATTTGAATGTGAGATTCTTTCGTGTGATGATGCTAACCATATCTCTTTGGAGCGGAAGGACCGTGACCGTACCTGACTGGGCGAGGGATGTGAGGAGGGTGCCTCTCTAGAGATCTAACTGAGGAGTCTTCAGAGGATGAGGAGGAGAGGCAACACATTCAGAGGCCCCATCAGCAATGTCCGAGGATTCTTTCTCTGAGAGCCGAGAATAAAAGTAGAGTACGAATGCATCATCAACAACATGGAGATATCTCTGATCCTAGTGAGCACTTTGCACTTCCGGTTGTGGCAGACACCCCTGCAGCTTATTTTCCACAACCTTTAGTAAGATTCATTTATGAGTAACTCTGTTTCAGTTAATTCCAAGAAAGATCTTTCAGTTCATGATTCAGATTCTTCATCTTCTATTTCCCTTCCTCCCATTCCTTTCTCCCATGCTCTTATGAGAGGAAATATCAGTAGAAAGATTCATAAGGATGACCCTGATATGGTACGGTTTTGTAAAGAGAATATCACAGTCAAAGTGTCATTTGATGATTATGTGGCTAACCATCCTGCATTCTAGAAATACCTTAAGGTGAGATGCACACCTATTGGGTTAGCAGGAAGAAATCGAACCAATACGTGAAGACTCATGTCTTATCAGTAGCCACAACCTATTGTCTCAAGAACCAGCAATTACTAAGGAAGAAAAGAGACATGGGTGCCCACTACGTGGAGAGTCGTATTGACGATATTGTTTTTGCACGCACTCTCTTAGATAATGGTTCTTCAATCAACTTACTTCCCTTAGCATTATATCAAAAATTGGAGTTAGGACCACTTTGCAAATCCATATCTCTACTCCAATTCAATGATCGTTCAATGAAAAGATCTAAGGGAGAGGTGAAGAACATTGTTATCTCGATTGAGGGGAAGGACTATAAGGTTGACTTTATAGTCATGGAGACCCCCAATCATTGGAGAGAATTTGAGATCATTCTCGAGTAGTACTTCCTTAAGATCGCATACACAACTTTCGACTATGTATGGGAATGATGAAGTTCTGTTCTTCGAATGGAGAGACGAACCTAGAGATGAAGCAGACAAAATGGCAGCGACCCGATTCAAAGATTAGTACATAGTACTAATCTTCGTAGGCAGATTGTAGAATGATTAGCACCGTTGGGATTTGGATACATGTTCCTTCATAACAAAGCAAGACCCTTTCATCCGGAAAGGATATAGTGCATGCTGCAATTTGCTAGGTGTTGCTTGATCTTGTGATAGATGCATCCACCTATTCCCATGATGACATAGAGATCCATCAGGATCTGTCCGTTCCATCTCCTTCAGAACTATCATGGGGCATAAATGATGAGTTGGACGTGGCTCTGGTTGAATTACCGCATTTCTTTGGTGATCTGACTCCCAATATTTATGAGTAGGTAGCGAGTATTGCACAGCTTAGCCCACCTCCATGTAGCACACAGACAGATTCGGATTTAGTTCAGCCCGATCTACTTGATGACACCACATTGCCAGAACAGAAGTCATTTCCTCCTACACTGAAGTATGCCTTTCTTACAGGACCCAAAGAGAGATATCCTATCATCATTAGCTCGAACTTGACCTTAGAACAGGAGTCTAGGTTGTTAGAGGTCTTACAGAGGAACCGCAAAGCAATAGGATGGACAATATCAGATCTTGTGGGGCTCTTAGCTCGCACCACATTTTTACTGAGGATAATGTGAGACCTTTCCATGAGTTCTAGAGGAGACATAACCCCAATCTACGGGAAGTAGTGAAGAATGAAATAAAGAAATGGTGCAAAGAAAGGTTACCCTATTTCTGACCCAAAGTGGGTAGCCCCGCTTCATGTTATCCTGAAGAAGTCGAGGATCCAGATGGTCACCAACAATGACGGGGTAGAGATGTCAACACGAGTACCCTTGTCATGGTGCATCTGTGTCGACTACATGCGCTGAATGTTGCGACCAAGAAAGATCACTTTCTCTTGCAATTCATTGATCAGATCTTGGAGAGACTCACAGGGAAAGCTTTCTTATGTTTTCTTAATGGGTACTCAAGCTACACTCAGGTAGCCTTAGCCCCTGAGGACCAGGAAAAGACCACATTCACATGTCCATTCGACACTTCCATGTTCAGGCGCATGCCATTCGAGCTCTGCAATGCCCCATGCACTTTTCAGCAGTGCATGATAACCATATTTGCCGAGATGGTGGGAGATTTCTTGGAAGTATTCATGGACGGCTTCTCGGTTCATGGTGATTCCTTTGGTACATGTTTAGTGCACTTAGACTGAGTCCTCAAGTGGTGTAGGGAGGTGAATCTAGTACTCTCATGAGAAAAGAGTCACTTTATGGTGACGGAGGGTATCGTGTTGGGGCATGTCATCTCCAAAAAGGGGAATGGAGGTTAACCCTGCCAAGGTTAATGTGATCAAGAAACACGATCCACCTACCGACGTGAAGTCAGTATAGTCATTTCTAGGACATGTAGGATTTTATAGGAGATTTATTCAGTATTTTTCAAAGATTGCCCACACACTGACTGAGCTCTTAGGGAAAGACATCGAGTTCATTGTAGATCACAAGTGTCTCGAGGC
Organism: Ottelia alismoides; assembly: GCA_037367405.1. Lineage (NCBI taxonomy): Eukaryota > Viridiplantae > Streptophyta > Magnoliopsida > Alismatales > Hydrocharitaceae > Ottelia > Ottelia alismoides. Next base: position 239,379 of record JAZKJV010008789.1, on the reverse strand, counting down.
CTTTGATCTCTTGAAGATGAAAATTTGTGCCTCGCATATCCTACGAGCTACTAACTGGTCCGGTCTCTCCCCTTTGATATCATGTCTGACGCTTCAAATTTCGCTATAGGAGATGTGTTAGGACAATGGCGAGAGGGGTTCCCTTTTACAATTCACTACATGAGCAAAGTATTAGACCCTACATAGAAGAATTATACCGTGACTAAAAAGGAAATGCTTGATGTAGTATGGGCCCTCGAGAAGTTCAGATCGCATGTTTTGGGCTCTAAGGTGACAATCTGCACGGATCACACAACCATTCGATATTTAATGGAAAAGAAAGATGCGAAGGTGCATCTTATTAGGTGGATTTTGCTCCTCCAGAGTTTGATTTGGAGATAAAAGAAAAACCTGTAGTGAAGAATGTTTTGGCTGATCACCTTTCTCATATTGAACTTAAGGATTCTCCCAATTTTGAACACATTAGAGATACCTTCCCAGACGAGTCAATTTGTGTTGCTGACTCACTCCCGTGGTATGCCAATATGGTGAACTTCCTTGTCTCCAAACAAGTTCCCCAAGGTTGGAGCAGGAGCATCATTGACCTACTGAAGTCGGATTCGAGGGGATACCACTGGGATGATCTGTTCCTTTTCTTTGAAGGGTTGAATTGTGTTTGGATAATGTGTATTCCTCAGGAGGAATACTAGAGTGTCCTCAAATATTGTCATTCTCTTTAGGTTGGAGGACACCATTCGAGGAAGAAAACTGCTTACAAGGTACTCCAATGCGGATTGTATTGGTTGACCCTATTCAGAGATGATATTGATTTTGCATGGTCGTTCCCGATTTGTTAGAGGATGGGAGGGATTGTTACTCAGAGAGATGAGATGACCATGCATCCTGTGATCATTTGCGATGTTTTTGATGCATGGGGTATAGATTTTATGGGTCCCTTTCTCGATAGCCAAGGACACGAGTACATCTTGTTGGTGGTTGACTATCTATCTAGGTAAGTAGAGGCTATCCCAAGCTAAATCGTAGGCAGCAAGATTGTCTGAAAGTTTGTGAAAGATCATATTATTGCTAGGTTCGAGGGGTCGAAAGTTTTGATATCGGATGGGGGTAGCCACTTCGTGAACCGAGATGTGAGATATTTACCAGGGACTATGAGTTTGAGCACAGAGTCACTAGTCCTTACCACCCACAGACCAATGGCATGGTAGTTTCAAATAGAGAGGTGAAGATTATCTTGCAGAAGTTGGTTCGTCCCTATATGAAGAACCAATCCTAGCTCTTGGACCAAGTTCTGTAGGCCTAGAGGACGGCTTACAAGACACCATTGGGCACTTCACTATTCATAATAATCTATGGCAAGCCATGCCATTTGCCTATAGTGTTGATTCACAAATCCAAATGGGCAAGTAAGAAGATTAATTGGAGCTGTCACCGAGGGAAGCTTTGTTGAGATTTGAACTTGAATGAGCTCGTAGAAATCCAAAACAAGGCATATTGACAACAGTTTCATTTATAAGGACAAAGTAAAGACATGGCATGATCAACACATTAGGTGCAAAGACTTTGTCCTTGGGAAAAAGGTATGGTAGTTTAATGTCAGGTTGAAGATGTTCCATGTTAAGCTCAAATCTAAATGGACGGGACCCTTTGTTGTTAAAAAGTGCACAGGAATGGAAGTGTAGAGATAGCTAATCTCACAGCACTATAAGAAAAAACGCTTTTGGCGAGCACAAAAGTCCTCCCTAGGTGCTCTCAGAGTGCTCTCCAAGTCATTTGGCGAGCACATGTGCTCGCCAAGCTTGTGCTCGTTAAAACCCTACTCGCTAGCTCATATTGGCGAGGACATGTGCTCACTATTAAAAGTGGGCGAGCACATGTGCTAGCCAAGTGCTCTCTAGGTCCTATATTAGCTAGCACTTAGCTAGGACTTGGCTAGCACACGTGCTCGCCAACTGCGGAGAACATGAAAAAAAATATATAGGTTCTTCGGGGTTTCGAAGCCCCGTTGAATCTGTATTACCTACTATAAAGTCATTTTAAAACTCTTATATTATATAAACATATTTTATGTCAAGTTGGAGACCCATACTTCAATTTCATTTCTTTCTTCTCTTCGAGTGTTACCCTGATTTCTCATACACATTCTTTCTCTCTCATTCATAGCATTATAGTGTACAAGCATATACAATAACATACACTCACAATCAGTAACACATATAGGTATACTAACACAAACACCATACTAACATAAGCATTTCATATCTTGAACCAAAACACTATATTTACACACTCTGCACTTTCTAACAAACATACACACACTATATCTCTTGTATTCATATACTAAAATATATAATACATACTAATACACACTAGTATTCACATAAGCACACACAAACGAACTTAAGCCAAACATGCACATCCTCTCTTTCACAGTGTAACACATGTGAATTATAGCATAAACTAACATAATGTAACATACACATACACACACATAAACACACTAGCATATACATACGAGCACTCTAACGCACACATAAATACGCATGAACCTAGACAATACACATGAACATGTAAGTACTGAAAAAATCATCTTGCAAAAACATGAAAAGAATACATGAAGAAAGAGTATGAATCATAATACAAAAGTAAAACATCATCATATGCACTAACCTCATACATCTAGTGAAGTGCATCCTCCTTATCATCTTCCTATTATATTTTATATAGATCATACCTTGTACTTAGTCGACTCAAAGTAAAATTAAATTAATAGTTTGAAGATTGAATATACATGTATCAAAGAAAGATGATAAAATTTAATCAAGCATACCTATTGATGTAGGATTTGTCCTTCTGCATCCTCAAGATCATGTTCATACTCTTTCCAAAAACAATCATGTTCATACACATGATCATGTTCAAATGTAAGGGCTCGAAATCCTGGAATTCTGAAATATTGGAAGTGAATATACTTTTCAAGAATAAAAAGAATAACACCTCTAGACATGCATGCTCAATAAATCATCTTGCAAAATCATGAATGTAAATACATGAAGACAAAGTGTGAATGGTGATACAATAGAATTGCATGTACGTGAATTTAGAAAGGCATGTACATGACTCTATACTTACAAATAACATGATCATCTTATCGTAAATAATTATTCATACTAGATCCCATCATATTTTATGTAGATACTAACATTTCCTAATCACTTAATTATAAACTTTAGTTCAAAGTTTGAAACTTTGATATACATGGATAAAAGTAGGAGGACAATATTTAAGGGATAATTACACCCATAACCCTGAGTAATTCCTCAATCTCAATCATAACCCTGCATAATCGCGAATTACATGGGAAACCCTAGATAATCACTCCGTCTCACATTCATAACCCTCCGTTAGTTTAATACCTTAACTCAACCATACGAATGAGTTAATCTAACTCATCCTAATCAAACGGCTACGAAACAATAAAAAACCCCACCCAGCTCCCTTCCCTTCATCTCACTTCAGCTCGGACGAACTGTGGCCTCGGCTGCAGGTGGTCCAGGGGGCTTTGAGCTCCGCCGCGGGGAGAGGGGGCGCGAGCAAAGGAGGAGTGTGGGGGGTGGGCGAGCACCGACTCGAGGGGGCTCTGAGCTTCCGCCGCAGGAGAGGGGTGGGGGGTGGGGTTGGTGGTTCAGCCGTAGCACCCGGTCTGAGCTTCCGCCGCGGTTGGGAGAGGAGGAGAGCACCAAGGTGGCGAGCAGGGGAGGAGCGCGCGGGGGCTTTCAGCCGCAGCTGCGCGTGGGCGAGCAGAGGACCACCACCTCGGGCGGTGGGGGAGGTGTTGAAGCTCCGCCGCGTGGAGGGACGCCAGCAGGGGACCACCACCTCGGGTGGTGGTGGAGGGATGACCAAGAGTAGTCGGATCGGGGAGACGAGGAGGTGGGTGGCCTGCCGTTGTAGCACGTCAGACACTCCTCCATACGCTAGCTTTGCTCCGACGATTCTTAGGCGTAGAGCCACTTCCTCCATCGCACCTCTGCTCTCCACCTTCAGCTCGTCGCCTTCACCATCAAACGAGGAGCTCCATCACCCTTCTGTATTGGTTCCCCATGCTTGCTTCGACATCTCACAAATCACAAGAACCCCTTCCAGTCGATCATCATCGCCCCCTAGATACTGGCTGTGCCAGGTGAAGTGGCCTGCCGCGGGGGGGGGGGGGGGAGGGGAGCACCACCTCGGGCGGTGGGGGAGTCGTGGTCGGATCGGGGAGACGGGGAGGAGTACGGGGGAGGGGGATCGATGATGGGATATGCAAATAAAAATGAACTTGAAGGGTATTTTTGTCTGTTTAAACAGAAACCGTTAAGTATAATGGGTATTCTAGACGGAACATAACCTAGGGTCATGTCATGTAAGAGTTAAACATTACTCAGGGTTTCCCATGTAATTCGCGATTATGCAGGGTTATGATTGAGATTGAGGAATTACTCAGGGTTATGGGTGTAATTATCCCAATATTTAATTGAGCATACCTAATGATAGAGGAGTTGACTTCTGGAAAACGAATCTCCATTATATGTGTAAGCCTGCATTCAATTATAAATGATAATCTCAATAGAATTCTAAATAAACTAAAGATAGAGAAGTTTTTACTGGAAGATAAAGTGTTACCAATAATACCGTGAGCTTTCTCCTGCTATATCCAAAATAGGAATAAATAAGATAATATATGGTCACCCTCACAATCACATTCATCTGCAAAGTAATAAAAAAGGTAAAATATAAAACTTGGTTAACACGTATATCCATGGTAGCCTTCTACATGTAGAAACTTTAGGTATTTAATCAATAACATCAAAATTGAAGATCATTTTATCGAAACTTTACAAACAAATATTACACACTAAAATAAATCTAACATATTAAGAAGTATGTCCTCATTCTCATAGGCTTGTGCTCCATGCATATTAAACTAATGCACTCTCTAACACATACTAACACATACTCTAATATGCATGCACACTCTCCCCGATACACAATATACTAACACGCTCCCGAAGATACATGCACATGCATGCACACATAACACACATACATAAATAGCTCACACAAATAATTTTCCCACCCCCCTTCAACACTGTATTAATACACTCTACATTCTCTAACACACACACACACTAGCATACTAACACACACATGTACACATGTACTAACACACACACATACTTAAATACCACAAGAACATATAAAATAAACCATTTCTACATAATCATGAATATGCAGGAAAATATGGGTATTTAGTCTATGTATAGGTTATCACATCACATATAACAATGGAAGTTCTCAATTTTTCATTAGCATTTCATACACCTTGCATACATGTTGATTTGCATATAGAATAGCCTCACAAAATTTGTTCTAAATATAATCTATGCTAATCTAATGGTATAATGTCCAATATACAAGTAAACATAATGGTTTAGATATTTCATCATACACCTTCCATACATGTTAATTTGCATATAGAATTAGCTAACAAAATCTATTCTAACATCTAATTTACATCAATATAATCGTATGATGTACAATAAATAAGTTAACAGATTCTAAAAAATACGGTATGATGTTCTATTCTAAAAAATGCAAACCCTAAAGCACCGAATATATCTATACTATGCAACCAAACTAAAAATAAGCAAGAGAGGAGTGCTCAAAATACCTTATGGAACAAAAAGTAGCGTATAGTGAAGGTAAATGATGGTCGATGGATGTGGAGGATGCCGCTCAAAGATCGTCGAAGGAGGGTTTTTAGGGTTTCGTTTCATTTGGAATGAAGGACAAGGAGCCCGCTTGCGTTCTGTTTATAAGACGTGGGCGAGCACATGTGCTCTCTAAGTACCTTCCCCCAAATTTTCACGCGCCATTTAAAATCATACATTGAAATCTAAATGGGCGAGCACAAGTGCTCGCCAATGTGCTCTCCAAGTGCTCTCACCCAAATTTTCACGCGTCATTTAAAATCACACATTGAAATTTAAATGGACGAGGCCAGTGGGCGAGGACAAGTGCTCACAAGGTGCTCGGCCAAAGGTGGCGAGCACATGTGCTCTCCCCATCCTAGCCCTTTTGTGCTCGCCAAATCGTGTTTTTCTTGTAGTGCAGATGGTGTACAATCTCATGTAGTAAATGGACAACTGTTGAAGAATTTTGTAGATTCTAAGAAGCAGTTAGTCCTAGTTGAGGTCATCAACTTCGTGCAGAGTGAGCACAGAGCAGATATATCGGGTTACTCTGCATGAAGATGCAGCATCAAGATTCAGTCACTCATGTACATCCTCCCTTCTCTATATATTCTCTAGATCTCATCGGTCCTCACACTCACTTCTATCCTAGACTTAGGCTCACCAGAATATAAGTATAGCGGGGAACAATGCCCATCATGTATATATACTCATTCGATTCCCCTCCTGACCTCATCTGTCATATTATTGATCTCCTTCTACATTTAGGCTGCCACAACCCAAGTATAAGGGAACATATCAACTTCTATACTTTTTGATATTTTAATTCTTCTACGCTTAGCACGAGCTATGTCTTTTCCTCACTTCGTGTTCTATGAAGACATAACACATGCTAAGTATCGGGGGCGTGTATATATATTACATATATACTTTACACATAGCTCGTACTTTCACGTTTTTGGTATATATTATGCATTACTTACGGGGTGGGTAAATTTGGTAAAAAAACTCTTTATAAAATGCATGTATACTTGTATAGTATATTGTATAATTTGTATAATACTTGTGTAAAAAATTGTAAAATTCTTGTAAATAATACTTTTGTAAAATTTGTTGTAAAATAGGAGGTATACCGGCTTTTTGAAAAAGAAAATATAAAAATATAGGCTTCTTATTACTCTTGCATATCATCCTTGCATTCAAAAAAAATATGCCTTGCACTTCATTTACCTATATTGCATGTCATATGCATATCTAGCATATGCAAAGTGAAAAGTTAATGAGTTCTGAACCAAACTATGAATAGAAGTCGAGGATGGATTTATTTAGACCTTAATCTACCTAATTTCAGAGGAACCTAATAGGAAATGAAGTTAATAATTTTCAGGTCGAGTGACTTAATTCTTTGAGTCCACAAGTCTATGTTCACATGTCATCTTGATTGGTTTAAGTAGAATATTTTGTATACACACACATGATTCTTGTAGACATTGACTTAACTTTGATAAGCACCATACACATAGCTCTTCATTGATGAGGTGGCGAGGAGGTAGAATCCTTTGGCTCAGAGTAGCACATGGGTGGAAGCATCCGTCCTCCTCTAAGGAGAGTAGTGCATCTCAACCTAGTCTAGTGGCGTCGACATCTAACGACAGGACGTTGTAGGTTGCAATAATGCTTCAAAAGAGGGATAGTCTACACGCTCAAGAAGAAAAACTCCTGATATACATGCTGCACCCTGTATATAGTAAGAAAAAGAGTAAAAAAAGAATGAAAAAGAAATGAAAAATTCCAAAAAATGGGACAAGCCTGATTGAAAATAAAATATCTGCCGGAGTATGTATATTTACAAGGCATATGTTTCAAACTATCATACCAAGGAAGCTTGCAACTGGAGACTTGGCTATACTAGCCAAGCTCCACAGATATGTAACTACATTGGTCACAATACATTCTCTTCTCTACCATGCTTTTTGAGTTGGTTGCACTTGAACTTAGAAGGGAATACCCCGCTCCTATAGGAAAGAGTTGCTAGACTGGGGAATTGGACTTACCTTGTCAGAGGAAGTTGCTTCTTTAACATTCCTGATGTGGATAGTTATATTTCATTTACACAGTACAAGTAAGATTCATAGTTATAGGAATTTGTGTATGAGGATCTGTGCAACTTAAAGGCTGTTAGGTCTTAAATTCAGATCTCGGTAAGGATATGACACACTATTAATCCAAAGGTCAAATCGAGCCCCATCTTCACCTTTTGTTCATGACCTTGGTATGAAACTCAAAATCATTTTCACATTTGCATTTCATTTTAGTTGCTCAGGGACGAACAAAGTTTACGTATATGGGGTTGATGAATATGTGATTCATCACTCTAAAAGTCCAAAATAAAGCTTTGTCCTTGAGTAATTAGATGCATATCTCCATTTATTGTGCATTATTTACATTCATGCATTTAGAATAAATGTTCGCATGTTAGCATGCATATTTGCATTAAATAAGGAGCCAAATTCACTTTTACATATTCACCTATTTGTATCTATTTTATACTAACTCTAAATCCAATAAAATCAATCTGTAGTGTATATATTACTAACACTAATAAACAAAAAATATCAAAAAATACTAACTTGTAAAATTGAATAATAAAACCCAAACCCTAGTTTGAGACTAATGACTTAAATTGTGAATATCTCTCTCTTACAGTCTCCTATGGACCCTTACTCATTTTTGAATTAATATACATTCAATTAGCTTCAAAACAAGACCAAATTCAAAAGAATTGGAGTTCGAATGTGAAACTTGGGTTTTGGGTCCATATTGTATTGTACATATTAAACAAAATACCTTATTTTATCTTTTTTATTTTATTTTCTTAATTATTAAAAATCCAAAAAAATACATTAAATTTCAATATCTATTTCATATTTTCTCTACTTTTTATTTTGATTTTTTTGTTTTTAAAAAACCAAAAAATATGCAAAAGATAAAAATGCGGTATTTTACCTATAAGGCTACCCCCAAAAATACTTTTTGTACCAATGACTTCTTTTGATTTTCAGTCTTTCACAAAAGTTGTAGATCCCATTAAGAAGAACAATTTTTATGTTGACCACTTTTTGATTTGACCCCTTTTGTTATTTCTTTTTTTTTATTTACATTTATTTTTTGGGAGCGACATTTGGAAGCTCTTGGAGCCGCCATGTGTCACCCTATTTTTTTAATTATTATTTTATCTATTACTTTAATTATTTTTTTAAATATTATTAATTATTTTAATTATATCATCTTATTTTACTTATATTTACTTATATTTATTATTATTTATTATTATTATTATTTATTTTCATCGCTACGTGGCAACCCTAGGGCGTGCCGCGTGGCTTACTTTTTCTTCCCCTCTCCTTTCCTCTCGTTTCTATCTCCCTCTCTCTTCTCTCTCTCCCCATCCCATGCAACCCTTGTAACAACACCCTTGCATTCTCACGCTCTCTCTCCTCTCCTTCTTTGACCCACGCCATGCACGTATTTCCTCTTCCCGTGCATTTCTCTATCTAATTCTCTCTTTCTATCTCCTCTCTCGCACACTTTTTCTTCCCCACCTTTCCTTCTAATCCCTCTCTTCCCATCACTTCTCTCTGTGTATGCGTAACACCCCCATGCACGTACATCAGCCTTCTCCTCTATCTCTCTCCCTTACTTCCCTCTCGAGCACGTTCTCTCCCACTCCCTCTCGCATCTCCCCATGACCTTCCCATCTTCTCTCTCAACCCCCTTCAAATATCTCACGACCGCCCCATTCGAAGCCATCCACCAAATCTTGAAAGAAGTCGAGAGCTCCCTCGAGCATCTCTGGTGACAGCAAAGACTCAATCGAGGTTGAGCGTCGACCAATCTTTCTAGTGATGAGATCCAGGAGCCCCACCATCTCCTGTCGCGGCCCCCTCCTCATAGCTGCTCAGCTCAGGTCGCCAACCTTCGAGCAACAATCAGAGCCTCTGCCACGAGCCCCTCATCCTAGGCATTCGACCATCGTCTTCAGGTAAAAGTCCTTTCCCCCTTTTTTCTTTCTTTATCTTCTCTCTTCTTTCTCTCTGTTCCTACTATTCTTCTTAACCCTCATATTCTTCTTATTCGTCTATCTTCTCAGTAGTTCCTTATATCTAAACCATGTAACTTCCTTCTGATTCTGACCGCTCACCCGATCCATCCAACAAGACCCTACTCATCCGATCAACCTTGACTCTTACAAAGAGTCGACGATTCAAGGTCCCCCTCTTCTCCTTTACGATTAGGACCATCTCATTCCCCCTTCCTCTTAAATCCTACATCACTTGCATGTCAGAGGGAGGTCTTTCAAGCTCGAACCAACATCCTACTTTGCAGGTCCTTCACGTGTGTGATCTTGAACCGAATAGAGAGAGGAACATATTCCTCTGATCAAACCCAAAAATCGACTTGAAAATTCTGTTGAGAAATGAAGGGCCTACGCGCGCAGCGGTTGCCACGACCACCCTCCACCCACAACAGCAGTAGGACACTTACATCTCTTCATACACGCCAATCGATCAACTACACGTCCAACTTCAACGTGTACCTGGCCGTATTTGTTGGGGAGAGCAACAACTTCAATCCATCGTTGCCCTTCTTCGATCGCGGCCCATGCACTGCTACTACACCTATCAGCTGCAACCGCGCGCAAGCCTCCATCCTCTGATCGCGGTTGTGCGTTGTCCGCTGAAGCCGTTTGCGTGCAACCAAGTCCACTGCACTTTGCCTCGATTTCCTTGGTCTGCACAATCGTCCACCGACCCGTGCATTACCACGCCGTTGCCCTGCTCCACATCTCCATCTCGCTATGATATCAATCGTACAAGCCCAAATTGATGCTCCTAGTCCGCACGTCATCGACTGCTATCGGTCTCTTTAGCCACCTCGAGCTCTGAGCATCCTCCTTGGTCCTCGAGCATGTGTCGCCTAAGATCAGGGCTCCACCAGCTTCGGCCATCGTCGTGGTGCACCTCCTCTCGCTCGTCGAACGACCTCGCTCAAGAAGCCCACCTCCAGCTCCTACTCATGTACGAGACACGTGAGCCTAGGCGAATTTGCATCTAGGCCCTTGAAGGGCGCCCGCTTTGCACACCGACCCCTGAGCCCTAGTGCATGTATACGACGCGTGAGGGTTGGGATATTTGCGTCCGAGGCCCCTAAACTCCTGACAAATCACGTTGCCGCCCTCGTATCATTGGTGACGTCAACATCATGTGAGGAAGGCGTGCATCAGAGGCAAAATTGTAGCAATACCCCCTATTTTGGTATTTGCATTTTAGTCCAGTTTTTGTGTTTTATTTATATTTCTTTTCTCTATCATTACATTTATGCCCTTGTATTTGGATGTTAATTTAACCTTTATTTAGCATCATTTCATCATTCTAAAAATTTCACATTGTAGAACAATTCATGCTCTATCATTGTAGACACTGAAATTATTTTTATGATCTTAAAACTATTTAATTTAATTATCTTAGTGGAAAATAGAATATTTTTCCCACTTTATGATCATTAATTCATATTAAATTATTCGCCGATCTAAAAAATCTCAAAAATTTACATTAGGTAGATTATAGATTATTCTACGTTGTACTCAAATTTCATCTCCTTTGCATGCATATAGAGCCACAATAAATGAAATGATGATTCTAGTAATTGATTTTTAATTAGTTCCTCATGTATTATTTTTAGGAATTAAGAAGTGTTCTAGATGTCCCTCACATAGACTATATCGGATAAATTAATTTATGAAAATATTGGTTTTTGTATTTATTAGAATTAATTTTCTCAAAATCACCTAGTGTGTATTATTTTATTCATAATTTATTCATTTTGCATCCAAAAACTCCAAAAATATGATAGTAGACTATTTCATCATATTTCACATTTTTGCCAAGTTTGGGGATTTTTAACTTAATTTGATCGTAATTTGCATTTTAGTCCCGAATTTCGTTAAAATTACATGTCACTTATTTATTGCATTTAAAATTACCAAAAAAAGTATCTTTGAAAATCTAACCTCTAGATTGATTTAAAATAAACCTAAGGAGACAACGACCACCCTGAGTTTGACCTTGGGCTAGCTCAAGTAAAAAAGTTGACCGCTCAATTTAATTAGACAAATAATTAAATTTACGATTTTTTATTAATCCGAGTTTTCCCGACTGCAACGAACAATTTTAATGTTAATTCCACACAATGAGCTAGGGTATATCTCGGCTTCATCAGTATTACGAGAAAATAACGTGAATTATAAAATAATAAGAACTCTTTCTGATTTGCATGTTCACCTTACATTCCAAGTCGACCTTTAATATGCATGCCTGTCATCCCAAAGGCAATGTTGATATGTTATCAATGAGAGAAATTCTATGCTATGCACTAACCAACCACCTTAATTATATGAGGAATATTATTGGGGTCACTATACATACAACCCATCTCTTTTGAGAAACAATCTGATCTGTGTCTGCATGTATTTTGGAGTTATGACTTCACATAAGCATCTTCAAAATATAATCCATGGCGAAACTACCCTTCACAACTACATGAGAGCATGGATGTCATCATATGATTTTCCATGTCATGTTTAAATCGATGATAGATTATTTCGAATCTAGTTCAATTAATTAATCTATTAAGGGAAATTCAATCTTTTACTATGTTCATTGGCCATTAGATCACCTCTAATTTAATCCTATTAAATCAAGAATAATACAAATGACCTATTCTGATTGAATGTTTAATATATCAAGATATATATCCCCTTTCAACTTTTCTAATTAAATGTTTGATATATCAAGATATGTATCCCCTTTGAACTTTTAAACATACATATGATACATTGAACATGAAATATGTACACTCGGAATTACGTTTAGAATTACAACTCAACCTTCTTATCTACTCTCCACAATACAAAATTAACTACCACAATGACAAATAAACCACGTTCATTCACATCATCATGTAATTGAATCCATCATATCATACTGAGGGGATTGTATTGCTTCAAGTCATAGTTTAAAATTATTTGAGCCAACTAGTTCATAGCTAGTTGTTCAATCCTAAATCAATTAGAATTTAACCAATTCATAATTATGCACATGCACACATTCGAATCAAAAATATGAAATAAAAAAAGACAATATTATTATGTGTAAATTCAAATAAGAAATAAAATGATTTTAGACTCCAAATTTGCATGATGAGACAATCACACTGCAATTTGGAAGCCATCACATAACATGGAATTAAGATTTGTTGTAACCCCAAATATTTATAAATTATTCATCAACTTCTTGATCTGAATATATCAAATATATTCCTATCAATTTTAAGTTCTGGAATAGGAAAATGAGTCATTAGATTTTATCAAGATCTTTCAGCTCCACATACAAAGAAATCCAATTTGTCAAGGTCGTACGATCGGAATTGTATAAAATGTTTCACACTAAGGATTTTATTAATGCCTTATTAATCAATATTTTAATATGTTACATGACTCAAATTTAGTAGCAGAAATTTATATAATGATCCCCTACATATCGATCAAAATCTAAGTTTGTGGCCTTTCTACATTTTTGAATCTTTGCTCAGATGGGACCAATACAGAAAATATGAATCAAATTCGAAATAAAAGATGCTCATTGTATGAGTGATATTGTAATATTATAAGAAAGATGTTCATCGCAATTAGGAAACTACATAGTAAAAGAAACTATTGCTGCACCGTTTCACAGATTGCAAGAGTAAAGAAATATACCTTTGACGTATGAGTATCTCAAAAATAGACTTCTTAAATGAAGTATGATCTGACAGATTCTTACACTCGAGGGTACAATTATGACTCATGGTACTTCCTACGAACTTGAGATTTGATTTCTGCCAAGTTATCCATGCTAAAAGAGATTGAAAGTGATATTTTCTTCTTGATTTCATTTCACAAAATCTAGTCCTTCTCCATGAGCATGAAGCATGAAGAAGAAGTCAGCTCCTCTCACAATTGTTCGACTCAATTGAGAGTTTTTGTGGGATATATGTGGAACGACAAGGGAGAGGATGAAGAGAATAGTGCTCTTCTAATTCTCCTCTGAATTCTCTAGACTAGGGAGCACTTGATTTTAGTATTGAATTGAATGAATAGAAGAGAGAACAAGCCCCTCTTTATATAGTTGTATGGACGACTAAGGGGAGTGAAACAGAGAGTAATGTCTATTTATTATATCTTTTCTATAATTCAACTTCTAATAGAACACACCTATTTTGAATTTGAATTGAATTAGTTTTACCTTCCAATTAAGATTTAATACTTTGTTAGAGTAATGTCTCTTTATTATATCTTTTCTATAATTCAACTTCTAATAGAATACACCTATTTTGAATTTGAATTGAATTAGTTTCACCTTCCAATTAAGATTTAATACTTTGTTTGAAACATTGAGAATAAGAAAGAGAAAAATGTTTCTCCTTTTATTTCTCTCCATAGTGGACAACACCATAAGAAATTAGAGAGATTTTGTCTCCACCAATTTCTATTCAAATTCAACTTGAATTGGTTCATGATATTTATGAAATTGAATTATTTTATTTAAATAATTAATTACCACCATCGTAATGGAATAATTATAAAAATCATCCAACCAAATAATGAATCCATTTCATTAATACACCTAAATAAATATGAATAATATTAATATTAATTATTATGGATATATATATATATATATTAAAGGATTTTTATCTCTTGTGCCCCTTTTATATATTGCAATTTTAGTTATATCCCTTCTTTTTTTGGATTATCAATTGTGCTTTCAACATCTTACACAATTATCGCTCGTGCCCCTCAAGTTACTTGTCATCCGTCAGCATTCCAAACAAACGTTACCTTTTGGGACACGACAATAATTAAATTGAAGAGCTAAGGTAGATATTTCTTTTTCTTCATCTTCTTACTCCCTCTCTACAAACTTTTCTTTCTCTATTGCCCCCACTTCTATTGCTCACCTCCTTCAGCCCAAGCCATGTGACAGCCCGAGACCAATGTTCTTCCTCATCCATCCTCCTCTCCAAGATCAAAACCTACCACCTCTTATTTGAGTCCCTAACCTCCTCAACATATAAGAGTTATGAAGCTACGATGCCATTCGAACACTCCCTGGAGTACCTAGAGCGCAATATCGTTCACTTGAATCGATCAAGGAATCGTTGTCTTTCGCTACCTGAGCATCATAGGGAACAAACCAGATCACCATCTGTGAGAAGATGGAATCAATGTAAAGCATCGCTTGCTAGAATCGTACAATTCATGGAAGAACACATGAATAGTTCCTAGCTCCTTCGACTTACTCTGCCCCTCCCTGACCTTCAACACATAGCTACATCTGCCCCTCCCTGCACATCTAGTGCCACCCCCACATCTTATGCCCCATTCCCTAATCTCTAGCACACTGCCCCTCCTCCTCCCCCACCCTCCTCCACCATTGCCCCCATCTATGATGCCCATAGCTCTGATACCTCCATCTCCTATGATGGCGCCTTCCCTAACCTCCCATACATTCCCCATTCCTATGACAATACCTCTTCTGATGCCCCCTTCCCCGACCTCCAACATCACACCCACCTCTGCATCCCCTCACCTCTACTTCCTCCGCCTCCATCCCCACCTCCGATGCCCCTTCACCAGACATCAAGCACAACCTCCACCTCCATGTCCCCTCCCCGACCTTTGATGTCACCTTCCCCAACCTCCAACACCACTCCTACCCTTGTGCCCCCTCCTGACCTCTATTATAACCCCCACCTCCTCCACCTCTACCCCCACCTTTGACACCCATTTACTTGACATCCAGCACCGCCTCCACCTCCATAACCCCTTAGATCTATCCCTCTTGCTCTCTCTATCATAGGTAGCAAGGAGAAGCTTGGAGGATCCCCGTACAAGGATGGATATGCATGAATGGTAGCTCCATGATGATTTTGTGAGTATGCAATTAGGGTGAAATATGATGGTTTCAACCACCATTGGTTGGCTCATGTGAAGAGGATGATGAATATGGAGGATTTGGCGTGGATGAAGGACGAGAGAGTTGTGATTGACACCAGAATCAAGTCACGATGACACATGGATCGATGGGGAAAAGTGGTCGAAGTGATGCTGACGAAGAGTTGCGTCTCTTGGGAGGAAATCGGTGGGAGGTTGATGACGTACAACGAACATTGGATCAAGAGATGCAATGCCCCTGATATAGTCATGTCGAACTCGATGGGGGCCACGTGATCATTTGATTAAGCAGTCCAGAAAGAGGCGTTGATGGACTATTGATGAATCCTCATCTCAACACCTTTATTCTTTCGTTTTGGCCTTAAATCCTTAGCTAAATGCATGTATATATTATAATTTTCCAAAATAAACACTTTCTATATTGTATAAGATAATGTACAAATTATGTATTTAATTCCAAAATAAAAGAATAAAGGAAAGAAAAGAAAATGAATGAAGTATCAAAGATATTGAGTGACCCTAGACCTCGAGACCCAATCATCATGTTGACTTGGTTGACAAGGAATAAAGTAGGAGGAGATAGGGCAAAAGAATTGTACAAAATCACATAGAAAACCCTAATTTACTTTGCTCAATTATTGCATTTTGGGATCTACTTTATTTTATTATTTGTAGACCTCAAATAATAAAACCCTCAACATCAATATTGCACATTAAAATACAAAGAAAAATATAAAACTAATTTCACTGAAAAATAATGCATGCCCAAGAAATATATAAAAAGCCACAAAGGAAAATTTCCAGACCCGTATCTTCTCCATACCATATCCAAATTGACCAATTTTGTTGTTATTGTTTCTAAAATTAAATAAGTTATTTAATTAAGACAGTTTCATTCAATTTGGAGTTAAGATGCAAAAGTTAGGTTTTGGGCCCTCATTGTGCAATATACATGTATATTATAGTCAAATACATTTTTATATTTTTTATAAAATTGTAATATTATTTAGAATACATGTATATAATTAAAATAAAATGAAACCATTAAAATAAAATAAAATAAATAATGCATTCCATTATATAGATGAAATATACACATATATACTTATAAAGAATATGTAATTAATTAATTATGTAAATAACTTTATAAAAATACAAAGGAATACTTAAATATGTAATTAAATAAAATAAAAATGTATAAACTAAATGTATATAATACTAAAATATAATATACAAATTAAAAATAAAATACACAGAATACTTGCACATTTACCTATGTTTATGCATGTAAATATTAACCTATAATAAAAACATCAAATAAATAAATAAATATAGGAATTAAATACTGCATAAATTTATAAACATTTTTTGTAATAAAAAATTAATTAACACTTATATTTTAAAATGAATTTATAATGAATTCTTATTCCCTTTTTTTCTTGTTGGTCCACGTGGAACAACCAGAACCCTTTGTGAGTTAATTGAAAAGGTCAATTGCATGGCCCTTCTTCAGCCACCATGTCAGACTCACGGGTAGGCTAATTTCTCCATTTTATCGCGTAATGTCCTCACCCTTTCCTCCTTGAGCCCTCCACATCTCTGAACCTTGCATGACGGACAACCTCGCCGACCTTGCCCTGCTCACTAATCCCTTGCAATTTCACGCAATTCAACCTCGAAAACCTTCGATCGCCTTCTTATAAAGCTTCACCTTCTCCATCATTTTTCCATTTGATCCCTTTATGGCCATTATTAGCCCCTCAGGTCCTCCATAAATTGTTTCCTTGGTGACAACAAGAGGACGGTAGGTCCTGCAGTGAGGAAGAACGATTGGAGCAGGTGATCCACGACCACTGCCGGAGCATTTTTGGTCAGTTCTGCTCCTTGGCCTTCGGCACATTGATGCCCTCTTTCCTACGTTATTAGGTAAACCTTAGGTTTTACTTTTGATTCTTGTATTTAGTTTTATCTTTAATCGATTAGTTTAGTCGTAATCAAAGATCCCAATTTGACATGGAGCTCGAGCTCCAAGGCAAGTTCATCGTCTATCTTCAGTGATCAACTCCATTATCCCCCACTTCATTCTTCTCCACATTCTATATCTTTCCCCCCATTTGCCAACCTAGATCCATCATGGATCTGAGATCCAAGCTCTAAAACATCCCCCTTCATCGAAGCCGCATCACCATATCACCTCTTTCCGCATTCATCTTCATCCAAGGGCCGAAGGAGTAGCCCTCGAGCCTCGGAATATTTTGGGTGCAAGTCTGGGCCCCCAAGGACCCATCTAGAGTTGTTGTTGCACTTGGAAGAGCTCCAGGTCACCTAGCGCTATCTGGATCTCCATATCTTCGTCTGAGCACCTCAGCCTCATCGGAGGAGACCAGCATGTGAGGAGGCCTTCTAGGAAGTTGTGGAATCATCGGCGAGGAGATTTATGACCGGAGGATGGAGAATTCGATATTCGAATCAAAGGAGGCACATGGTTCTTCGTGTTCTTCCAACCAGCCCAGATGTTGTTAGATCAACATCAACAATCCTGATCTAACATGTGCCATCCAAGGCGAAGCAAATCGATGCCCTTTTGTATTCTTGGATTGCGCTTAAGTGGATACACGTGGCATGTGGTGCGTCATCCATCTCATAGACTAATTTGAATGAAATCCCTTCTCCTTCTTGTATTTAGCAAGTAAGTATTTTATTGCGTGTAAAAGTATTTGAAAAAATTATAACAAAGCCCATGTAGTTTTTTTGTGAATTACAAGTTGATCCTTCGCCACCTCAGCTCACATGGCCCCCCACGTAAGTTGGGAAATTTATGCATGTACCTATTCAAATTTGTATATTGATATTTAGTATAAAAAACAAGTTTTGATACAAAATATTTGATGTTTTTACATGTGCCCCCTCGCATTCAATTTTTATTGCAAAAATGCCCCCGCCATCTTAGTTAATTTGTGTGTATGCATTTCTATAAATACTTGCCAAGCTCTAAAAATGATGAATATATATATATGTCTGATGACATGTTTGTTTAAGCACTTGTGTTATTTAGCATTTCAGTTGCATTTAACATTTATTAAAAATAAAAAAGAGCACATTTTCTTTCTGTTTGACTTGAAAAAAATAAAAAGTATAAAACCTTAAAAAAATCAAAAATATTACCTAATATTTATTACCATATTTTATCACTACATCCAATCAATAAAGAGATCAAAAACAATCCTCAAATATAGATGGTGATCTCAAAAATTCTCTCAGTTTAATCCTCAAATGAATAGAGTTTGATAAGATAAAATCTTAAGAATTAAACTAAATTCTCCTCGAATACACCCCTGCAAAGATAGAATCCTCAATTAAATAGTCAATAATTACAAAAAGAATAAATGAAAATCTCCTAAAAAATATTTATAAAGTTCAATAATTCCTCTTTGATCTTGCCCTCTGTAGAGATTGATTTCTCAGCCATAAAGATAAAAAATCAATAGATAATTAATAAACTCAAAAACCTCACTCGAATCCCTGCAAAATAGATCGCCAATTTCCTTAATACGGCACAAAATGTTAGAAATCAGACTACATATGTCAACATAGATCCTCAAATAATAAATCTCAATAAATAGCCTTAGACCTTTTCATATATAAAATAAAAGAACACGTAATGAGCTTCGCAACGACATATTATACATTAAAAAGTGAGTTCGTATGAGAAAGTAACGTTATAAACAACTTCTAGAGACTAAAAAGTAATAAAAATAAATACTTTCTTCTCAAAGAGGTCCCTAGAGGATTTATCTATAATTTACAAAACCAACAGGGCTTTTGGTATAATTTTCCCAAGGTATCACGTGTGTTGCACATGCTTCTTCTAGACATGGCCATTCTGTAATTAGTTAAATTACCAGGGGCCTCTTTGCAAATTTACCCGTGCATTACATGCCTTGCACGTGACACTAACGCCAGCGACTGGTGGGGGCATTGTTGCAGTTTGTGAGAAGAGAAGGGGGCAGGGCAAAATTTTCATCCTTTGGCATAGGGATGAGCATCGGGCTGGGCCGGCCCGGCCTAACCCGAAGCCCAACCCAAAAAGCCTGGCCCCACCCAGGCCCAAATAAATATCGGGCCGGGTTGGGGCCCAATATTCATGCCCAATTTTTTTTGGGGCTGGGCTTAGGCTTGGCTCGGCCCAGCCCGACCCGAAGAGGGCCCGAACCATTTCCCACATCTTACATGCATGAAAACTGCCACCATTTAATGTGCACTCTCTTCTTGTATCATGCCTTCATACAATGTCTATAAATCAAGAAAGTCATGCGTGTGACATGAGTTGATGATCATTGTATTTCAATTAAGATTTAATTTTCCTTAATTAGTCTTTGGTTTAGATTCTATTGGTTATTCTTAAATTTGTTAGTACTTATTTTTTTCACTCCATTTTCTATTATTGTACTTCTACCCAATATGAGCCTTATGCCCATTTTTTAACATGTAGGTCTAGTGCACCTATTGTTATTAAAGGAGTTGTTTCACTCAATTTCTATACATGAGAGAAATTCATGGTATCTAGCATTGAGTGAACGTGTGCAAAATAAGAAATCTTCGGATTTGGTAGAATTGAATTTTAGTTATTTCACAAGTATTATGGTACATGTTTTAAACAATTTGGGCTTGTGTAACTTGAGTTGAGATTAACTTAAAACAAAAAACTCAACTTTAATAATAACTAATTAGTGAAGATGGGTCGGGCTAGGGCTTGGGCAGAACAAAAAAAATTGTCTGGGCCTAAGCCCGACCTAAGGCCTGAATTTTTTAAACGGGCTTGGGCCTGGGCCCTTGAAAGCCCAGCCCAGCCCGACGCATGCTGATGAAGCCACATTTCATCATCTTTATTCTATCATTTTGGCCTCAAAACCCTATCAAATGCGTGTAAATACCATTAATTAGAGCATTTTAGCATTCATGCATGTGCATATAAATAGTGTATAAAATACTGTAATTAAGCCAAAATTATAGAATAAATGAAAGAAAAGAAAAAGAATAAAATATTACAAATATTTTATGACCCGAAACCCCGAGACCTAGGCATCTTGATGAATTGGTCGACAAGGAATAAAGTAGGGGGAGATAAGGGTAAAAATACAATGAAATTCCTTCATTCTTTATTCATTTTGGGACCTATTTTTGGTTCCACTTTTTATACCTCAAATAAATAAACTTTGTACATGAAAGTTGTAGATAATTAAATAAATAAAAATACAAAATTGATTTCACTGAAAAATAATGTACAGATAAAAAGTTATGGTCTGAATAAGATTCCAGAACTCCAACTTCCCAGATCTGTATCTTGCAAATAAAAACTCGAAATTACCAAACTCATCTTTAATTGTATATAGCATAGAATAATCTATTTAATGGAGGTGGTTTCGTATTTTTCGAAGTTACGGTTTGAAAGTTGAGTTTTGGACCCCTATTGTATACT
Source organism: Ottelia alismoides (assembly GCA_037367405.1). Classification (NCBI taxonomy): domain Eukaryota; kingdom Viridiplantae; phylum Streptophyta; class Magnoliopsida; order Alismatales; family Hydrocharitaceae; genus Ottelia; species Ottelia alismoides. The sequence continues at coordinate 218,114 of JAZKJV010008789.1, read as the reverse complement.
TGTACATATTAAAATATTCATTTTATTATTTACTCATTATTTTTATAATTTCATACTTTTATAATTTTGCAAATATTACTTATAATATATTTGTGTCTTAAAATCAGAATAAAAATACAAAAAACTCAATATAAAATAAATGTATATAACTTACTTAGGTAAAATACCTATACATATACATGTACAAATAGTATTTATATTTTATTAAGTGTACAAAACATATCATAAGAATAAAATAAAAATATTTTTAAGTTAAAGGTATTCTATAATTTTATAAAATAATAAATATAAATAAATAACTTAAAAACACAAAATAAAAATAAAACAATAAAATATAGGTATATGTACCTACAAAGGGCATAAAAGGAATCTAGTATTTTTATACTGCATAAAAATAATTAAAAATCAGAATAAAATACTTTATAAATTAATAAGTATTTTTTATTGAATAACCTAAAATTAAACAAATCATTTTCTATTTTAAAAGGATTTAACAGAGGTTTTTCCCAGGAATTTTCCTGGTTGGTCCACGTGGACCAACCAGGGGGCCAGGAGAGTTGACCTCGGGTCAACTCTCTGACCCTAGGTCATGTAGGCGGTCAGAACCAGTTTTGACCCATTTTCAAGGTTTTTTGGGGGCCTCGTCTTTCACCATTTCGTGTCACTTCCTTCATGGAAATCTTTCATCGATCAATGATCATACACGCCTAAGGTTCTCCTTGGGGTGTGGACCACTGCATCGAGCTGTGCATCTTGATCTTCGAGCCCTCTCGACCTTTGTTCAAAATACCACCCCAGTCGTTCCTTCTCCCTTTGAACCGCTTTTGGCCATAGCCGAGACCTCCGAGTGTTTGCTTGGGATCCCCAGTGACAGGGGGTTGATCCCCGCACCTCGTTGAGGTGCAACTCGTGCGCCTACGTTTGTTTCCAGGCATCTCCAACAGCCGCGCCGCTGTGAGGTCCACTTCGGGCACACTGTCCTTGAGGTTGTGTTTATTCCCTTTTTTCTTGCGTGTTTTCATTCCTGGTAGTCTTAGCATCCATTTCCCACCTTTTATTTCGTCTGAGGATCAACCGATCACCGCCTCACCACCTTGCCGGAGCAAGCTCCGGCGAGCTCCATCTCCGCCACACTCCACCTTGCACCCTCTACGTCCAATCCACCTCCAGAAGCTCCCCAGGGCTCCGCATTTTTGCGCTAACGTATTCCCTGCAGGAAACAAGAAGAAAACACTCGTTTGCAGGGGCTTTCGAAGGTTGAGGGGGAGCCCCAGGTGTCGTGCGTCGCCAGACCTCATCCGTTGGTGTGGGGCCATTTTGCGGGGCTTCCTAGCTGAGAAATCACATCTGGAGCAAGAAGAAGTCGTCGGCAAGCTTCCAGGTCGTCGGAGGCAGGCGTGGGCTCGATTCAAAACTCGCTATCGGCGAGTTCATCTGCAGTTCCTCCTCCATCGTCCAGAACCGTCCGATCGGTCCAGTTCTTACAACCTTCCAGTAGTCGTTCGATCTGATCGCCCACAGCCGTCCATCGTTGAAAGATAATCTAATCTCGGCCGTGGGACGACGAAGGGGCATCGTTCGACAAGGGGAGGACACGTGTTTAATTGAATCAACATCCGTCGTCCGCTCCCACCTTTGCGTAGGTATTTTGCCATTCTAACCCCACATATTTTGTATTTAATAATTACAACATAAACATTCATCGGCGGTTTATAACATTTGTAAAATTTGTGATCTGAATCCTGAGTTTTTGTGTATTACTGTTTAGTCCCTCTCAGTCACGTGCCTTGTGCACGTGATTTAGGGAATTTTGTGAACATAGCCTTGGAGTTTTGTCGTATTTAGTTTTGGCCCACGAACCTTTAATTATTAGTTATATATTTCTGGACATTTTGCAATCTCGCCCAGAACTTTTTGATAATTTCAGTGGTGCCCCTGCTAGGTGCGCGTGCGACGCACGCGGGTCTGGTATTTTTGCACGCAGGCCCTTGCGGGTTTTGTGATTTACTTTTAGTCCATAAAAGTTTGATTGCAGTATATTCTTTTTGTGAAACTTGCACTTTGTCCCCTGGATGTCTACTTATTTGCACTTATGCCCTTGCCAGTAGTGTAGTTTCTTGATGTTGTCTTTATTTATTTAGTGCATCATTTTAACTCAAAAAATTCTCAAAAAAATACCATAGGCTCCTGTGTGCTTGCTCATTCATGTTATATTTTTGCATCATATTTTTGTTGCATTTTCATATTTATTAAAAATAAAAAACATGCATTTTTGCTACTGTTTGCATTAGAAAATCCATAAAAATTATAAAAACGTTTTGAAAAATTACAAAAATATTATATTTTTCTTATCTTATCATATTTTAGTGTCAGTCCAAAAAAATCATTAAAAATTTCAAAACAAAAACCTTAAAAATTAGAAAACACCTAAAAACTTCATAAAAATCTAAAAAATCATAGAAAAATCCTAAAAATATAAACTCAGTTTCTGTAGTTTCTCTATTTTATTATCTTTATTTTAAAATTAATTTGAGGAATTTTGGGTACTGTTTGGTATTTTTCAACCTCATTTTAATTTCGTCCAGAATCTTTACTCACTGTTTTCTTGTATTTAGACTTTTGAAAATACTAAAAATATTCTGAAAAATCCCCAAAAATCACAAAAACAGTAGAAAAAGATAAAAAGACCAAAAACATTTCATTCCCTAATTTTTGACTATTTTTACCTGTTTTTATAAATACTTTATCCCCTCTTTCCTTGTATTGTATATACATCCTATTATTGAAAAAGAAAATATAAAAATATAAAATATATATAAAATAAAATCAGAAAATCAAAAACCAAAATACAAAATCAAAAATTAAAAATAAAATAAAATAATTATAAAATTAAAAACCCACAAAAAATTGTATAGTGTAGACATTTAATCACATCACATTTCTGTGCATTAATTGTTAATCTATCCTGCCTTGCTCCCTGTGTTCGAACTCTCTACGTACTTGCATCTATACATCTTTTATGAAGAGTTAAAAATAAATTTGACTCCACATTTGTTTGTCATTGTTTGATGTTTGATTGTGGGTTCATTGTTGACTTTACTCAGGAGTTTTGCGTGGTCAACACTTCGACTGAGTTCCCGCCTTGTGTGGAACTTAAGACCACCGAATTCCGGCTAAATCAAATGGCGTCGTTGCCGGGGAGCAACAGCGCGTAGTTCAGCTTTGTGCTTGTGTTTGTGATTATTTGTCTCTTTCGTGGCTTGTATTTCTGCTTGTTGTATTTTTCTTATTTTTGACATTTCTTGTTTGAATTGTCTAACCCCTCTCTTGTTTAACTTCTTGCGAGGGAACGCGGATCGAGGGAGGAGCTCTCTTCCAGGAGCACCTGCGCACCCACGTGAGGCGACTTGACTTAGCACGAAGGCGGGCTAGGAGAGGATTTTGAAGACGATTCTAGTCTATTTATTTATTGCATTTATTAGTGTAATTTTTGTGAGAGAGAGAGACTCTATATTTGTAATAATATAGGTACATAGGACTTTAGACTTTCGGGCCCAATTTCCAAGTGTTTGTTCACTTGGGGGCTCACCGCGGATTTCTACGGTTTCCATCGCATTTTTTATTTTGTTTTAAGGTTTTGTTTTCCTTACTTTGTGTGATTGAGCCCCTAGTTTTAGGATTGCTTGCAATAGATTAAGGCCAAACACCTAATATATCTTGCATGTACCTATAGACGTGTTTGGACTTAGTCAAACTATAAAACAGTCGCATCATCATCTTCGAGCCTACGTGCCGCGAGCCCACCCTGTCAAGCGCTACTCCTGAACTCGATGTGTCGAGAAGAGGAGGGGTGAGCCTAGACCAGACTCTTGGATTGAGGATCGGTGACCGACTTGTGGTGCTTCACGTTAATAGCAATTTCTGAAACTTAGGATGATTTCATCAGCTTGCATTTGCATATTGTTATGTTTCAATTCTGCTGAGCATCCTTGCATGTAGAGTGCTGGAGGCAAGGTGAGCATTTACGCTTTAGCATTCATCATTGTTTGCCGCTTGCATTGCTTTTCCGATTCTCCCTCTGATTTTGCCAACCTAGGAGCTTAAAGGAATTGAATTCCCATTAGGATCGTGCATTTTTATTAAAAATCCAAAAAAAGTGATAACCAATAAAATTGGGACTGTTAATATTACTTGACCATAAAAACCACCAAAAGAAAAACTTGTATTGGGGCGAGTAATCCCCTCATTGTCCTCGTTTTACATTGCTCGCGCACACACTAAGGTTAGTGCCCAAATCCCATTGAGCCCCTAAGTGTTTGTGCAACTTCTTGACTTCTCACCTAACACTAAAACAGACAAGGTAAAAAGATCGAATTTTCGGTCTCTACCGAGTTGAGTAGGTGAATTGAGGGTTTGTCTTGTGTGAGTTTTGCTTGTGTTTGCTTGTGTGCGTTCTAGATCATCTCTGCGCATTTGCGCCTTTCTTCTCACTTCTCTTGACATGACCTTCGTGTTCTCCCGATCATTTTCTCTTGTTTCGAGATGGATCCCTGGAGCGATTTTTATCCGGATTTTGTGGATTCCTCGTACCCTCCAGCCGGTCCACCTCCCTTTTATCAGGAGGATCCTCCTCCTAATTTTTCTGACTATTGTACATATCCGCCTCAGCCGCAGTATCAGACCTCAGACTTTTACCCACCTCCACCTCCACCTGTATATTATCCACCTCCACCTTCACATCCACCCGAGTTTGACCTATTGGAGTCACCTCCCTCGATCTCTATAAGTGATATCTTAAACCGAATGACAAAGCGCATTGATTTGATGAATGATAATCTTGCTATTTTGAGGAAAAACCAGATTAATGCTCCTTTCGTCGAGGATACGGATTTACTTGTGGTTGATCATGGGAGCTTGAAATCACCCAAAATACAAAAAAATGGGAAAATTTTAAAAATCCAAAAAGAGTTCGGGAGACACTTGGTTGATTCAGATTGTAAGGAGAGGGTCCTTTTGCCAGATCATTCACCCACACATCCATTCACATCCTGTCCCACCTTTGACCCCGAGGATGCCGTTGTACAGACTGCTCTTGGCATGCCTCGTGTAAATGCTGATTCCGCCTTCCTCCCTTGTATGGAGGAGGTCCAAAAATTCAAAAAAATGTTGACTGAACCTGAAGTGGTGGCTATTATTCATGAGATCATGCGTGCCCCACTTCAACAGTCCATGACCCATTTATCTGCTCCTCTTCCCAAGAAGAGAAAGCGGAGGAGCAGATCTGAGTGTCACATTCTGACCATGGCCACTGCCTACGCCATCACACACCGTCCCATTCCTAGAAAGAAGAACACAACTACACCTTTCATCACCTGCACCATCTCTGACTATACTTGTGATCACACTCTCCTAGACGGTGGTGCTTCTATTAGCATATTACCCTTCTCGCTGGTACAGTCTCTTCACTTAGGGCCTCTAAAGAAAACCAGGATGATCATTCAGTTTGCTGATGGATCTATCAAGAGGCCGAAGGGTATCCTTGAAAACGTCGTCATTTCTATTAAGGGCACAAGCTACAATGTTGACTTTGTCGTATTGTCCATGGAGACCTCCACAGGGGAGCCATATCCAATCATCCTGGGATAACCATTCCTCGCCTTTGCGAGGGTCGTTATTGACTACGGATCAGGAGAGATTCGCTTCCGTCCTGTTGACGAGAGCGAAATGTTGATCACCGCACCCACAGTTGACCAGAGACCTGCACCTGATGCACCTTTACCGATTCTAGCTGACTCTGAGGCCTGTGACCGATCTGATGATATTAGAGATGTTTGCTTAGCGAAACCTGATAAGACCCGACGAATCCCCCGAAAGGGGAGGAAATCGGAAAGCATAGACCTCGCGGTTCCTCCCTCTGGTGAGTGGCGATGTGTTGATGAAATCCAAAGTATCTACGTGATTGATCCCATTGAGCGGAGGGTAGATACCAAACTATACAGAACGGACCTAGTTTGGCTACTTCCACTGATAAGTCTGTTCCTGGTTACTCAAAAGTATTGATGATTGAGGTCGGTTATGATGCGAATCTTCAAAAATTTTGTCCTCTTGATGAAAAAGATGATCCGGTGAGACTCTTGAAGACGATCTGAGTTCGTATACTTCTACTAATGATTTCGTTCCTTTTGATTTTGACCTGGACGATCCCTCGCAGGATGACTCTGATTACACTTCTTCCGATGAGGATGAGTTTGTCCCATTTCACTTTGATATCAGCGAGACTTCCAAGGCCAAACCTAGCTGTACTTCTTCCACTCGCCCGTCTGCGCCTTCACACCATAGGACCACCATGGGCGAACCTAGCCATACTATTTCCATTGACCAGTTCATGCCTTTCCGATTTGATTCCACTGAGGGCCGTCACCCTGTCGACCCTGATCGGCTTCCGTCCACTGTGGACCCCGATGTCGACCTGCACCACACTAGATCTATCCCCCAGCGGTCTCGCAAGAAGGTTAGCTTTCAACCTTCTTGATCCTGTGTATATCCATCTCTGTTGTATATTCCCTTGTGTACCTTTGTTCTCTCTCCCGTATTTCTCATCCACCCATTCTCGTGTTTGCCTTGCTTAGGACGCACTTTGTCCTAAGTATAGGGGGTGGACGAGCCGAGTGTTCATCGTTCTGTTTCATCACTCTTGTTGTTGCCTATACTTAGGGCTTCTTTTACCCTAAGTATAGGGGGAGCGATGCGTACATTCTTCTCTATCTTATTCCATCTGTTGATATCATTTCATCTTTTCTTCTTTTCCTTTTCTATCTTTTGTATCTATCAAAAAGGTGTCGCCTCCTTGTAGACAGTTTTTCATACTTAGGACGTACTTTGTTCTAAGTATAGGGGGGGTGTGCACCATGAGTTCTCTATTCTTTGATCCTCTTCATTGTCTCCTCTTCCTGTCTATACCTAGGGATATCTTACCCTAAGTATAGGGGGAGACAGTCTGAGTACGATCTGTTCATTCCCACCCTTGACCCTCCCTGCTTTGTGTACAATCTGCTATACTTAGGATTATTTGATCCTAAGTATAGGGGGGACGGTCAAGTTCTCATTGGTTTATTCATTCATCTCTTACTCATTTGTTCGTTCGACTTTTATATACTTTGTACGAGTTATGTCTTCTCTTTTCTCTCTGATTTATGAGGACATAGCTCAAGCTAAGTATAGGGGGGTCGTATATACTACGTATATACTTTAGCCATAACTCGTACTTTCGTATGGCTAATTACACTATTAAAATTCATTAAAAACCTTAATAAAAAGATATTTCATTCCTCAAATTCTTTTTGTATATACTGATTAATAAATCAGGTGAAAATATTTTTTGAAAAATTTTTGAAAAATAGTTTGAAAATCTTTTTGAAAAATCTTTTGAAAACTATTTGGAAAAACATTCTGTTACATGTTTTCAACCTTTATAAAAAGATTTTGATTATAAAATTATTTTCTTTGTGTAAAATAAAATGTTTGAAAAGTGATTTGCAAATGGTTTGAAAAATGGTTGTAAAAATATTTGAAAAATCTATATATACTGTTTTTAAAACCTTTGCAAAATGATTTTCAAATGTGTGTACATGTTTGTAAAAACTATTTGTAAAAACTATTTTGGACTATAGTTTTCAAAATTGTTGGAAAACATGTGTCAAATAAGTTTGAGGAATATATACATCACACCAAAATCCATTATATGTATATACTTATAAAATTGACCACTTACACTTGTAAATTCTTAAAATCCACTTCTTGTATATATAAGAAGCACTCCCGTGTAAATATTTGTACCTAGCTTTTTGGCCAAAACCTTTTGTTTTCAAAAATCCCAAAAACATTTACAAAATTTAAAAATCCAAAAACATTTGATAAATCTTTTTGAAAAATCTAAAAAATGCATATGCATCATCATCATCTTTTCAAAAACCCATAAAAAGTTCAAAATCTTTGAAAATTGCATCACAAAAATAATTTCTGCATTCGCATGGCATTTGCATTTTTTGGATTGAGTTTGCAAGTTGAACGAGTCTAAGTAAAATCCGAAGATTGGAGCTTGGTTGGACCTTAAAATCTACCTAATTAACAGGAACCTTATAGGAACTTGGATTGAGGTACTTCAGGTCTAGTTGACTTAATTCTTTGAGGATCACGGGACTTGGTTCAATGGATTATTGACTGCGTAAGTAGAGTATTTCGGAGCACACACACGACTCTTGTTGATAATGACCTAACTTAGACACCTGCACCTTTCACATGGCTCAACTCAGTTGGAGTGGTGAGGAGGTTGGATTTGCCGGTATGAGACACACACAGGTGGAAACATTTGTCCTGTTTTAGGGAGGGAAGTGCACCCCAACCCGTCCAGTAATGATGAGTTTCGAGGATAGGACATTGCGGGTTGCAATAAAGCTTCAAAAGAGGGATAGTCTACTGGCTAAAGAGGAAAAACTCCCTATGAAAATGTTGTTGTATATAGTATTCAAAAAAAAGTGCAAAAGCAAAAAAAACTCCAAAAAAAGTGGACAGGCCTGTACAAAAATAAAAATGCCTGCCGGAGTGTACATATGTGTAAAGTCAAATAAGCAAGCTTGAGCTTCAAAGTCAAATCATGTGAGCCTGCAACTGGATGACTTGACTACACTTGTCTTGCATCCTAGGATAGGTAGCTACACTGGCTACCGCCCATTCTTCTCTTCACCCCTCCTCTTGGGTTGGTTGCCACTTGAACTTAGAAGGGAATATCCTGCTTCTTGAGGAATGCGTTGTTGGATTGGGGAATCATTGGGTTGTCATATTGGAGAAGTCAGTCTCTTTGTCATTTCAGTTGGGGAGAGCCACCATCACTTACATTGTATGAGTCAGATTCATAGTCGTAAGGGTTTGCGTATGAGTTGAGATATTTCTGACCTGGCTATTGAGGAGACTTGAATAGGGTTTTGGGATTCTAAGGGACTGTTGGATTTCAAATCCGGTTCTCATTAAGGTTCTGCCTGCACTAAAATTTCAAAGGTCCTACTTAAGCTCCAAACTTTGATTTTGTGAAGACAAGTTTGATAGTCAAAGTTAATCCACTTTCTTCTTTTTGTTTTCTTTCTTTTTCTTTCTACACTTATTGCATTAGTGTTTGCTAGGGACTAGCAAAGGTAAAGTATAGGGGGATGATGAAGCCACGTTTCATCATCTTTATTCTATCATTTTGGCCTCAAAAACCCTAGCAATTGCGTGTAAATACCATTAAATAGAGCATTTTAGCATTCATGCATGTGCATATAAATAGTGTATAAAATACTATAATTAAGCCAAAATTATAGAATAAATGAAAAAAAAGAAAAAGAATAAAATATTGTAAATATTTCATGACCAGAAACCCCCAGACCTAGGCATCTTGATGAATAGGTCGACAAGGAATAAAGTAGGGGGAGATAAGGGTAAAAATACAATGAAATTCCTTCATTCTTTATTCATTTTGGGACCTATTTTTGGTTCCACTTTTTATACCTCAAATAAATAAACTTTGTACATGAAAGTTGTAGATAATTAAATAAATAAAAATACAAAATTGATTTCACTGAAAAATAATGTACAGATAAAAAGTTATGGTATGAATAAGATTCCAGAACTCCAACTTCCCAGACCTGTATCTTGCAAATAAAAACTCGAAATGTACCAAACTCACCTTTAATTGTATATAGCATAAAATAATATATTTAATGGAGGTGGTTTCGTATTTTTCGGAGTTACGGTTTGAAAGTTGAGTTTTGGACCCCTATTGTACACTTGTACATATTAAAATATTCATTTTATTATTTATTCATTATTTTTATAGTTTGATATTTTTATAATTTTGCAAATATTACTTATAATATATTTGTGTCTTAAAATAAGAATAAAAATACAAAATAAACTCAAAATAAAATATATGTATATAACTAACTTAGGTAAAATACCTATACATATACATGTATAAATAGTATTTATATTTTACTAAGTGTACAAACCATATCATAAAAATAAAATAAAAATATTTTTAAGTGTATAAAGGTATTCTATAATTTTATAAAATAATAAATAAACATAAATAAAATAAAAATACAAAATAAAAATAAAACAATAAAATATAGGTATATGGATCTACAAAGGGCATAAAAGCAATATAGTATTTTTATACCTCATAAAAATAATTAAAAATCAGAATAAAATACTTTATAAATAATAAATAATTTTTTATTAAATAATCTAAAATTAAACCATACATTTTCTATTTTAAAATGATTTAACAAAGGTTTTTCCCAGGAACTTTCCTGGTTGGTCCACGTGGACCAACCAGGGGGCCAGGAGAGTTGACCTCGGGTCAACTCTCTGACCCTAGGTCCTGTAGGCTGTCAGAACCAGTTCTGACCCATTTTCAAGATTTTTTGGGGACCTTGTCTTTCACCATTTCGTGTCACTTCCTTCATGGAAATTTTTCCTCGATCAATGATCATACACGCCCAAGGTTCTCCTTGGGGTGTGGACCACTGCATCGAGCTGTGCGTCTTGATCTTCGAGCCCTCTCTACCTTTGTTCAAAATACCACCCCAGTCGTTCCTTCTCCCTTTGAACCGCTTTTGGCCATAGCCGAGACCTCCGAGTGTTTGCTTGGGATCCCCGGTGACAGGGGGTTGATCCCAGCACCTCGTTGAGGTGCAACTCGTGCACCTATGTGGGTTTCCAGCCATCTCCGGCGGCTGCGCCGCCGTGACGTCCACTTCGGGCACACTGCTCTTGAGGTTGTGTTTATTCCCTTTTTTCTTGCGTGTTTTCATTCCTGGTAGTCTTAGCGTCCATTTCCCACCTTTTATTTCGTCTGAGGATGAACCGATCACCGCCTCACCACCTCGCCGGAGCAAGCTCCGGCGAGCTCCATCTCCGCCACACTCCACCTTGCACCCTCTATGTCCAATCCACCTCCAGGAGATCCCTAGGGCTCCGCATTTTTGTGCTAACGTCTTCTCTGCAGGAAACAAGAAGAAAACACTCGTTTGCAGGGGCTTTCGAAGGTCGAGGGGAGCCCCAGGTGTCGTGCGTCGCCGGACCTCATCCGGTGGTGCGAGGCCATTTTGCGGGGCTTCCTAGCTGAGAAATCACATCTGGAGCAAGAAGAAGTCATCGACAAGCTTCCAGGTCGTCGGAGGCAGGCGTGGGCTCGATTCAAAACTCGCTATCGGCGAGTTCATCTGCAGTTCCTCCTCCATCATCCAGTACCGTCCGATCGGTCCAGTTCTTCCAGCCTTCCAGTAGCCGTCCGATCTGATCGCCCACATCCGTCCATCGTTGACAGATAATCTAATCTCGGTCGTGGGACGACGAAGGGGCATCGTTCGACAATGGGAGGACACGTGTTTAATTGAATCAACATCCGGCGTCCGCTCCCGCCTTTGCGTGGGTATTTTGCCATTCTAACCCCGCATATTTTGTATTTAATAATTACAACATAAACATTCATCGATGGTTTAAAACATTTGTAAAATTTGCGATCTGAATCCCGAGTTTTTGTGTATTATTGTTTAGTCCCTCTCAGTCGCGTGCCTTGTGCACGTGATTTAGGGAATTTTGTGAACATAGCCTTGGAGTTTTGTCGTATTTAGTTTTGGCCCACGAACCTTTAATTATAGTTATATATTTCTGGACATTTTGCAATCTCGCCCAGAACTCTTTGATAATTTCAGTGGTGCCCCTGCCAGGTGTGCGTGCGACGCACGCGGGTCTGGTGTTTTTGCACGCAGGCTCTTGCGGGTTTTGTGATTTACTTTTAGTCCATAAAAGTTTGATTGCAGTATATATTTTTTGTGAAACCTGCACTTTGGCCCCGGGATGTCTACTTATTTGCACTTATGCCCTTGCTAGTAGTGTAGTTTCTTGATGTTGTCTTTATTTATTTAGTGCATCATTTTAACTCGAAAAATTCTAAAACAAAATACCATAGGCTCCTGTGTGTTTGCTCATTCACGCTATATTTTTGCATTGCATTTTTGTTGCATTTTCATATTTACTAAAAATAAAAAACGTGCATTTTTGCTACTTTTGCATTAGAAAATCCATAAAAATTATAAAAACGTTTTAAAAAATTACAAAAAGATTATATTTTGCTTGTCTTATCATATTTTAGTGTCAGTCCAAAAAAATCATTAAAAATTTCAAAACAAAAACCTTAAAAATTAGAAAACACCTAAAAACTTCATAAAAATCTAAAAAATCATAGAAAAATCCTAAAAATATAAACTCAATTTCTGTAGTTTCTCTATTTTATTGCCTTTATTTAAAAATAGTTTGAGGAATTTTGGGTACTAATTGGTATTTTTCAACCTCATTTTAATTTCGGCCAGAATCTTTACTCACTATTTTCTTGTATTTACACTTTTGAAAATACTAAAAATATTCTGAAAAAATTTCCCAAAAACCACAAAAATAGTAGAAAAAGATAAAAAGACCAAAAACATTTCATTCCCTTAGTATACCTATTTTTATAAATACTTTAACCCCTTTTTCCTTATATTGTATATACATCCTATTATTGAAAAAGAAAATATAAAAATATAAAATATAAAAAAATATAAAATTAGAAAATAAAAAACCAAAATACAAAATTAAAAATAAAATAAAAAAATTATAAAATTAAAAACCCATAAAAATTTGCATATTGTAGACATTTAATCACATAACATTTCTGTGCATCAATTGGTGATCTATCCTGCCTTGCTCCCTGTGTTCGAACTCTCTACGTACTTGCATCTATGCATCTTTTATGTAGAGTTAAAAATAAATTTGACTCTACATTTGTTTGTCATTGTTTGATATTTGATTGTGGGTTCATTGTTGACTTTAGTCGGGAGTTTTGCGTGGTCAACACTTCGACTAAGTTCCCGCCTTGTGTGGAACTTAAGACCACCGAATTCCGGCTAAATCACATGCTCATCCCTACCCTGGCACACACGAAGGGAGGCTGGCGGACAGAGATGAGGCTTGGGCATTTGATGCTTGGGCTCGAAAGGCACCAAGCTTATGTGGTGGCTCTTAGAATCTTCGAAGGTGCCATGACCCAAGCCTCGAGGCACGAGATGAGGCTCGACCAGAGGATAACGTGGCGATGCACGAACCGTAGGATCCCCCGATCCAATAGCTGACAGTTATCGATGCGAGCTACAGTAAGGTGGGCAAAGGGACTCAAGTGAGGTATGAGCGACGGAGTGGAATCCAATCGATGATGGAGAGAGCTGCTACGACCGCAGCTCCAAGGCGGGTTGACGACGGTGAAAGGGCAACATGCGACTGGAGGCTGTTGCTGGAAGGTCGCGACTGTAGCTGCTGCGAGGCTGGATATGCGGGCAAAGGATCGTGTTATTGAAATTGCATTTTAGTACCTAAAATTGGCCACATTTGCATTTGCATACAAAAATTGCATTTAAAATACCAAAAATGTATCGTCTCGAAAACCACAGACAAAATTCGATAGACATAATTCTAAGTTGTTCCTTTGCCTCCTTCAGTTTGACCTTGGGACTTGCCCAAATAAAATAAACATAAAGCCACTTGAATTAAATTGAATTGATTAATTGTGATTATTTTCTTGATTGATTCCGATTACCCACCTACAACGAAATGACAAATCATTATTTTTGTATGTTTAATTCACATAAATTAACATAGGGAAATCATGATTCATCTGATCACGCCATTGCTAGGGAACAAACCCGGGTCACCTGCAGATTCGTTAGTACTGTAGAGGCTGGTGGTATTGAGGTGGGGGTTGAGAAGACTGCCCAAAATGACCACCCTAAGCTTTGTGGTAGGCCTTGTTGGCTTGTGGTTAGACCTGTGGATGTCTAGTAGTATAGGCTAGTTGTGCATCATTGCTCCAGATACCGTTGACTTCCTGAATTAAGGGTGGTGGTGGGAAGGATGGATCAGAGGTTCGAAGGAAGTCAGGCTGGTAAACCACCATCTGCTACTACGGCGGCAGGCCCTGATCGGGCTCCTACACGTAGTACACGTGCTGGACTGTTAGTGGTTGCTCACTCGACTGAGGTTGTTGTGATGGTGATAGCATGTCCTTCTTCTCAGCAGGAATCTCTGTAGATGGTGTTGCAGACTAGACAGAACTGATGATGCTCACCAGCAGCTCCAACTGTTTGGTGGCCTAATCCAGCTTGTCTAAATATTGCATCCTCTTTTCGATCATAGAGAGATTCTCGAGATCTTGTGATCGTTTCTCAATAATTTCAACCTTTGATATATTGACAATGATAATGCTAAGGTTGGATCTCTCATCTCTCTCCTCCTCACGAGACACTGTAATGTGTACTTGCTTCTGGAGGATCTGATGTTGTTTCTGGTATGCACAGGATGAAGAGAGGGTGGCCTCTCCTTTGATCATTTCTTCAAAAATTGCCAGACTACATCTTCATCTTTACTGAAGTGAGATCCCCTACAGGTTACATCGACGAGCCTTTGTCCTTCTATGTTCAGTCCCTCGAAAAAAAGTGTTGGACCAGACTAGTCCTCGGTATCTCATGATGGAGGCACTTTCTCCTGCAAGTCTGTGAATCTCTCCCAAGCTTCATGGATGGTTTCGTGGGCACCCTGGGAGAAGTTAGTGATCCTAGCTTGCATCTAGTTTAGCCGACCAAGCGGATAAAATTTGTGAAGGAAGGTTGATTTCAGTTCCTCCCAAGTCATCACAACCTTTCCCAAATGATTGACCCAATATAGGGCCTTGTCTTGCAAGTTGAAGTGGAACGTCGTCATCTTCACTACGTCCAAGGGAACATTGGGGTAGTGAGTAGTACAACAGATGCATGACAACTACTTTAGGTGAATGTAAGGCTCTTCGCTGGTGTTCCCATGAAATTATGGAAGAAGAACAAGGAAATGAGGCTTGAGCTCAAGTAAGCATGCGCCAATGGAATGAGGATCCACTCAATCATTTGCGTGTCTTCGGGATTATATGTCTCTTTTAGCATGGGTCTCCTGATGAAGCCACGTTTCATCATCTTTATTCTATCATTTTGGCATCAAAAACCCTAGCAAATGCGTGTAAATCGCATTAAATCCATCATCTTAGCATTCATGCATGTGCATGTAAATAGTGTATAAAATACTGTAATTAAAGCCAAAATTATAGAATAAATGAAAGAAAAGAAAAATAATAAAATATTGTAAATATTTTATGACCCAAAACCCCGAGACCTAGGCATCTTGATGAATAGGTCGACAAGGAATAAAGTAGGGGGAGATAAGGGTCAAAATACCATCAAAATACCTATTATTATTATTCATACTTTATTCATTTTGGGACCTATTTTTGGTTCCACTTTATATACAGCAAATAAAGAAACTTTGTACATGAAAGTTGTAGATAATTTAATAAAGAAAAATACAAAATTGATTTCACTGAAATATAATGTACAGATAAAAAGTTATGGTCTGAATAAGATTCCAGAACTCCAACTTCCCGGACCTCTATCTTGCAAATAAAAACTCAAAATGTACCAAACTCACCTTTAATTATATATAGCATAAAATAATCTATTTAATGGAGGTGGTTTTGTATTTTTCGGAGTTACGGTTTGAAAGTTGAGTTTTGGACCCTACTTGTATACTTGTACTAATTAAAATATTCAATTTATTATTTATTCATTAATTTTGTATTTTTATATTTTTATAATTATGTAAATATTACTTATAATATATATGTGTATTAAAATCAGAATAAAAATACAAGAGAAACATAAAATAAAAATATTCGTAAATAAAGTACATAGGTACTATACCTATACTTATACCTATATAAAGTACACTTTTATTTTATTAAATATACAAACTTCATCAGAAAATTAAAATAAAAATATAATTAAGTGTATAAAATTATTTTATAAATTAATAATCAAAAATAAATATTATTAAATTTATAAAATAAAAATAAAAGGAATAAAGTATATAGATATTATACCTATAAAGGGCATATTAGGTAACTTGTAAAAATATACTTCATAAAAATAAATAAAAATCATTATAAAATACTTCATAAAAATATAAACATTTTGTATTTTATAACTAAAATTTAAATAAATCGTTTTCGATTTTTAACTGAATTGATAAAATCTTTTTTGCAGGTTTTTCCTGGTTGGTCCACGTGGACCAACCAGGAGGCTCTGACAGTTGACCTCGGGTCAACTGTCTGAGCCAGCTCCTGTTCATGTCAGACTAGGTTCTGACCCTATGTTCGACCAATTTTCTAGGCCAACCCAGTGCTCCTTCCATGTCGCATCCTTCATGAAACTTTTTCCTCGAGCAGTGGTGAATCACGCCCAAGTGTTTCCTTGGGTTGTGGACCACCGCATCGAGCTAACACTCTCCTTGAACCTCACGCCTCGACCACAATTCAAAACCGAGCCCCCCTCCTTCCATTGATCTTCGAACCGGTTTGGAGGGCTTCAAATCTTCGGGTGAGTGAGGGTCGAGACTCCTGTGGACTCCCCGGATCCCCGTCGAGGTGTGGCGAGGCTCGCCGACCGCGTTCCACCCATCTCCGGTGACTGCGCCGCCGTGAGGTCCAACCTCGGGTTAACCACCCTTGAGGTATTGTTTTTACTGCCATTTTGATCATTTTTTTTCTTGTTGTTATTTCCAGTAGCCTTAGGAATCTAATCCCTCTTTAATCCTTGACCGATATCATTCCATTCGCCTTCGCCGTCCACCTCACCGGAGCTAACTCCGGTGAGCTCCTCCCTCTCGCACTACACCTCCTATCACTGCTAGGTGAGGCGAGGCATGTTGCCCTTGCCTCCCTTAACTCGTTTGTGCAGGTGCCAGGAACAAAGAGGCTCGCCTGGAGGCGATTTTGGAGATCGCCGAACCACCTGGAGCTCTCAACCTCCCTCGACGTCGTGGGGTTGCTCCTGGGGGGTGCCGGCCTATTTTGACGCCACCAGGGTGTAGATGGGACCTGCAGGAGCATAGAGAACATCTTGGAGAAGATCTAGGTGCTTGGAAGCTCGGCTCTGGAGGATCTAATCTCGTCGGGCCTCTGTTCTTCGTGTGTTCATCCTATTTAACCCAACGCCGTTGGATCTCCCCCGATCGTCCAAAGGAGCAGCTACGGCATCGCGCCCCGTACACGCAACGCGTGGCGTAAGTGGCGCTACATCATCCGTGTGATCAACATGCCTGGGTATTTTGCTATTTAACCCTTGCGTAATTTTATAACTTCGAATCTTTTGAATCATTCCTCTGTCGTTAGAATATTTTTGTAATAATTATACTCGAACCCTCAACATTTGTGGTTTTGCACTTTTGGTCCCCGGCCAAGTCATGTGCTATGTGTACATGCATTTGGCCATTTTGCAGAGGGGCCCCGGTATATTTTTGTATTTGACTTTAGTCTACGAACATTCAACTGCAGTATCATAGTTTTTGGTCATTTTACAACGCAACCCCTGAGATTTTGTATTATTGCTTTTCAGTGCCTCCCAGGCGCGTGCTTCGCACGCGCGTGGGTGGACATTTTGCGCGAAATCCCTCGTGGGTCTGGTCATTTACATTTAGTCCTTGAACTCTTTATTTCAGTAGATAACTTTTTGGGAAAATTGTGATCTAGCCCCTGGATGTTTTGACATTTGCATATATACCCCTGCCAGGACAAATATTTTTGCTTGCTTGCTCCATTTATTCATGGCATCATTTTAACTCCAAAAATCACCAAAAAATCACATAGGCTCCTTTTAACTTTCTTGTCCATGCCATATTTTTTCTTTGCATTTTTATTGCATTTTCATATTTATTAAAAATTAAAAACATGCATTTTTCATATTGTTTGCATTAGAAAACCCATAAAAATTATAAAAATGTTTTGAAAAATTCCAAAAAAAATTATTTTGTGTGTTTTATCATCTATTAGTGTCAGTCCAAAAAGCACTAAAAATTTCTAAGTAAAAACCTCAAAAATTAGAAAACACTTAAAAACTTCAAAAAAATATAGAAAATCATTGAAAAATCATAAAAATATAAACTCAGTTTTTGTGTCTTCCTTATTTATTTTCTATATTTTAAAACTAATTTGAGGAATTTTGGGTACTGTTTAGTATTTTTCATCCTCACTTTGATTTCGGCCAGCAACCTAGTCCATTGTTTTCCCTTATTTTGATATTTAAAAATACCAAAAACATTTTGCAAACCCCCAAAAATCACAAAAACAGTAGAAAATTATAAAAAGACCAAAAATATTTTATTTCCAGATTTTTGACTATTTTTACCCATTTTTATAAATACTCCACCCCTCTCTTTCCCTATATTGTAGATATATTCCTATATTGAAAAAGAAAATACAAAAAATATAAAATATAAAAACAAAATAAAAAAATCAGAAAATCAAAAATCAAAATACAAAATTATAAAATTAAAAATGAAAGATAAAAATTAAAAATTAAAACCCACAAAAATATTTGCATTGCTTAGTGTAGACAATCACATCACATTCTCACACACACACTCTTGTGGATCTATCCTGCCTTGCTCCCTGTGTTCGAACTCTCTGCATACTTGCTTCTATACATCTTTTGTGCAGAGTTAAAAATAAATTTTAACTCCACTTTCTGCTTGTCATTGCTTGATATCCATTGTGTGGGTTAATTGTTGATTAATTTGGGATTTTTAGCGGTCAACGCAGCGACCTCCGTGTTCCCGCCTTGTGTGGAATACAAGACCGTTAGAAATTCCTAATTATCAAATGGCACCGTTGCCGGAGAGCAACAACGCGTAGATCATTTTTGCTTCGTGATTGTGATACTTGTCTACATTTTTGCTTTCTTTATTTGCTCACTTATTTGATATCATTGCTTGATTTGTCTAATCACTCTTCCTTGTTGACTTTGTGCGAGGAACCGCGGATCGAGGGAGACGCTCTACCTTAGGCATCGGTGCACCCACGTGAAGGCGGCAGGAGACTTCTGACCGAGCATCAAAGAAGGCAGGGAGGACTTGAGAAGACAGTCATACTTTTGAGCCTTTTGTAGCATTTATTTGTGTAATTTATTGTGACAGAGAGACTCTATATTTGTACTAATACAGGTACCCCAGGACTTTGGACTTTCGGGCCCAATTTCCAAGTGTTTGTACACTTGGGGGCTCAACGCGGATTTTACGGTTTTCATCGCATTTTTTCCCTTTGTTTTCTCGGTTTTGTTTTCTTCACTTTGTGTGATTGATCCCTTAGATTTGGAGTTGCTTGCGATAGATTAAGGCCAAACACCTAATATATCTTGCATGTACCTATAGCCGCGTTTGGACTTAGTCAAATTTTTAAATAGTCGTTTCATCATCTTCGAGCCTCCACGCCACGAGCCCACCCTGTCAAGCGCTACTCCTGAACTCGATGTGTCGAGAAGAGGAGGGGTGAGTCTAGACCGGACTTTTTGGATTGAGGATTGGTGACCGACTTGTGATGCTTCACGTTAATAGCAATTTCTGAAACTTAGGGCGATTTCATCGGCTTTGCATTTGCATATAGATAGGTTTCAATTCTGCTGAGCATCATGTAGAGTGTTGGAGGCAAGGTGAGCATTTCTCTTTAGCATACATCATCGTTTTGTCGCTTGCATTGCTTTTCCGCCTCTCTACCTCTGTTTTTGATCACCTAGGTGCTAAGTAAAATTGACCCCACGTTAGGCTCGTGCATTTCTCATAAAAATCCAAAAAAAGTGATAATCAATAAAATTGGGACTGTTAATATTACTTGACCCTAAAAAACCACCAAAAAGAAAAATTTGTCTTGGGGCGAGTAATCCCCTCATTGTCTTTGTTTTACTTGCTCGCGCACACACTAAGGATTAATGCCCAAATCCCATTGAGCCCCTAAGTGTTTGTGCAACTTGTTGACTTCTCACCTAACTCTAAAACAGACAAGATAAAAAGACCGATTTTTCGGTCTCTACCGAGTTGAGTAGGTGAATTGAGGGTTTGATTGATTCATTTTTTGCTTGTGATTGTTTGGTGTGCATACTCGATCTTCTCTGTGCATTTGCGCCTTTCTTCTCACTTCTCTTGACTTGACCTTCGTGTTCTCCCAATCATTTTCTCTGGTTTCGAGATGGATCCCTGGAGCGATTTTTATCCAGATTTTGCGGATTCCTCTTACCCTCCAGCCGGTCCACCTCCCTTTTATCAGGAAGATCCTCCTCCTATTTTTTCTGATTTCTGTACATATCCGCCTCAGCCACAGTATCACGACTAGGATTTCTACCCACCTCCCCCTCCACCTGTATATTATCCACCTCCACTTTCACATCCACCCGAGTCTAACCTGTTGGAGTCACCTCCCTTGATCTCTATGAGTGATATATTGAACTGAATGATAGAGCATCTTGATTTGATGAATGATGATATGGCTATCTTGAGGAAAAGACAGATTGACGCTCCATTCGTCGCAGATACGGAATTCCTTGTGGGTGATCATGGGAGCTTGCAATCGCCAAAAATACAAAAAAATGAGAAAAACATAAAAACACAAAAAGATTCTGGGAGTCACATAATCAAGCCACGTTGTGAGGAGAGGGGCCAATTGCCCAATAATTTGACCACACATCCACTCACTTCTTGTCCCATCTCCAACCCCGAGGGTGCCTATGTACAGACTGCTCTGGAAACTCCTCATGTATATGCTGATTCTGACATCCTCCCTTGTATGGAGGAGGTCCAAAAATTCAAAAAAATGCTGTCTGAACCCGAAGTGGTGGCCACTATTCATGAGATCATTCAAGCCCCACTTCAGCAGGCCATGACCCAATTATCTGCTCCTCTTCCCAAGAAGAGAAAGCGGAGGAGCAGATCTGAGCGTCACATTCTGACCATGGCCACTACCCACGCCATCACACACCGTCCCATTCCTAGCAGGAATAAAACAGCTACTCCTTTCATCACTTGCACCATCTCTGACCATACATGTGATCACAATCTCCTGGGCGGCAATGCGTCTATTAGCATATTACCCTTCTCGCTGGTACAGTCTCTTCACTTAGGGCCTCTCAAGAAAACCATGATGATCGTTCAGTTTGCTGATGGATCTATCAAGAGGCCGAAGGGTATCCTTGAAAACGCCGTCATTTCTATTCAGGGCACGAGCCATCATGTTGACTTCATCGTGTTTCCTATGGAGACCTCCACAGGGGAGCCATCTCCAATCATCATGGGACGACCATTTCTCGCCTCTGCGAGGGTCATTATTGACTATGGATCAGGAGAGATTCACTTCCGTCCTGTTGACGAGAGCGAAGTGTTGATCACCACACCCACAGTTGACCAGAGACCTGCATCTGATGCACCTTCACCGATCTTAGCTGACTCCGAGGCCTGTGACTGATCTGATGATATTAGAGATGTTTGCTTAGCGAAACCTGAAAAGACCCGACGAATCCCCCGAAAGGGGAGGAAATCGGAAAGCATGGACCTTGAGTTTCCTCCTCCTGGTGTGTGGTGATGTGTTGATGAAATCCGAAGTATTTACGTGATTGATCCATTTGAGCAGAGGGCAGATACCAAGAATAGACAGGACGGGCCTGGTTTGACTACTTCCACTGATAAATCTGTTCCTGGTCACTCACAGGTAAAGATAATTAAGGACAGTTATGATGTTGCCCATTATTTTGAGAGACCTCATGAGGAAACAGATAACCCAGGTGAGATTCATGAGGACGATCTGAGTTCATATACTTCCACTGATGATTTCGTTCCTTTTGATTTTGACCTGGACGACCTCTCGCAGGATGACTCCGATTACACTTCTTTTGAGGATGATGAGTTTGTCCCATTCCACTTTGATATCGGTGAGACTTCAAAGGCCAGACTTGACCACACTTCTTCCACTCGCCTGTGTGCGCCTTCACATCATAGGACCACCAAGGCTGAACCTAGCCATACTACTTCCACTGATCAGTTCGTGCCTTTCCGATTTGATTCCACTGAGGTCCTTCACTCTGTCGACCCTGATCGGATTCTGTCCACTGTGGACCCCGATGTCGACCTGCACCACACTAGATCTATCCCTCAGCGGTCTCGCAAGAAGGTTAGCTTTCAACCTTCTTGATCCTGTGTATATCCATCTGATGAATCTCGGATTCATCACTCTAAGTCTCATTAATTAAGCTCAGATACCTCAAAATCAATAGCATTTTGGCAGTTATTCTGTATAATTATCATTCATGCATGATTTCATAAGAATTGCATTTTAGCATTAATTTCTGCATAAAATAAGAAGCCAAAAATCCAAGCCACAGTTGACCTGTAAATAGCCTAATTTCTCTGAATTTTAACTCCTCCATGCTGACATCGCATAACCCAAAACTGCCTCCAGTGTGTACACATCACTAACAAGAATAAATAAAAAATACAAAAAAAATTAACCCAGGTAAGTGGACCAAAAACTCAAACCCTAGTTTCAGGATTTTTCGGACTAAAAGCCCCGTATCTTCTCCATCCAGAGTCCATTTGATCTTACTCACTTTTGAACTAATGTACATTCAATTACCTTCAAAACAAAACCAAGTTCAAGTGAATCGGAGCTCGTATGTGAAAGTTGGGTTTTGGGCCTCTTTTGTACATTGTATATTTTAGCGGTTTTTTTGACCTATATTTTATGTATATATTTTCTTAATCCATAAAAATCCAAAAAAAATAGATTAAGGTATCTTTTATTTATCTTTAATTTTTCCATATTTTTCCGGATTTTTATCTTGTTTAAAAATGACAAAAAAAATTAGAAAACCCAAAAATCTAGGTATTCTATGTACATGGGATACCCCAAAAATTCACTTTCTACATTTGACGGATTTTGGCTTTGATATCTTCATGAAAGTTGTATATCTTGTCGAGACGAGCATTTTTCGTGAAGAAACTTTTTTGATCCAAGGTCGTTTAATATTTCTTTTTTATTTTACAAAGTATTTTATTCTGTATTTTTCCGGTGCTGACACGTGGCCGCCCCAGAGGCCGCCACGTATCAGTCATTTTTGGCCCTTTTATATTTTTGTTTTTATAAAAAATAAAATAAAATAAAAATAAAAAAATTAATTAAAGAGAATGCACGTGCGTCGCACGTGCCTCCCAGGCACGTGCGCCGCACGTGCCTCCCAGGTACGTGCGCCGCACGTGCCTCCCAGGCACGTGCGCCGCACGTGCCTCGCCCCTTCCCTCTTTCACCCGCCACATGGTGCGGTTCCAGCCGTTCGATCTCGACCGATCGAACGGCCGGAGACCCGACTTCTTCCCTGCATCCCCTTTGACCGCCCTTCCCTAATCTCTGCAATCGTCGTTCTCGCCGCTACTTCCGCAACTGCCTCGCCGCCCCGTTATCCTCGCAAATGATCCGCGACCCTTTGACCACGCCGACGACCCTAACCCCCTCTGCTCATCTCGCGCCTCGCCCTCCCATCACCGGCCTCTCCCCTATTTAAACATCATCGCCAACCCTAAGCCCCCTTATCCGTCGAGTTGTGCTTAAGGAACATCGGGGTGACAGCCCGATGTCCGCTTCCTCGACGAGCTCCGGCAACCTTCGAGTGGTCGTCGTAGCGCCCCCACGATCCTTGCTGCTCCAGCTCCGCCTCCTGCGTCGAGCCCCAACAACGACCATCGACCACCAGTTCACCAGCTACATCTTCGTCAACAACAACACGCCAGTATCACCGCTCCTACAACTCCGCCTCCAATGTCATCGACTCCAGAACTACGTCTCCGACTTCTCCTATTCCAGCAGATTCCCAACGACGGTCATCTTCCCCGACTTCAACGTCTCCGGGTCAGCCATCAAGCCCGCTACGCTCGCCAGCCTCGCTCCGTTCATCGTCGACAATGTCGCCCGTCGTCGACTTCAGCTCCGCCTCACCTCCGACAATCGTCGACCAAGCACCAGCACTGAAGCCCCGCCTCAGCCACTCCGCCAACCGCCAGAGGCTCCGGTCCCTCTCCACTAGCGCCACCAGCCGCAGGCCGGGCTCGAGCCCGAGGCCCCAGCACGTGCGAGGCACGTGCGTGGGGAACTCCAGCCCAGACCCCAGGTCACGTGCTGGGCACGTGACCTTTTGGTCAAATTGCATGAGGCCCGTGGAGGTTCTTCATTTCGCAGATCAGCCCCGCTAGTCCGAGGTCATGTGCTCTTGAAGGATATTGTCAATCCTTAAGCGCATCACGGAAGCGTGTTGATCGCATCGTGTGCAATCGGAGCAACTAGTCGCACTAGATGCTAGATGCAGCGGAAATTAAAATTTTTTTGAATCTAAAGATGAAACCACATGATCACGAGAACACTTCTCGGATCGTTTCATCAAACCATCAAGTATAAGGAATACCTCTTGAAGCGTGGTTGTGATCGCGAGATCCCAAAGTAGAGATCCTCCTGTCTTAAGTCCGGTCCACGAAGAACGCACTTGCGAGCGCGATGATGAGTCACGTTCCTTCCCGCAATCCTCGATGAAGATCCAAGCGATGGCTCCCCCGATTTCGTCAAACGAAATCCGTCGTCTTCCTTTAGAGTAAGCAACTCCAAAGAAGATGGAGATTCACGAGTCGTCGAAGAAGAAGCCGAGAGTCTCTCCTTTCTCAACACAAGATGGACAGCCATCTTTTGGAAGAGAGAAAGAGAGAGGGCGAGAATATGAGAGAGAGAGAGAGAGAGTTGTAACCTTGTACAACTCTTAATGATGTACCTTGGAAGGCTACCCTAGCCCTCCTTTTATATTAGTTTAGGATCCATTGGATCTCAATCCATGGACTCATAGATCCAACGGCTAGGCTTGGTCAATGTAAGATCAATGGCTATGATTGTTGTTGGTTAAAACCAACAACATTTATTTATAATTAAAATTAAATATATGTTGAAACATTATCAACATAATTTAATTTAACATAAATAAATTCATCAAGAGATAATGTGATAATAAAAAAGGGAGTCAAATAACCACCCTATTTTTTTAAGGGTGCGTCATCTATGAATAATTCATAGGTGACGCCACCTTTATTATAGGTGGTTGTTTTGCCTCCTTTTTATTTTATCTTATTATTCCTTAATTAATTTTGTGATAACAATCATCACAAAATTATTCACCAAATTAATTCCAAATTAATTTGTGAATATTTCAATCATGCCATTGAAAAATATGTGAATCATATTCACATCCCAAACTAATTTGTAAATTACATTTCCAATTAATTAATCAATGTGAATCCAATCCACATTATTAATTAACAAATGTTACTTACATAAATTTCTCTCTCTTGAATATATGTATATTATAAATCACATTTACAATACACAAATATTATGGATAATAATATCCACATTCTCCAATCCTTGATAATTAAATCCCATTTAATTATCTTGGATAATAATTCTCACAATATGAATCACATTCATATTATGCTTGATAATTAAATCTCATTTAATCACCAAGTTCTTCTTGCTTGGATATGAAGTTCATCAAATGAATTATTCTTGAACCCCTTCAAGAATAATGTGCTTTCTCCGCAGATACTTGGAGATAAGGACAGGGCGATTGTATTATTCCACGTATAGTGACTTGGATGTTGAGATCTCATCTCAAATCCAGATCTTACGGACCTCCCACAGATGCTCGATTAAATCAAGACCGTAAATCTAATCTTCTCATTGAATCTGAATCTCATTCAGACCAATGTCCAACACTTGGACTAAGATCAGATTGCTTCTCTACTGGAAGGAGTCACTAAAATCCAGACATGTTTCATCACTCCCTCGGAATGGAAGCGTCATGGATATACAATCGTTTATGATCACATCACCCTCAGATATTCCCAATACCTGTACATCTTGCATACTGGAAGACCCATGATCAACCCGAAGATTAAGATCAATTTTACACTGTCTTCTTCAGGGTTCGATCCCTAAGTTTCTCATTTGATCATTGGGATTTGGTATCGATCATATGCTTTCCAAAAGCACATATCATACCTAGGTCTTGATCATATACTTTCCAAAAGTATATATCAAACCTACAAATTCAGTCAAGCTTCCAAAGCGAGACGACCGTGCACGGAATTTGATTCTTCCCAATATCTCATGAGTGAGCTCATGTCTTCCGGTTCAGTAGTGAACCTGTATGATCCCTTTGAGACATCGTATTACTCATATGCCCTTATATGCACACCAAGGCGCCAGTGTATAGACCTTGGTTAGGCCATCAACCTATCGGTCTGCCAAATGTACATACTCAGACATATAGCAATAAATCTATCTCCAGTCAGAGGATGTGTGCCTATGCTGTGACAGCATTCAACATAAGACTTTGGTTATCTGGATCTCGTTAAGTCAACCCATTGACCTAACTAATCTGACACCTCCGAATCTCTATTCCTATGCAGAGGACCTGCATCAAGAGGTCGGTCAGATATCAGCCTATGTGAGAAAGGATTGCCATCTCCTACTCAAGCTGGAGATCACATCTTAACAATCATTTGACGGTGCTTGATGACTCCTCAATCTAACTCTTTAGATATTCATCCAAGCACCAGCCTCTATGATTCAATAATTGAATCAACAGCTGTATGATCATTAAGATAGCCATTGTACATAACCCTAATTGTACAGAGGGACCAATTATGCAGATTATTTATTCTTCATTTCAGATCAGGGAATGATATGTGCAATAACATTTATTGCATAATGGCTTGCCGTGGGCTCACATGTCCAACAATCTCCCACTAGCCCAAAGAGCCATTAATGGGCTAATCATTTAAAGTCACACTCATGTGACAATCATAGGCTATTTAGAAATAGCTAGGTAAGCTGATCAGTCACTCTGTTCCCAAAAGACTATGCCAAGTCCTTTTACGGCACTTGCATATCCCTAGGTAACAGTGCTCGCATCCAATGCTTATGTTGCATCTAATGCAACCAATAACCAGTATTTCCATAATCCTTATTAGAATACCCTTATTCCGGGAGATCACTATCTCTTATGATATCCACAGTTAAGACCTTTTAGATCTCTATCTATAAAGTCTTAAGCTTTTGAAGATATGACTCTGAGATCACTATCTCAAAAATCTTGTCATCTATTGAAGATATTGTTATTACTGCAATCAAGTGTTCTTTCTCCATAGTAGGTTTAGTAAGAGTTTACTACTCCCACTGCATGGCAGATATCTGGCTTTTGTACACATCTAGCATACACTTAGCTTCTCGTAACTGATGCACAAGTGCAAGCAGTTCTAGCATTCACTTCCTCAACTCATTGAGGTGCTATCCCTTTAGATAGGTCAGTACCAGATCTTAAGGGAAGGAAGCCTTTCTTGGAATTTCCAAGAATGGAATATGTCCAAGGTATACTACAAATGTGACAGTCCCAATACCCTCTTTTCTTTGCTTCTGAACAACTTCAGAACTAAGATCTAAGAGGTATTCTTGAGATCATATCTCAAGGTATGGAATAGCCAGTCTATAAAACAATTATTATCATCCTTATATCATTCCAAATGATTAGGATATTATCTACATTTACCATGATGAACACAATGGCACTCCCACTAAGCTTCACATGGTTCATCAAGATTCCATTTGAAATCATAACATTTATAATTTCATCAAATCTTATGTTCCAACAACAAGAAGCTTATTTGAGTCCACAGATGGATTTCTTTAGCTTTCACACCTTACTTTCCCCAGTCATGAAGCCCTGGGGCTACTTCATGTGAATATCCTCAGAGAGGTATTTTTCTAGGAATGCAATCTTGAATTACATCCTGAAGATGCAATAGTCAAGTTGTGTATCTAAGGTTAGCAATATTCTGATGAGTTTAAGCATGGTTACCGAAGAGAAAGTCTCATCGCAAGCAATGTCTTCTCTTCCGGTGTATAGCTTATGGCTACGAACCTAGCTTTGAAGGTCTCTACCTTCTCATCAGGTTCCCTCTTCTCTTGAAGATCCATTTACACCTTAACGGGTTTTCTTATAGGTGGATCCTCGAGGGTCCATATACAACATTTGTGTATGAAGTCTACTTTATACTTTATTGCTAATATCCATCTTTCCAGGTCATGATCTTCAGGAGCTTCATCACATGAAGTCCAATCATTGTCAGACTTAACTGACACATGGAATACATCCTCAAACTCATTTGAAGAGGTATTAGTGTTTCATCTTTAATTATCCTTTTAGTTCCCGATTTCAGGAGCCTCATTATCTTCTCAAGATTAAATGATTCCTTCACTTCATTTTCATCTTGATTCTCAAGAGTCTCAATCCTCCAAGAATCATATTCTCAGAAATGAGATTTTTTATTAAGAATCTCAAGGTCATAAAGCAGGTATCCAATACCATCCTTTATTTTCCTAATGAAGCAGCACTCTCTAGTGCTTAATTCCAGCTTACTTGCATGGAATCTTATTAAGGATATATAGTGTAGTCTCTACTACATATATACACCTGGAAACTAAGAGGAAATTATGCTAAAAATTCATCATTGACCAAATCATGTCACACATGATCCAATTGTATCTCCCTACAACTCCATTGAGTTTAGGTGTATCAGGAGGATTGAGATAGAAATGATATTCATATCTCCATAAGGTATTCCTTGAATTTTATCTAATAGGTACTTGCTACCTTGGTTAGAACAAATTCATTTAATCTTCTTTCAAACTTTGGTTCTAAACCAAAATTGTGAAATCTTTGAACATTTCAAAGGTTCCTCAGGTGAAGAGAAGAAATCTCATATCATATGTGATCATCACTAGATATCATATATCCATAATGTTCACTATGATATAGATGATCCACACACATCAATATGTATGAGATCCCGAATACCATGACATCTTACACCTTTCCTAAGAGAACGGTGTATTGGACATTCTTCGAATACAATATTCACAAGTATGTAAGATTTGAAATTTTAGACATTCTAAAGTTTCATATCTTACTAGCCTATTGATCAAATCAACAGACAAATGTCCAAGGCTTGATGCCAGATCATCGTCAAATGATCTTCATCCTCCTATTGATCTAGTAAGGTTTGATTTTCAGTATTGGAAATCTCAATGAACCATTCATTAATTTTCTAATTTTGTGGAGTCCACTAGATGTTAGATTACCATCTGAAATATATCCATCATAACTCTTTATGATAGTTCTTTCTCAGAATTCGTGTTTATTTCCAACATTTAGAAACAAACAATGAGGGTATTCTAATATCTAGGTCATAGAGACATTCCCTAAGACTAAGGGCTCTCCTACTGAGAATATGAAGTCCATCTATCCATCAGAGATTGTTGCAACAATTACATCAATATCCATGTAGATGACTATTAAACCTTAAGATCAAATTTCTAATCTTCTAATATATATATGCAACCAATTGCAAATGTCATTAGAAGATTGTGATACAATTGTCAGACTTTATCTTATGAAATAAGAAAGTCAAAATCAATGATTATATGTAGATTATTCTGATGCTCTATCTGAGTCCTTCACTAAGGATTTTAGACATATTTGATAGTCATATTATCAACACATCAACTTATTGCAGTATTGGCATTCATTCAACTCTTTGACGTCATATGGAAGTCATATAAGTACAATCAACTCTTTGACTTTCCTTCTCACATGGGTCCGACCCATGCTTCCACTGTGCTCTCTTCATCTATAAACAACCCTTGTTCAAGACAAAGAATCTCTTATGTGGAATTCAAAAGATTCCAATACAAGAGCACTTCAACATTTACACATGCTTCATAAAATTCATTCAAAATGATTATTATGAAGCTTCAAGAATGACTTGAGTATAGATAGTTAGAATGATGACACTCATCATATCTACATACATCTCAACTCTTAAAGACTTAGGTTCAGGTAGGTATTCAAACATTTTGAATACATCATCTCTTTCGAGCTACCATTCTGCAAAATGCAGAGAACCATGTCATTCATGATTAAAATGTCTAGAGCACATATGTATGCCAAAATATCTTCTTTTATTTTACAAGGATTATTCGACAATTACGATAACCATCGACATGTCACTTCCAAAGTACACTCGATGAAAGATCAAGACTATCGAGACATACAAACCCTAAGGTGATGTCTTATTATCTTATTTAATTGTCCTTCCTCAATATGTTGAGGGAACTTGCACACTGCAACCACATACATTATGTGTCCAATTGCAAGTACAATATCTGGATCATGAGTCGAATGCATGATATTTTAATTGTTATCATTGAGTATAACATTGAGTGGGTTTAATGAAGGATTATCTGAAATAAGAAATTTGCATAAGTGTATATAAATTTTATATACATGTTTTACTTTGATTTAGGCATTTTTATATCGAAGTTGTCTTGCCCTGTCAACACTGAAAGTTCATTCCCTTAATCACTTTCAATGTAAGAGATATACTTACCATTATATCTCAAGCAAGATCTGGGATTTCCTTCCTTATCTTTGTTGCATCCCAATAATATGAGAACCTACAACTCGGATAAAAAGAAGCGGGAACTCATTCCACTTTGCAAGTCCAACTTGCATTCCCAATTCGGTCTTTAACACCTGGGCCCACCACCCCTAAGATGATGTTGACCCGTCATTAATTGAACCCACCGTCAACAGGCTTAATACTTGCTATACGCAATCCAATATCGCCCCAATAATATGAGGACCCGATATTGGGGTCACTACGTATATGACCTTACTCTTTCGAGAAGCAAAGAACCCGATCCAATTAAATCATATATAGGATCTGTCACTTCGGACAGGCGTCTCCTATATACAACAACTGGCGACGGAATCCTTCGCCTTGACGGGAGACCATGGATGTCACTTATGTGATCCTCCACCTCATATTCAAATTGTAATTAATTATCGTGAATCATATTCACATAATTAATTCTTCCAAGGGAAATACGCATCTATTCATAATAGAGTGTTAATGGATATAATTAATTTAATCATATTAAATTAATCATCAATCCAATCATCAATCAACAAACATATCTTTTACTTGAATAGTAGGTATAATCTCAAAGTACGTATTATTCGAATTTTAATAATTAGAAAAATACACATTGACTTTCTCCGGCATTATACAGTCCCTACCCGCTGTCATAGCCAGTACCGACGAGAGTGGGACGGACTACATACGTTGCAACCCACGTCCCCAATGCTCTCCGACTAGGCACCACATCCGCCTCGGGAAAGGATAATACCAGATAGATCATCATGTACTTTGAGATGCTCATCGGTTTTTCAACCGAAATTATACCATATAATATACATCAAAATAATTTTGATTATATTATAAGGAGATTTTCTAAACAAATCTCCAATCCTATTCAAGCAAGAGGGTTTTTCATGTAATTGTTGTCCTACAACTATTGTAGGATAAACTTTGGTTTTTCATGAAAACAATGTTTATTGATGAACCAATGATCAAGATCTAATATCTTATCATTGTTGTTTAAGCAAATGTCATTCAATGAAATAATTATCTCTTTAAATATTTCACAAATATTTATCACTAATTATTCCAGAAAATTAACAATTAATTTTCATCATGATAGTTGAATGACTTATCACAAGGTTCATGATCCAAGATGTCAATTTCCAGCAGTGACCCCCAATCACTAAAATTAACTTATCTTGATCAATTTAAATCCAAAAATTGCAAACTCAATTTCCAAAGATTGCCTATTTGATTTATTAAAGAATCCAATGATAATTCACGCATTTCGAGGCGGCATAAAACCGTAATTATCTCATTAATCACGTTTAAATTCGCAGTTCCCGCAACAATGAATATAGGCATATTCAAAAAGTCATATCTTGAGCAAATGAAGTCCAAATTTAGTAAACTCAAGTCCTATGATTTCCTTGTTTAATGGGGAACAAAATATCCAATTGAAAATTTCGTGTTTAAAAAACAGTGCCGAAAAAATCAATTAGACAGAGGTGCGAAAATTAAAATGCAGTAAAAATTTCGCAACCCTTTCAAGAACCAAATCGTCTAAGGTCAATGGATCATATCCAAAACCTTATTCAACCTGGCTCTGATACCACTTGAAGGATATTGTCAATCCTTAAGCGCATCACGGAAGCGTGTTGATCGCATCGTATGCAATCGGAGCAACTAGTCGCACTAGATGCTAGATGCAGCGGAAATTAAATTTTTTTTTGAATCTAAAGATGAAACCACATGATCATGAGAACACTTATCGGATCGTTTCATCAAACCACCAAGTTTAAGGAATACCTCTTGAAGCGTGGTTGTGATCGTGAGATCCCAAAGTAGAGATCCTCCTGTCTTAAGTCCGATCCACGAAGAACGCACTTGCGGGCGCGATGATGAGTCACGTTCCTTCCCGCAATCCTCGATGAAGATCCAAGCGATGGCTCCCCCGATTCGTCAAACGAAATCCGTCGTCTTCCTTTAGAGTAAGCAACTCCAAAGAAGATGGAGATCCATGAGTCGTCGAAGAAGAGGCCGAGAGTCTCTCCTTTCTCAACACAAGATAAACGACCATCTTTTGGAAGAGAGAAAGAGAGAGGGCGAGAATATGAGAGAGAGAGAGAGAGTTGTAACCTTGTACAACTCTTAATGATGTACCTTGGAATGCTACCCTATCCCTCCTTTTATATTAGTTTAGGATCCATTGGATCTCAATCCATGGACTCATAGATCCAACGGCTAGGCTTGGTCTATGTAAGATCAATGGCTATGATTGTTGTTGGTTAAAATCAACAACATTTATTTATAATTAAAATTAAATATATGTTGCAACATTATCACCATAATTTAATTTAACATAAATAAATTCATCGAGATAATGTGATAATAAAAAAGTGAGTCAAATAACCACCCTATTTTTTTAAGGGTGTGTCACCTATGAATAATGCATAGGTGACGCCACCTTTATTATAGGTGGTTTTTTGCCTCCTTTTTATTTTATCTAATTATTCCTTAATTAATTTTGTAATAATAATTATCACAAAATTATTCACCAAATTAATTCCAAATTAATTTGTGAATATTTCAATCATGCCATTGAAAAATATGTGAATCATATTCACATCCCAAACTAATTTGTAAATTACATTTCCAATTAATTAATCAATGTGAATCCAATCCACATTATTAATTAACAAATGTTATTTACATAAATTTCTCTCTCTTGAATATATGTATATTATAAATCACATTTACAATACACAAATATTATGGATAATAATATCCACATTCTCCAATCCTTGATAATTAAATCCCATTTAATTATCTTGGATAATAATTCTCACGATATGAATCACATTCATATTATGCTTGATAATTAAATCTCATTTAATCATCAAGTTCTTCTTGCTTGGATATGAAGTTCATCAAATGAATTATTCTTGAACCCCTTCAAGAATAATGTACTTTCTCCGCAGATACTTGGAGATAAGGACAGGGCGATTGTATTATTCCACGTATAGTGACTTGGATGTTGAGATCTCATCTCAAATCCAAATCTTACGGACCTCCCACAGATGCTCGATTAAATCAAGACCGTAAATCTAATCTTCTCATTGAATCTGAATCTCATTCAGACCAATGTCCAACACTTGGACTAAGATCAGATTGCTTCTCTACTGGAAGGAGTCACTAAAATCCAGACCTGTTTCATCACTCCCTCGGAATGGAAGCGTCATGGATATACAATCGTTTATGATCACATCACCCTCAGGCATTTCCAATACCTGTACATCCTGCATACTGGAAGACCCATAATCAACCGAAGATTAAGATCAATTTTACACTGTCTTCTTCAGGGTTCGACCCCTAAGTTTCTCATTTGATCATTGGGATTTGGTATCGATCATATGGTTTCCAAAAGCATATATCATACCTAGGTCTTGATCATATACTTTCCAAAAGTATATATCAAACCTACAAATTCAGTCAAGCTTCCAAAGCGAGACGACTGTGCACGGAATTTGATTCTTCCTAATATCTCATGAGTGAGCTCATGTCTTCCGGTTCAGTAGTGAACCTGTATGATCCCTTTGAGAGATCGTACTACTCATATGCCCTTATATGCACACCAACGCGCCGGTGTATAGACCTTGGTTAGGCCATCAACCTATCGGTCTGCCAAATGTACATACTCAGACATATAGCAATACATCTATCTCCGGTCAGGGGATGCGTGCCTATGTTGGGACAGCATTCAACATAAGACTTTGGTTATCTCGATCTCGTTAAGTCAACCCATTGACCTAACTAATCTGACACCTCCGAATCTCTATTCCTATGCAGAGGTGCATCAAGAGGTCGGTCAGATATCAGCCTATGTGAGAAAGGATTGCCATCTCCTACTCAAGCTGGAGATCACATCTTAACAATCATTTGACGGTGCATGATGAGTCCTCAATCTAACTCTTTAGATATTCATCCAAGCACCAGCCTCTATGATTCAATAATTGAATCAACAGTTGTATGATCATTAAGATAGCCATGGTACATAACCCTAATTGTACAGAGGGACCTATTATGCAAATTATTTATTCTTCATTTCAGATCAGGGAATGATATATGCAATAACATTTATTGCATAATGGCTCGCCGTGGGCTCACATGTCCAACAGCTCTGCACGTGACCATTTTTCCATTTTGCTTTTCTATCTTGAAAACGTTTGGTAAATATATTACAGTCCACTGCATTAATTTCATATTTATTTTATATTTATTTCTTACAGTTATACCCCTGTGTTTCCGCCCTATTTTGGACTTCTTTATCGCATTATTTCATCATTAAAAAATTTTCATAATGTTTGTTGCTTCATCCTCTACACTTGGACATATTGTGGATACTTTTGTGATTGACGGGTAATTAACAATTATTTGTTCTGTGGAAATTTGCATATTTTGCCCATCTTATGCTCTGAAATTCATAGTTGATTAACTGTTGATTTAAAAATCCTCGAAAATCGTAGAGATTATTTTGCTTGACATTGTGCCCAAAAAGATTTGCATTTGCATGCATATTTTGTCCTGTAAAAATCATTTTGCATATTTCAGTGTTTAATTTTTAATAGGCATTAAACCCCACATTTTCGAGGTTTAGAATTTTTCTGAGATCCATCACCTAGTGATAGATCTTAGATAATTTTATATCTTGAAAATAAGTAGGTTTAATATTTATTATAATTAAATATTGAAAATCTTTATATTTGCATTTAAAAATTCATAAAAAATTCATACTGCATCCAAAAATTCCAAAAAATTTTGCAATGCATTCATTTTATCATCATTTGCATTATGGCCAAGTTTCATATTTTTTGGATATGGTTTGATCGAAATTTACATTTTAGTCCCTAAAATAGGCTAAAAGGGCATTGTGCATCCCTTTATTGCATTGAAAATTCCAAAAAAAAGACCACCTCGAAAACCGAACACGAAATCGGATAGACACAACTCTAGGTTGTTCCTTTGACTCCTTGTGATCGACCTTGGGACTTGCTCAAGTAAAATAAACATAAAAACCACTTGATTGAAATTAAATAAAATTTGTGGTTATTTCTTGACCGTTTCCGATCGCCGCCTACAACGAACGACACATTGATTTTTCACTCATAAATAAAAACAACTTCTTAACTCGGCGTTTACGGATCCGTCACCATCTCCATTGTATATTCCCTTGTTTACCTCTGTCTTTCTCCCGTATTGCTCATCCACCCATTCTCGTGTTTGCCTTGCTTAGGACGTACTTTGTCCTAAGTATGGGGGGGTGGATGAGCCGAGTATTCATCCTTCCGTGTCATCACTCCTGTTGTTCCCTATACTTAGGGCTTCTTTTACCCTAAGTATAGGGGGAGCGGTGTGTACATTCTTCTCTATCTTATTCCATCTGTTGATATCTTTTTATCTGTATCTATCAAAAAAGGTGTCGCCCCTTGTAGACAGTTTTCTATACTTAGGATGTACTTTGTCCTAAGTATAGGGGGGTGTACACCCCGAGTGGTTCTATTCTTTTCGATCCCCTCCATTGTCTCCTCTTTTGTCTATACTTAGGGATATCTTACCCTAAGTATAGGGGGAGACAATCTGAGTACCATCTGTTCATTCCCACCCTTGACCCTCCCTACTTTGTGTACAGTCTGCTATACTTAGGATTATTTGATCCTAATTATAGGGGGACGGTCAACTTCTCATTGGTTTATTCATTCATCTCTTATTCATTTATTCATTAGACTTTTCTATACTTAGTACGATTTATGTCTTCTCTTTTCTCTCCGATCTATGAGGACATAGCTCAAGCTAAGTATAGGGGGGCCGTATATACTGTGTATATACTTTAGCCATAACTCGTACTTTCATATTTTTACTAATAAATATGGCTATTTATATTCATTAAAAACCTTAATAAAAAGGTATTTTGTTCCTCAAATTCTTTTTGTATATACTGATTAATAAATCAGGTGAACATGTTTTTTGCAAAATGTTTGAAAAATAGTTTGAAAATCTTTGTGAACATTTATTGAAAAATATTTTGAAAATATTTTGTTACATGTTTTCAACCTTTGTAAAAACATTTTTGATGGTAAAATTATTTTCTTTGTGTAAAATAAGATGTTTGAAAAACGATTTGCAAAGGGTTTGAAAAATGGTTGCAAAAATATTTGAAAAATCTATATATACTGTTTGGAAAACTCTTGCAAAATGATTTTCAAATGTGTGTACATTTTTGTAAAAAAAACTATTTGTAAAAATTATTTTGGACTATAGTTTTGAAAATTGTTTGAAAAACTTGTGTCAAATAAGTTTGAGGAATATATACATCACACCAAAATCCGCTATATATATATATATAAGTGATCACTTACCCTTGTAAATTCTTAAAATCCACTTCTTGTAAATATAAGAAGCACCCCCGTGTAAATATTTGTACCTAGTTTTTGGCCAAAATCTTTTGTTTTCAAAAATCCCAAAAACATTTGCAAAATTAAAATCCAAAAACATTCGAAAGATCTTTTTGAAAATACAAAAAATGCATATGCATCATCATCATCTTTTCAAAAACCCATAAAAAGTTCAAAATCTTTGAAAATTGCATTACAAAAATATTTTCTGCATATCATTTGCATGGCATTCGCATTTTTCGGATTGAGTTTGATAGTTGAACGAGTCTAAGTAAAATCCGAAAATTGGAGCTTGGTTGGACCTTAAATCTACCTAATTAACAGGAACCTTATAGGAACTGGGATTGAGGTACTTCAGGTCTAGTTGACTTAATTCTTTGAGGATCACGGGACTTGGTTCAATGGATTCTTGACTGCCTAAGTAGAGTATTTCGGAGCACACGCACGACTCTTGTTGATAATGACCTAACTTGGACACTTGCACCTTTCACATGGCTCAACTCAGTTGGAGTGGTGAGGGGGTTGGATTTGCCATTATGAGACGCACACAGGTAGAAACATTTGTCCTCCTCTAGGGAGGGAAGTGCGCCCCAACCCGTCCAGTAATGATGAGTTTCGAGGATAGGAGATCGTGGGTTGCAATAAAGCTTCAAAAGAGGGATAGTCTACTGGCTCAAGAGGAAAAACTCCCTATGTAAATGCTGTTGTATATAGTATTCAAAAAAAATACAAAAGCAAAAACTCCAAAAAAAGTGGACAGGCCTGTAAAAAAATAAAAATGCATGCCGGAGTGTACATATGTTGTAAAGCTAATAAGCAAGCTTGAGCTTCAAAGTCAAATCATGTGAGCCTGTAGCTGGATGACTTGACTACACTGGTCTTGCATCATAGGATAGGTAGCTACACTGGCTATCGTCCATTCTTCTCTTCACCCCCTCCTCTTGAGCTGGTTGCCACTTGAACTTAGAAGGGAATACCCTGCTCCTTGAGGGATGAGTTGTTGGATTGGGGAATCATTGGGTTGTCATATTGGAGAAGTCAGTCTCTTTGTCATTTCAGTTGGGAAGAGCCACCATCACTTACACTGTACGAGTCAGATTCATAGTCGTAAGAGTTTGCGTATGAATTGAAATATTTCTGACCTGGCTATTGAGGAGACTTGAACAGAGTTTTGGGATTCTCAAGGACTGTTGGATTTCAAACTCAGTTCCCATTAAGGTTCCGCCCGCACTAAAATTCTAAAGGTCCGACTTAAGCTCTAAACTTTGATTTTGTGAAGACAAGTTTGATAATTAAACTAAATCCACTTTCTGCTTTTTCTTTTCTTTATTTTTCTTTCTGCACTTGTTGCATAAGTGTTTGCTAAGGACTAGCAAAGGTAAAGTATAGGGAGATGATGAAGCCACATTTCATCATCTTTATTCTATCATTTTGGCATCAAAAACCCTAGCAAATGCGTGTAAATAGCATTAAATCCATCATCTTAGCATTCATGCATGTGCATGTAAATAGTGTATAAAATACTGTAATTAAAGCCAAAATTATAGAATAAATGAAAGAAAAGAAAAAGAATAAAATATTGTAAATATTTTATGACCCAAAACCCCGAGACCTAGGCATCTTGATGAATAGGTCGACAAGGAATAAAGTAGGGGGAGATAAGGGTCGAAATACCATCAAAATACCTATTCTTTTTATTCATGCTTTATTCATTTTGGGACCTATTTTTGGTTCCACTTTCTATACAGAAAATAAAGAAACTTTGTACATGAAAGTTGTAGATAATTTAATAAAGAAAAATACAAAATTGATTTCACTGAAATATAATGTACAGATAAAACGTTATGGTCTGAATAAGATTCCAGAACTCCAACTTCCCAGACCTGTATCTTGCAAATAAAAATTTGAAATGTACCAAACTCACCTTTAATTATATATAGCATAAAATAAGCTATTTAATGGAGGTGGTTTCGTATTTTTCGGAGTTACGGTTTGAAAGTTGAGTTTTGGACCCTACTTGTATACTTGTACTAATTAAAATATTCAATTTATTATTTATTCATTAATTTTATATTTTTATATTTTTATAATTATATAAATATTACTTATAATATATATGTGTATTAAAATCAGAATAAAAATACAAGAGAAACATAAAATAAAAATATTTGTAAATAAAGTACATAGGTACTATACCTATACTTATACCTATATAAAGTACACTTTTATTTTATTAAATATACAAACTTCATCAGAAAATTAAAATAAAAATATGATTAAGTGTATAAAAATATTTTATAAATTTATAAATTAATAATCAAAAATAAATAAATTAAATTTATAAAATAAAAATAAAAGGAATAAAGTATATAGATATTATACCTATAAAGGGCATATTAGGTAACTTGTAAAAATATACTTCATAAAAATAAATAAAAATCATTATAAAATACTTCATAAAAAATAAACACTTTTTATTTTATAACTAAAATTTAAATAAATCTTTTTCGATTTTTAACTGAATTAATAAAATCCTTTTTGCAGGTTTTTCCTGGTTGGTCCACGTGGACGAACCAGGAGGCTCTGACAGTTGACCTCGGGTCAACTGTCTGAGCCAGCTCCTGTTCATGTCAGACTAGGTTCTGACCCTATGTTCAACCAATTTTCTAGGCCAACCCAGTGCTCCTTCCATGTCGCATCCTTCATGAAACTTTTTCCTCGAGCAGTGGTGAATCACACCCAAGTGTTTCCTTGGGTTGTGGACCACCGCATCGAGCTGACACTCTCCTTGAACCTCACGCCTCGACCACAATTAAAAATCGAGCCCCCCCTCCTTCCATTGATCTTCGAACCGGTTTGAAGGGCTTCAAACCTTCGGGTGAGTGAGGGTCGAGACTCCTGTGGACTCCCCAGATCCCCGTCGAGGTGCGGCGAGGCTCGCCGACCGCGTTCCACCCATCTCCGGCGGCTGTGAGGTCCAACCTCGGGTTAACCACCCTTGAGGTATTGTTTTTACTGCCATTTTGTTCATTTTTTTTGCTTGTTGTTATTTCCAGTCGCCTTAGGAATCTAATCCCTCTTTAATACTTGACCGATATCATTCCATTCGCCTTCGCCGTCCATCTCACCGGAGCTAGCTCCGGTGAGCTCCTCCCTCTCGCACTACACCGCCTATCACTGCTAGGTGAGGCGAGGCATTTTGCCCTCGCCTCTCCTAACTCGTTTGTGCAGGTGCCAGGAACAAAGAGGCTCGCCTGGAGGCGATTTTGGAGATCGCCGAATCACCTGGAGCTCTCCACCTCCCTCGACGTCGTGGGGATGCTCCTGGGGGGTGCCAGCCTATTTCGACGCCACCAGGGTGTAGATGGGACCTGCAAGAGCATAGAGAACGTCTTGGAGAAGATCTAGGAGCTCGGAAGCTCGGGCTCTGGCCGATCTAATCTCGTCAGGCCTCTGTTCTTCGCGTGTTCATCCTATTCAACCCAACGCTGTTGGATCTCCCCCGATCGTCCAAAGGAGCAGCTACCGTAGGATCAAAAAGCTCCCGGCCGTTCGATCAATCAACCACGTCTTAATCTCAGCCATCGGACGAAGCGGCAACGTGCCCTGTACACGCGACGCGTGGCGTAAGTGGCGCTACATCATCCGTGCGATCAGCGCGCCTGGGTATTTTGCTATTTAAACCTTACGCAATTTTGTAATTTTGAATCAGCACCGAATCAATCCTCTGCCGTTAGAATATTTTTATAATAATTATACTCGAACCCCCAACGTTTGTGGTTTTGCACTTTTGGTCCTCGGCCAAGTCATGTGCTATGCGTACGTGCATTTGGCCATTTTGCAGAGGGGCCCAGTATATTTTTGTATTTGTCTTTAGTTTACGAACATTTAACTGCAGTATCATAGTTTTTGGGCATTTTACAACGCAGCCCCTAAGATTTTGTATTATTGCTTTTCAGTCCCTCCAAGGCGCGTGCTTCGCACGCGCGTGTGTGGACATTTTGCGCAAAATCCCTCGCGGGTCTGGTCATTTACATTTAGTCCTTGAACTCTTTATTTCAGTAGATAAATTTTTGGGAAAATTGTGATCTAGCCCCTGGATGTTTTGATATTTGCATATATACCCCTGCCAGGACATATATTTTTGCCTGCTTGCTCCATTTATTCATGGCATCATTTTAACTCCAAAAATAACCAAAAAATCACATAGGCTCCTGTTAACTTGCTTGTCCACGCCATATTTTTGCTTTGCATTTTTATTGCATTTTCATATTTACTAAAAATCAAAAACATGCATTTTCCTACTGTTTGCATTAGAAAACCCATAAAATTATAAAAACGTTTTGAAAAATTCCAAAAAAATTATTTTGTGTGTTTTATCATCTATTACTGTCAGTCCAAAAACCACTAAAAATTTCAAAGTAAAAACCTCAAAAATTAGAAAACACTTAAAAACTTCAAAAAATATAGAAAATCATAGAAAAATCACAAAAATATAAACTCAGTTGTTGTTCTTCCTTATTTTATTTTCTATATTTTAAAATTAATTTGAGGAATTTTGGGTACTATTTAGTATTTTTCATCCTCACTTTGATTTCGGCAGCAACCTAGTCCACTTTTTTCCCTTATTTTGATATTTAAAAATACCAAAAACATTTTGAAAAACCCCCAAAAATCACAAAAACAGTAGAAAATTATAAAAAGACCAAGAATATTT
Organism: Ottelia alismoides; assembly: GCA_037367405.1. NCBI lineage: Eukaryota > Viridiplantae > Streptophyta > Magnoliopsida > Alismatales > Hydrocharitaceae > Ottelia > Ottelia alismoides. Next base: position 176,405 of record JAZKJV010008789.1, on the reverse strand, counting down.
TATTTCCTGATTTTTGACTATTTTTACCTATTTTTTATAAATACCCTACCCCTCTCTTTCCCTATATTGTAGATATATTCCTATATTGAAAAAGAAAATACAAAAAAATATAAAATATAAAAACAAAATAAAAAAATCAGAAAATCAAAAACCAAAATACAAAATTATAAAATTAAAAATGAAAGATAAAAATTAAAAATTAAAACCCACAAAAATATTTGCATTGCTTAGTGTAGACAATCACATCACATTCTCACACACACACTCTCTTGTGGATCTATCATGCCTTGCTCCCTGTGTTCGAACTCTCTGCATACTTGCTTCTATACATCTCTTGTGCAGAGTTAAAAATAAATTTTAACTCCACTTTCTGCTTGTCATTGCTTGATATCTATTGTGTGGGTTAATTGTTGATTAATTAGGGATTTTTAGCGGTCACCGCAGCGACCTTCGTGTTCCCGCCTTGTGTGGAATACAAGACCGTTAGAAATTCCTAATTATCATTTCTACCTCCCTTATTCTGGCTCTTCCTCGTTTGGATCATCACTGGGTCCACCTCTTCCTCCTATTGATATGTCTCCTCCTTCCGCAGGTCGATTCATCACATCATTCAGCATTTCCTGTAATGCAGTCTGTGCTAGGGCTTGCTCTGTCAGCTACTACTTGATGGCCTAGGTAGATGCCAATAACTAAGCTTTCACCTAATTCTGATATAGCATCAGTCCTTGCTCAGGTTGGGGAGGCTACTGACTCTTGCTCTTTCCTTGGGGAGCCATTTATGGGTCTGAGATCGAAGAAATGAATTCTATGTAGGGATCCAAGACTGGGGTTGGCTTCTATCTGAAATGTGAAAAATTCCCAATCAGACCACTTGAACTTGAATCCCAGCTGCCAAGATAAATATGGAATTAGGGTCAATCCCAGAATGTTGTGAATGAAAAAATATGTGGACTGAAATCAACTCCCATTCACAATGACGAGTGTGGGATAACAATGATCCTGATTTATTGGGTGATCAAGGAAAAGAATACAAGGAGTATGGAGATCGGCCCAAAAAGTCCAGACCAGGTTCTCAAGAATCGTCTCGAATTATTGACGGTGTCAAGTCCATGGAATCAATGTGGGCATCGACGAAATCTCGACTAAACCATCATGGATCAACATCATGAAGCAAAAAGAAGATCGGTGAAGGAGAAAAGATATTATGGTCAATGAAGACTAAAATAGAGTGTAAAATAGTAGAAAAGCTCGAACTGAGCGGGGGTCAAAAGGAAGACACATATGACAAAATCGGCACAGGTGCGCGGGACTTTGATCTTTGAACCTTAATCCAGATCCATACAAACACAATATAAAATTGGATTCATCAACTGACGCCATGTGAAGTCGTGAAGGATCAACTATTTATTATCTTTTTAGTTTTAAAGTTGTTATTTCAGGCATATCTTATAACAAGTCCTTAGCACACCAACCCAATAGAAGAGAGAGTGCTGCTAGAAAAGTATCTTGTAATTGTCCTCCTCCTAACATGTAGTCTGCACTTTTTGAGGTCGTTGTAACCATTCATATATCCCTACTAAGCCAAAGAAATAGAGAGAGGAAGCCTATAGGCGAAATCTCTACTTCGGTCCTCGATCGCAACGGAATCACCCGTGAGCATGTAAGAACCTACTCAAACGCAGATCGATGAGACAGACACACCCGTAAAGGTGTGTCCTAAGTACTTCAGACCATGTCGATGTTCCAATCAAGGTGCGATAACCATTAGCGACAAGACCCTACTCGGTCACACACGATAGAAGCACCATTAAATCCAGACAATACATAAGGCATTTACAGGCTAGGTTTTTGGCTCTAATCCTTAGTGGGTCATGCCTCGTTCATGGGAGGGGTTTTGTTCCCCTCCTAAGGTACCTGAAAATAATGAAGGATTTATGAATCCATGCCAATGAAAAGTTCATTACTAATTTTAATTAAGTTCAAAGTTTATTTAACGGTCCTCTTATTTTAATTTTTGGGTTTTCACTTATATACACACACACACACAAGAGCCTAACGTTTTTTTTGTAGATTTTCATTTAAGTCCTAGGTGCTCAAAATCAAAGGGAGATAGAGAAAAAATTGTGCAAGTTGATTCAATGATAGAAATCTCACCATTGAATCTAATGATGCATGTTGAGCTAGAGGACTTACAGTGCTTACCAGCTCTCTCCATGTGATATTCAAAACAAAATATTTAAACCTATCTACATGGTTGTGTGAAGTCGAAAAATCACCCTAAATAGTAGCGGCTATTAATCGTGAAGAACCATATGTTAGTTATCCTTTAACAAACCCTAAAGTTCGGTCTTGGAGACATCTCAATGTCCGCCACAATGGGTCCTGCTAGCATTGTATGATGTCTCTCATGGCATGCGGGTTTGAATCCAAATAACTAAAACTTATTTATTTGACTAGATCCAAATGTAAGAGATTAAAGGAACACACATTCTTATTAGGGTTTGGACCTAGTCATCGAGGCAAGCATTCTACAGGCTAAGGGCTCATGCACACAAAACAAACAAAAAGAAGGCAGAAAACTCAAAACTACAGGAAACAAAATAAAAGAAGGCGATAAAATATAAAAAATTGCGATGAGGCCCCCAGGTGAACATATACCCGAGCAATGGACCTCGTTGTGGAGAGTAGAGTCCAAGTCTTAATTATTACAAATTATAAGTCTCTCTTTCACCAATAAATACATAAATAAAGCTAATCTATCTCTATGCTAAGTTTCCCCTCTTTGCTTCCTTTGTAGCCTCTCCCACTTGTCACAGAGTGAAGACCAGTCTCCACCAAGCTTGGATGCATCAGCCTCCTAGGAAGCCATCCTTACATGGCTGGCCCTCGCAAAAAAGACATAAAGAAGTATATATGAGCACATATAATCAAATAAAATCAAAATGAGTTGTATACAAAGAATAATTGAATGGATATGTGCAAAATCAATTATTATTTACATCAATGAATCAAGGAATAAGCTCAAATAAATATATAAAATAAATGACAAAAGTAGGCTACGCTCATTGCTCCCCAACAATGGCACCATTTGATAATCATGATTTTATGAGGGTTTAAATATGTCTCACACAAGGTGGATGTTAGACATGTGAGCCTTGGGCGAACCATTCTTACAATAAGTGTTATTGTAATATATATGTTTATCAATAAAAGTTATTGATGTTTCACTCCCTTTCTGAAATTAAATGAATGAATGCACTATAAGGTCCCTCTGTACAATTAGGGTTATGTACCATGGCCATCTTGATGATCATATAGCTGTTGATTCATTAAATGAATCATGGAGGTTGTTGTTTGGATGAATATCTAAGGAGTTAGATAGATGACTCATCAAGCACCGTCAAATGATTGTTAAGAGATGATCTCCAGCCTGAGTAGGAGATGGCAATCCTTTCTCACATAGGCTGATATCTGACCGACCTCTTGATGCAGGTCCTCTGCATGGGAATAGTGATTTGGAGGTGTCAGATTAGTTAGGTCAATGGGTTGATTTAACGAGATCGAGATAACCTAAGTCCTATGTTGAATACTGTCACTGCATAGGCACGCATCCTCTGACCGGAGATAAATGTATTGCTATATGTCTGAGTATGAACATTTGGCAGACTGATAGGTTGATGGCCTAACCAAGGTCTATACACCGGCAAGTTGGTGTGCATATAAGGGCATATGAGCAATACGATCTCTCAAAGGGATCATACATGTTCACTTATGAACCGGAAGACATCATCTCACTCATGAGGTATTGGGACCGATCAAATTCCATGCATGGTCATCGTGCTTTGGAAGCATGACATGAATTTGAAGGTATGATATATGCTTTGGGAAAGCATATGATCGATACCAATTCCCAATGACCAAGATTGAGAAACTTAGTGATCAAACCCTGAAGAAGACAGTGTAAAATTGATTTTAATCTTCAGGTTGATCATGGGTCTTCCAGTATGCAGGATGTACAGGAATCGGGAATACCCGAGGGTGATGTGATCAGAAACGATTGTATAACCATGACGCTTCCATTCCGAGGGAGTGATGAAACAGGTCTGGATTTTAGTGACTCCTCTCAGTAGAGAAGCAATCTGATCTTGGTCCAAGTGTTGGACATTGGTCTGAATGTGATTCAGATGCAATGAGAAGATTAGATTTACGGTCTTGATTTAATCAAGCATCTGTGGGAGATCGTATGATCTGGATTTGAGATGAGATCTCAACATCCAAGTTGTTATATGTGGAACAATACAATCGCCCTATCCTTATCTCCAAGTATCTGCGAAGAAAGCACATTATTCTTGAAGGGGTTCAAGAATAATTCATTTGATGAATCACATATCCAAGCAAGAAGGACTTGATGATTAAATGAGATTTAATGATCAAGCATAATATGAATGAGATTCATATTGTGAGAATAATTATCCAAGATAATTAAATGGTTATCAAGGATTAGAGAATGTGGATAATATGGTCCACGGTATTTGTGTATTATAAATATGATTTATAATATACATATATTGAAGAGAGTGGAATTTTTGTAAATAGCATTTGTTAATTATTAATGTGGATTGGATTCACATTAATTAATTAATTGAAAATGTGATTTACAAATTAGTTTGGGATGTGAATATGATTCATATATTTATCAATGGCAAGATTGAAATATTCACAAATTAATGTGAAATTAATTCGGTGGATAATTGTGTGATAATGGTTATTACAAAATTAATAAAGAGATAATAGATAAAAAAAAGGGGAGATAAAAACCACCACAAAAAGGTGGCGTGCACCATGGGTGACGGCCCCTTTTTTTGGGGTAATTTGTTTATCTCCTCATTCTTTTTATCTTATTATCTCTTGATAATTAGCTTATAAATTAAATTATGTTGATAGTTTTGCAATATATATTTGATTTAAATATAAATTAATATTGTTGGTTTTTAACCAACAACAATCATGACCATTGATTAATATATAGACCAACATGGTCGTTGGATCTATTTGTCCCATGGATTGAGATCCATTGGATACCAAACTAGTATATAAGGAGGTATAACCTAGCCTTTCAAAGGTAAATTATTAAGAGTTGTACAAGGTTACTACTCTCTCTCTCTCTCATTATCGCCTACTCTCTCTCTCTCAATTCAAAGGTGGTCGTCTATCTTGTGTATTGAGAAGGAGAGTCTCTCGCCTTCGCCTTTGACGACTCGAGGATCTCCTTCTTCTTTGGGGCTGCTTGCTCTAAAGGAAGACGACGGATTTTGTTGGACTAAATCAGGGGATTCGATTGCTTGGATCTTCATCGAGGATTGCGGGAGGTTCGCGTCTCATCATCGCGCCCGCAAGTGCGTTCTTCGTAGATCAGACTTAAGACAGGAGGATCTCTTCACGATTACAACCACGCTCCAAGAGGTATTCCTTATACTTTGTGGTCTGATGAAACGATCCGAGAAATGTTCTCGTGATCATGTGGTTTCATCACTAGATTTAAATTTTTAAATTCCGCTGCATCTCGCGATTAGTGCGACTAGTCGCCCCGATCACATAGGATGCAATCAACACGCTTCCGTGATGCGCTTAAGGATACTCATTATCCTTCAAGTGGTATCAGAGACTTAGGCCAAATAAGGTTTTGGATATAATCCATAGACCAAGGACGACTTGGGTTTGAAAGGGTCGCGAAACTTTTTGTTGCATTTCAATTTTCGCACCTCTATCTAATTGGAATTTTTCGGTACTGTTTAAATTGTTTAAACACAAAATTTGCTATTGGATTTTGTTTCTCATTAAATAAGGAAATCATAGAATCTGAGTTTACGAAATTTGGATTTCATTTGCTCAAGATATGGCCTTTTGAATATGCATGTATTCACTGTTGCGGGAACAGCGTATATAAACATGATTAATGAGTTAATTACTGTTTTGATGCACCTCGAAATGCATGAATTATCACTGGATTCTTTAATAAATCAAATTGGAAATCTTAAGAAACTGATTTTGTAATTTTTAGATTTAAATTGATCAAGATAAGTTAATTTTGGTGATGAGGGGTCACTGCTGGAAATTGACATTTTTTATCATGAACCATGTGATAGTCATTCAAATATGATGATGAAAATTAATTGTTAATTTTCTGACATAATTAGTGATAAATATTTTTTGAAATATTTAAAGAGATAATTATTTCATTGAATGACATTTGCCTAAACCATAATGATAAGATAATTGATCTTGATCATTGGTTGATATGAAATCATCAACAAACATTTTTCATGAAGAACCTTAGTTTATCCTACAATAGTTATAGGACAACTTTTACATGAAAACCCCTCTTGCTTGAATAGGATTGGGGATTTGTTTAGAAAATCTCCTTATAATATTATCAAAATTATTTTGATGTATATTATATGGTATAATTTCGGTTGAAAACCGATGAGCATCTCAAAGTACAAGGGGATCTATCTGGCATTATCCTTCCCTGAGGTGGATGTGGTGCCTAGTCGGAGAGCATTGGGGTTGCGGGTTGCAACGTATGTGGTCCGTCCCACTCTCATCGGTACTGGCCATGACAGTGGGTAGGGACTCGATAATGTCGGAGAAGTCAAAGTGTATTTTTCTAATCATTAAAATTCGAATAATACGTACTTTGAGATTATACCTACTATTCAAGTAATAATCAAGTTTGTTGATTGATGATTGGATTAATGATTAATTTAATGTGATTAAATTAATTATATCCAATAAACACTCTATTATGAATAGATGTGTAATTCCCTTGGAAGAATTAATTATGTGAATATGATTCACGATAATTAATTACAAAATTTGAATATGAGATGGAGGATCACATAAGTGACATCCATGGTCTCCCGTCAAGGCGAAGGGTTCCGTCACCAGGGATTGTATATGTAGGAGATGCATGTCCGAAGTGACAGCTCCTGTATGCAAGCGCATCTAGATCGGGCTCTTTGCTACTCGAAAGAGTAAGACCATATGCGTAGTGACCCCAATATCGAGTCCTCATATTATTGGGGCGATATTGGATTGCACCTAGCGAGTTCTAATCATGTTGACGGTTGGTTCAATTAGCAATGGGTCAACATCATCTCAGGGGTGGTGTGCCCGGGTGTTAAATATCGAATCGGGAAATGCAAGTTGGACTTGCAAGGTGGAATGAGTTCCCGCTTCTTTTTATCGGAGTCGCAAGTTCTCATATTATTGGGATGTGACAAAGATAGGAAAGGAGATCCCAGATCTTGCTTGAGATATAGCGGTAAGTATATCTCTTACTTTGAAAGACAATTAGGGGATAATCTTTCAAAGTTGACATAGCAAGACAAATTTGATTTAAAATGCCTTAATCAAATATCTTGAAAATAAATATATAATTATTTATGTATTCTGATATAGTGCATTCTTAATTTCTGAAAATGAAGTCTGTGAACCCACTTAGCAGGCTCCTGGAGGTCAACTAGTTGACTGGACCAAATTATTCGGATTGGATCTGAAATTTGGATCTTATCCTTTCTGCGGAGCGCATCTCATACATGCTATCGAAGGACAAGATAGCAGACCCTCTGACTATGGAAGATAAATCATATAATGAGAAGTATGATGAAGACCATAATCTGGCAAGGTGTTATATCCTTGGGTCATTGTCCAATGTGCTTCAGAAGCAACATGTGGAGATGAAACATTGCCAAGAGATTATGATGAATCTGAAGGATATGCTCGGTGACATAAACCACATGCAGCGTTACAACGTGATGAAAGAGCTTATTCGCTGCAAGATGTAGGAAGGGACCTCTGTTAGAGAACATGTACACAAAGTGTTTGGGTACCTCTCTGAATTGAAAACCCTGGGAGACTACATGGATTCTGACATGTAGGATGATTTTATTCTCCTGTCGCTCCCTAAGTCTTTTAACAACTTTGTCGTGTCTTATAAAATGAGAAAAGGTGATTTCACTAACGCTGGGACGTTAGCTGCATTGAAGTCTGCAGAAGACGTGATGAGGAAGGACAGCCCCTCTGCTAGTGCAATGGTTGCACAGTGAGAGGAAAGCACGGGCGGAAGCAAGGTTCTCGGAAGGGTCCAGCCCAGAAGAGAAAGAAGAAGAATCAAGGAGTTGGTTCGTCTTCTAGTGCTTCCACACTGATGACATCGAAAAAGTCCGATGTCTATCACTACTGCAAGAAGACGGGGCACTGGCAGCGTAACTGCCCGGATTACATGAAGTCTGATGATAAAGGTAAAGTCCCAGCAGGTATGAAATCTACTTTCATCATTGAAACTAGCTTTCTCATTGGACGAGAAGGAAGTTGGATTGTAGATTCTGGTGCTTCTGTTCATGTATGCAATTCATTGCATTTGTTTCAGGAAACTAGGAATCTAGAGCATGGGGAGATAGTCATACAGATGGGATCTGATGCAAGTGTTGCAGCAGTCGCCGTCAGGACCTGCAGACTATCATTATCTAGTGGTCGAGTCGTAGTACTTAAAGAGTGTCTTTATCAACCTGAAGTTAGAAGGAATCTGATATCTGTATCTAAGCTACTTAGAAATGGATATTCCTTCACTTTCTGTAATAAATTAATCATAAACCGTTATGATAAATATATTGCGAATGGTATTTTGACTTCTGGTGGACTCTATGAATTGTGCATTGATGAATGTGTCATGAATGTTACTACCACTAATAATGAAAACCTCAAGAGATCTAGGGAGGATGGAAATCATTCAAATATGATTTAGCATCAAAGGCTTGGCCATTTATCTGTTGATAGGATCAATAGATTGATAAAGGATGGACCTTTAGATTTTCTACAGGTTCAATATTTACCTACCTGCGAACATTGCATTCGAGGTAAAATGTCTAGAGCACCTTTCCGTAACAAGGTTACGAGATGCGAAGGTATTCTTGACCTAATACATACTGATGTATGTGGTCCCTTCAGTACTGCGATTAGAAATGGATATCGATATTATTTGACGTTTATTGATGATCATTTGCGATACGGGTTTATCTTCCTACAACGTCATAAATATGAAACCTTTGAAAAGTTCAAAGAGTTTAAGGCTTTGGTTGAGAACCAAACCGATAGGAAGATCAAACGGATTCGATCTGACCGAGGTGGTGAGTACCTCTCAGATGAATTCAAGGAATATCTTAAAGAGAATGGAATTATCTCCAATCTCACTCCCCCTGGAACTCCACAACTTAATGGTGTTGCTGAAAGACGCAACAGGACCATCAAGGACATGGTTCGTTCAATGATGAGAAAAGCACATTTACCTCTTAGTTTCTGGGGATATGCAGTGGAGACTGCAATTTATATCCTGAACAAGATTCCTAGAAAGTCTGTACCCAAGACTCCTCACGAGCTCTGGTATGGTGCCAAACCTAGTGTTAAACACTTGAGGGTTTTGAGATGCTTGGTCCATGCGAAGAACGTGGACGCAAGTAAGCTAGAATCTTGCACTCGTGAGTGCTACTTCATTGGGTATGTTAAAGATGGTATTGGATACTAACTTTATGACCCTGAGACCCAAAAGGTTTTTTGTCTCTAGGGATGTGAAATTTCTAGAGGATGATTTCCCTAAAGGTCAAGATAGAAATGAGGTAAAGGAACTCATTGAATCCCCTGAGGATTCTAAGATTCCTGAACCAGAAACTGAAGAGATAAATCAAGATGAAACACCCATACTTCTTCGAAGGAGTTCGAGGGTGGTTGCACCACCAAAAAGGTATGGATTCCATGTATCCGGTGAGACTGACAATGATCCTTCTTCATTTGATGAAGCACTCGTGGATCATGACATGGATAGATGCATGCTAACAATGAAGTCAGAAATTGACTCCATGCATAAGAATGGTGTATGGACCCTAGAGGATCCACCTAAAGGGGTAAAACCCATTGGGTGTAAATGGATCTTCAAGAGAAAGAAGGGACCTGATGGGAAAGTAGAGACTTTCAAAGCACAGCTCGTAACCAAGGGCTACACACAGAGAGAAGGCATCGACTGCGATGAGACGTTCTCTCATGTGGCCATGCTTAAGTCCATCAGGACATTGCTAGCTATAGCTGCATCTCTTGACTACGACATCTGGCAGATGGACATCAAGACAACTTTCCTCAATGGATACCTCGAGGAGGATATCTATATGGAGCAGCCCCAGGGCTTCATAGTTGAGGATGGTAAAGTATGCAAGCTGAAGAAATCCATCTATGGGCTCAAACAAGCTTCTCATAGCTGGAACATCATATTTGACGAAACCATAAAGAGTTATGATTTTGTGTAGAACCATGATGAACCTTGTGTGTATAAGAAGCTTAGTGGGAGCGCCATTGTGTTCATTGTGCTTTACGTAGATGATATCCTTATCACTGGGAATGATACAGGAATGATGACCAGTGTAAAGATTTGGTTGTCCCATACCTTCGAGATGAAATATTTTGGAGAAGCCTCTTACATCTTAGGCATGAAGTTGTTCACAAACTGAGAAAAAAGAATATTGGGATTATCACAACATGGATACATCAAGAAGATTCTTGAAAAATTCCATATGGATAGTTCCAAGAAAGGATTCCTTCCCTAAGGACATGGTATCCATCTGTCTAAAGGGATGAGTCCTCAAAGTATTGAGGAAAGGAAAGCCATGACTGGATGCCCCTACGCATCATCTATAGGAAGCTTGATGAATGCCATGATGTGTACTAGGACAGACATCTGCCATGCAGTGGGAGTAGTAAGTTGTTACCAATCCTGCTATGGAGAGAAACACTGGAATGCAGTAAAGAACATATTCAAATATCTAAGATGGACGCAAGATTACATCTTGGTCTATGGGGATGGTAATCTCCAAGTCTTGGGATATACAGATTCAGACTTGCAGTCAGATATTGATGATCGAAAGTCGACATCAGGGTTTGTTTTCCTGTTGAACGGTGGTGCTGTGAGCTGGAGAAGCAAGAAGCAGGACACTACGGCCGATTCAACAACAGAAACTGAATACATTGTCACATTAGATGCTACAAAGGAGGCGGTGTGGTTGCGCAAGTTCATCTTGGAGCTTGGCGTAGTTTCCTCTGATACTCCCATCCCATTACTCTGCGATAACACGGGAGCCATTGCCCAGGAAAAGAAACCCAGATGCCATCAAAAGAGCAAGCATGTGGAAAGGAAATACCACATCATTCGACAGATTCAAAAGCGTGGTGATATCATCATCACCAAGGTGGCATCTGCCGACAACATTGTTGATCCTCTTACCAAACCTCTGACACAAAAGGTTTTTGACCAGCATGTAATGAGTATGGGTTTGCAGATTGTACCTGAATGGTTCTGAGGGCTAGTGGGAGATTGTTAGACATGTGAGCCCTGGGCGAACCATTCTTATAATAAGTGTTATTGTAATATATATGTCTATCAATAAAAGTTATTGATGTTTCACTCCCTTTCTGAAATTAAATGAATGAATGCACTATAAGGTCCCTCTGTACAATTAGGGTTATGTACCATGGCCATCTTGATGATCATATAGCTGTTGATTCATTAAATGAATCATAGAGGATAGTGTTTGGATGAATATCTAAGGAGTTAGATAGAGGACTCATCAAGCACCGTCAAATGATTGTTAAGGGATGATCTCCAGCCTCAGTAGGATATGACAATCCTTTCTCACATAGGATGATATCTGACCGATCTCTTGATGCAAGTCCTCTGCATGGGAATAATGATTCGGAGGTGTCAGATTAGTTAGGTCAATGGGTTGACTTAACGGGATCAAGATAACCTAAGTCCTATTTTGAATGCTGTCACAACATAGGCACGCATCCTCTGATCGGAGACAAATGTATTGCTAAATGTTTGAGTATGTACATTTGGCAGACCGATAGGTTGATGGCCTAACCAAGGTCTATACACCGGCGAGCTGGTGTGCATATAAGGGCATATGAGCAATACGATCTCTCAAAGGGATCATACAGGTTCACTTATGAACCGGAAGACATGAGCTCACTCATGAGGTATTGGGACCGATCAAATTCCATTCATGGTCATCGTGCTTTGGAAGCATGACATGAATTTGAAGGTATGATATATGCTTTGGGAAAGCATATGATCGATACCAATTCCCAATGACCAAGATTGAGAAACTTAGTGATCATACCCTGAAGAAGACAATGTAAAATTGATCTTAATCTTCATGTTGATCATGGGTCTTCCAATATGCAGGATGTACAGGTATTGGGAATACCTGAGGGTGATGTGATCATAAACGATTGTATAACCATGACGCTTCCATTCTGAGGGAGTGATGAAATAGGACTGGATTTTAGTGACTCCTCTCAGTAGAGAAGCAATCTGATCTTAGTCCAAGTGTTGGACATTGGTCTGAATGTGATTCAGATGCAATGAGAAGATTAGATTTACGGTCTTGATTTAGTCAAGCATCTGTGGGAGATCCGTAAGATCTGGATTTGAGATGAGATCTCAACATCCAAGTCGCTATACGTGGAACAATACAATTGCCCTGTCCTTATCTCCAAGTATCTGCGGAGAAAGCACATTATTCTTGAAGGGGTTCAAGAATAATTCATTTGATGAATTACATATCCAAGCAAGAAGGACTTGATGATTAAATGAGATTTAATTATCAAGCACAATATGAACAAGATTCATATTGTGAGAATAATTATCCAAGCTAATTAAATGGGATTTAATTATCAAGGATTAGAGAATGTGGATAATACTATAAATATCCAAGCTAATTAAATGGGATTATCAAGGATTTAATTATCCATGGTATTTGTGTATTATAAATATGATTTATAATATACATATATTGAAGAGAGAGGATTTTTTGTAAATAGCATTTGTTAATTATTAATGTGGATTGGATTCATATTAATTAATTAATTTAAAATGTGATTTACAAATTAGTTTGGGATGTGAATATGATTCACATATTTATCAATGGCATGATTGAAATATTCACAAATTAATTTGGAATTAATTCGGTGGATAATTTTGTGATAATGGTTATTACAAAATTAATTAAGAGATAATAGATAAGAAAAGGGGAGACAAAAAAACCACAAAAAGGTGGCGTGCACCATGGGTGACGCCCCCTTTTTTGGGGGGTAATTTGTTTATCTCCTCATTATTTTTATCTTATTATCTCTTGATAATTAATTTATGTTAAATTAAATTATGTTGATAATATTGCAACATATATTTGATTTAAATATAAATTAATGTTGTTGGTTTTTAACCAACAACAATAATGTCCATTGATTAATATATAGACCAACATGGCTGTCGGATCTATGCGTCCCATGGATTGAGATCTATTGGATCACAAACTAGTATATAAGGAGGGCTAACCTAGCCTTTCAATGGTACATTATTAAGGGTTGTTCAAGGTTACTACTCTCTCTCTCTCTCTCTCTCTCATTCTCGCCTACTCTCTCTCTCAATTCAAAGGTGGTCGTCCATCTTGTGTATTGAGAAGGAGAGTCTCTTGCCTTCACCTTCGACGACTCGAGGATCTCCTTCTTCTTTGGGGCTGCTTGCTCTAAAGGAAGACAACGGATTTTGTTGGACGAAATCAGGGGATTCTATTGCTTGGATCTTCATCGAGGATTGCGGGAGGTTCGTGTCTCATCATCGCGCCCGCAAGTGCGTTCTTCGTAGTTCGGACTTAAGACAGGAGGATCTCTTATTTGGGATCTCACGATTACAACCACGCTCCAAGAGGTATCTTATACTTTGTGGTTTGATGAAATGATCCGAGAAATGTTCTCGTGATCATGTGGTTTCATCACTAGATTTAAATTTTTAAATTCCGTTGCATCTCGCGACTAGTGCGACTAATCGCCTCAATCGCATACGATGCGATCAACACGCTTCCGTGATGCGCTTAAGGATACTCAATATATTTCAGTGGAGACACGGTCGTTGTGGCAACAACTCACGAAATCCCAATTTTTCCAGGGGCTAATTCACTTTCCCTAGCAACGATGCCATCTGATGAGAGAGATCTGCAGAGGGTCATACAGTTTCACAAAGCGAAACCGCAGTCGGTGTGTTGACCACTCCATAAACCTCAATCAATCAAGAAATAACCCAAAATAGAAATCAAAGCACTGAATAACACAAAAAGTGGTTAAAATTTATAATACTCTACAACAAGATGTATAACAAGCAATTGTGTAGATGTCGAACCACAGAGAGCAACAATGGTAGCCTATAGTTAGCACTCAAGCATGTCATTCATCATGTATTTACACATATATTTTTTGTGGGTTTGTTAAGTTTTTTATTTTTTTATTTTTTGTATTTCTATTTTTAATTTTATATTTATTTATATTTTTTATTTCTATATTATATTTGTTATATAGTAGTGATATATATAATAATGGATAATATAGGTATAAATATAGCTAAAAATATACAAAAAAAATATATAAATATTTTTTTGGTTCTAAATGATTATTTTACTATTTTTAGTTTTAGTGAATTTTGCTAATTTATATGCATTTTTAAAGTCGAATATAGCTCAAGACATGGGTAAACTATTAGGTTAAAATTGAAATGGAAATTAGCATCCAAAATTTTCCGAATCAATTTAATATAAAGATAATATATATATATACATATATATACATATTTATATAACTAATAAAACTATTTTTGGGATTTTTCATAATTTTCTAGATTTTTATGAATTTTTTGGTTTTTCAATTTTTAAGAGTTTTCTTTTTCTATTTTTAAATATTTTTTATCCAAATGTTAAAAATACATAAATAAGAAAAATATATGATTTTTTTGGGATCTTTCAAAAATATTTTTATATTATTTGGAATTTTATACGCTAGATAAGGACGGTTTGGGCTCTAACTGATTTTTAATAAATAGCAAAAAGGTCTAATATTGCAAACTAAAATCATGGCGTGAAATTACAAGAAATCAGGAGTCTACATATTTGTTTTCATTATTTTTGAAGCACAATAGCTATTTAATCAAATCCTTCTAGCACAAAAAATACAATTGTTGGTAGGGGCATAAATGTAAATAAAATAAACTCCAGGGGGCTCTATGCAATTTAACCAAAAATATACAATGTGCTTGAAATTTTTCTAGACAAAAAATAAATACAGCATGTTCTAGGGTGTTCTTGCAAAATGGACACCTCACGTGGGATGACACGTGAGGTGACCTGCCATGGACCGATATGTAATATTCAGAAAGTATAAGGGTCTATATGAAATTTTTCAATTTTATTTAAACATTACAATTTATTTACAATATTAATAAATAAATATACAAAATGGCAGGATAAGTTTGCAAATTACCCCTATAGGCGTGAGGGTAGACGGTTGCGATCTATCCACTAATACATGTATCGCTCCCATATGGCTCGATGACGGTTCGAGATCTGACGGTGGAGATTATATTTTGAGTCAAGATCTGATGGTGCTGGCTTCGCCAATCGGACATCAACTGGAGCTTCTAGCATTAGGTGTGATCGAATGGCTGGAAAGTCGCATTGAAGAACATGCGAAGAACTGGAGAGTGGCGTGCTTCGATGGGTTGGTTCTCCTTGGATCCATACACCTAGGGACTCGAAAGGTGGAGTAAAACGATCCTAGGAAGGATCCTCACGTCCTAGTCCGGTCAAAATCGCCTAAGGAGGCCCGACGAGTTCATGCGGAGGGCTGGACCTGGGTGACATACTTGAGCTTCTTTGAGCCTCGAAGAGGCTCCTCCTTTGATTTTTTTTTCTGCAAGGGTTAGTCGTGAAAAGAGATGGCAAAGCTCTGGCAAGCTTCCGATGGTGGAATGAGCGAGAGGGGAGCGATATGGCGGACCTCTGGTGACGTGGAGGAGCGAATATCTGGGAGACCAGATCATAGGGTAATATGGGTGAATGGAGCGCATGAGAGGATCAGAAGATGTTGGGGAACGAAGGGGAGTGACTGGCGAGTCGATCAATGAGGGAAAGCACAATGGAAGAGTTCACCGAAGCGGAGCTTTGGATAACTACGAATTGAGAGCTTTAGGCTAAAACTAAGGTCTCCAAGCGAAGATAAATGCATAATTGAAAAATCACGAATTAAAAGCTACCTAAAAAGAGGGAAATGTACAGCTCTTACCTGTTGACGAAGGCATGGAGCAGTGGTGGTCGGAGTGCCGCTGTGGGGTGCACCTCTGTCCTCATGGAGCCAATCTGGGCCGCAAAGACGCTCCTCCTATCATGAGGAAATTTTCTTGACTAAGAAATAGGGCTCCAAGACTCATAACAATGGCCAAAGAGGATGAGGGAGGCGTAGGTTCTTATTTATAAACATGTATAGGCACTATTGACTATTGGATTGGAAAGAATCGAGGCTAAGCCGAGGTGATTTACAAGCTCGACGTGATTCGTGGAAGATTAATGATTAATTTCTCTGAAGGAAGCGGGCACGATGGGTCGATGGATCGAGCAGGAAAAATGCATGAAAAGCGGGGAAAAGATGTTTCTAGCACGGGTCAAAGGCACACCAGGAGTTGACCAACGGTCAACAAAAGTCGTGTTGCCATTGGTCCACGACAACGCACTACAGAACAAGATTGGATTTTTATTCATAATTAATTATTTAAAATAGCACATTATTTTATTAATTTTTGAGTATTAAATAACAAATGTTTATTATTTTATGTAATATATTATTATTTATTTATTTATTTAGATTATTTATTAGTAGTTAATTTATAGGGGCTATTTATAGGGATATTCATATATATTTTGATTCTTTTATTTTTACCTTTTATACCTGATTTTATTATTTTATTTTCTTATTTTCTATATTTATAAATTATTTTCAGGTGTATAAATATATTTTTATTATATTTTTATGATGTTATATGCATCCTAAAATAAATAGGGGTACATGGTATATAGGTATAATTATATGTATTTCATATGTATTTTATATAAACATTTTATTTAATATTTTATTGGTGATTTTATTATGTTTTAAGATGTACATGAATTATAGGTAATATTTACAAAATTATAAAAATCAAAAATTATAAAAATAATAAAGGTTTAATAAATTGAATATTTTATTCAGGTATGTTGTACAATCAGGGTCCAAAACCAAACTTTCAGACTTTAGCTCCAAAAAATATGAAACCTCCTTCATTAAATAGCTTAAAAGGTTATATACAATTAGAGGTGATTTTGATACATTTTGAGTTTTTATTTGGAAGATATGGGTTTGTGAAGTTGGGATTTTGGCTTTTATTTTGTGTATAAAATGAACACTGTATTTTATTTTTATTCAAACTCAAATTTATATCTTTATTTACATTATTAACTACAACTTTAATTACAAAGTTTCTTTATTTGATGAATAAATAATAAAAAATAAAATAGGTCCCAAAAACGACTTATTAGTGAGTGAATAAATGGCATTTTTATTGTAGTTTTGGTCGCTATCTCCCACTACTTTATTATTTGTCGACCAACTCAGTTATTGACTTGGTCTTGGAGTTTAGGGCCGTAAAATATATATGATATTTTTATTAATTTTTTCTTTTATTTATTCTATAATTTTGGTATTAAAAATAATATTATTTATATAATAAATGTAATAAATAATGAATGCTAATATGTACAATTTAATGCTATTTACATGCATTAGATAGGGTTTTTAAGGACAAAATGATAGAATAAAGATGTGGAAATAGAGATTTATAACCTTCTCCACCACATCGCCGGTGAGCTCTGCATCCCCCCATTCTCACCTATCTCTGCCACCTGAAGCCTTCGAAGGCCTCATTTTTGCGCCCTTTTATCTAGCCCTACAAGTTTCAAAGAGAACGAACTCCATCCCGGGGGTCCTCATGGCACGAAGACACCCCCAAGTTCTCAGTACCTTCGAGTTCTATCAACAATCCCTGGAGGATTTTGACACCTTCTTTTCAATGCTATTCGACTCTAGGAGCAATTCCAGCCAATTTGTAATGAAGGAGGAGGAGGATCGAGGCCCCTATTCCATCGATTTGAAGATCACTTGGGTGTATGTTCTCCCTAGTTCGTCTAGGTGACCTATCAATCGTCCGATCAAGTGTCGTAGCCCAAGTGTAGAACTACCATTGGATGCATGACCCCTCAACCATCATATCATTAGTCGGAGATCTAATCCCGAGCGTCCAGCAATGAATTGGTATCAACCGTTGTGATGCATCCATGTTGATAAGTGAAGGAAATTCAGTTACTCAATGCCTCTTCGAGGGTATTTTGCACTTCTCATCCCCCACTTTTTTGTATTTCATTTTTGGGCCATAAACATTTATTTGCAGTTGTAAAATTCTTGTAACATTTGTGGTTTGAACCCTATACTGATGGCTATTTACACTTAGGTCCCTCGCCATGTCACCTCACATGACTGTGTGCGTGAGGTGTGGGCTTTTTGTAGGGGACCCTTGCATGTTCTTCTATTTCACTTTGGTATATTAAATATTTAATATTATTTTATGGTTAAATTACATGTGTGACCTGCCTCTTTTTGTTATTTACATTTACACCCATGCTAGTGTTTTTAATAGAATATACTCGAGCATTTTGCACAATTAACCCTAAGGTTCTTTTAGGGTTCCTGGAAACTAAAAGTACTTATGATAAATTGCGTGTAGGTCCCTACCAACCAACTTAATTTTGTTTCTTTTATTTGCATTATTAAAAATATTGTTGTGTATCCAAAATTTGTAATATAATAATTTTAAGTACCCAATAGTATTATAAATCACATATATTTTTCGTATGATATTTAAAATAATTTTACTATTTTTAAAATACAAAAATTTCGCATTTTATCCATGTTTCATTTAAAATACATAAAAATTATAAAAGTATTTTGAAAAATTCCAAAAAATATATATTATTTATTTTCATATTTAGCATTTATAAGAATAAAAACCCTACAAATAGAAAAGGGAAAATACTAAAAATAAAAGATCCAAAATCCTTCTAAAATTATAAAAAAATCACAAATTTCTAAAAAATACTTCTATTTGTGAATTTTGTCTATTGTGTTTATATAAAAAATTTTTGGAAAATTTCGAGACTTTTAACTATTTTTAAATTCTAAAACGATTCAGTCTATTTATTCTAATCATTCTTTTTTACTATTTCTGGATTTGAAAATACACAAAAATTAATAAAAATACATGAAAATCATCAAAACATTAGGAAAAATAAAAAAACACAAAAATATTTTATCTGGGAAATTTTGGTTATTTATATCTGTATTTATAAATATATCACCTTAATATATATATCTACATTCTATATAAAAAAGAGAAATTAAAAATCAGAAAATTATAAAAAGAAAAAATATAAAATAGACATTACAAAAATTATAAAAATTTCAAAAAAATCCATAAAAATTCAAAATCCCTAAAAAACCTAAAAAACTTGTTGTCTTTTTTAGTCAATTTTTGTTGTCTATCCCCCCATTCTCCTTGTGTTCGACCCCTACCATACTTACCACTATTCACATTTTGTTGTAAGGTATATTAAATATTGATTTACACTTGCTTGCATTGTTTCATCTTTACATTGTGTGGGTTGATTATTGAAATACTTTGGATCTCATGAGCGATCGCCTCAGTGATTATTTATTCTCACACCCGGTGAGGATAATTTTTAGACCCTCACAAGATCATGGTTTTCACAAACATTTATAGCTTAATTTAATTGTGAGTTAATTATTTGTCTGAATTTAGATCAGTCGATGCATCGATTGATGCACTAGTTTGCTAGCATACTACGATCAGTC
Source organism: Ottelia alismoides (assembly GCA_037367405.1). Classification (NCBI taxonomy): domain Eukaryota; kingdom Viridiplantae; phylum Streptophyta; class Magnoliopsida; order Alismatales; family Hydrocharitaceae; genus Ottelia; species Ottelia alismoides. The sequence goes on along the minus strand of JAZKJV010008789.1, from coordinate 156,521 downwards.
CTGTTCAACAACGACCCAAAATAGTAGCTAAAAATTCATAATTTTAATGCAACTATCTTTTTGGGCATGATTCCAGACCTTCTAGATCTCATATATGTCCTAAAAATATGTTTAAAATATGGAAGAATATCATCAACTTTGAAAATCGTCGAATCATTCGAATCATTAAAACTATCGTAAGACAATGTACCTAATGAATGGGATAACCTAGCCGATTCTTCATCATACCTAGATGCAATCCAAATCCTTAAATCTGGTTCTGATACTAATTAAAGGAAGTAAATAACGCTCAATAAACTTCGCATCATGGAAATATAGAAAATAGCAAACTATTTGCTTAAAATAACGTATGTTCATCGCATGAACGAGAAAACTCATCACAATTATTTTACTTTTGTGGAACCAATTAATTTAGAGAAATAATTTTCCTAACATGGTTTCTAATATTCTAATTAATATAAAGATGAAATCAGGGTTACCTCTTGAAGCATGAGTCTTTAAAGAAAAAGACCTCATGAATCAAGTCCGATCTATGTTCATCTCTCTCATGGGCACGATGATGAGTCGTGTTGCTTTCCAAGAACTTCGATGTCATCTTCTTGATCTTTTCCATGAAAGGATGATCAAGCTCCTTATTTGGTCACATGAAATCAATCCTTCTTCATGTACGAGGGGCATGGATAAGGAGGCAATCTTCTCCTCCATAAGGCCACGTCAAAGAAGAGAAGAGAGGCTTGACAAGGTGGACGTGTAGGGCCTTGATGAGTAGATGTGTATGAGAAATAAATTCTCAAGATTCTTATCTTCTTTTGATACTTAAGACAATAGAATTATTAAGAAAAACATGCATGTGGAAGGGAGGCATTGCCATCTCTTCTATAGCTATGGAGGACATCTATGAGGAGTCTTCCTCTTAAGTAGGTGCCCTCCACGGTGTCCTTTGGACCATGGATCAAGGGATATAATTTAGTCCTCATTTTCTAAGAAGTAGGACTGATTTATGTCCTTTTAATCACAAAGTAAATTAATTAATAAATTAAGCAACAAATTGAGAGTCTAATCCTAATTAGTACTCTTCATAGAGTGTGCCATGTGTCCTCACAACACACGCCCCCTTTCATATATAAGATTGGTATTGTTTCCATACTTATTAATTTGATAATCCAATTACCAAAATTGGCAATTTTATGAGAGCGGTCCTCATAACTTATGAATCTTATTCATAAGTCCAAATAATAACTATAAATTCAATTCACATTAATTAATTTAATGTGAATCACATTCACACTTGTGCCTTGGAATAATTATATGAATCATATTTGTATAAAAATTAATTAATCATCATGAATTATCAATCATATTAATTAATGAATCATATTCACAAATACCCTTAAGAATTACAATAACAATTATTGTCTCAATATTAACATCAAATAGTATGAGTCCTAATCCAATTAGGACTCATGAGATACAAATGCAAATACTTGGAAATAATATCAGGGAGATCATACTATCCTTGTATAATGGCTTGAAATTCAGATATCTATCCAATTTTAGGATTTATACCATTTGGCGAAACTGCATCACTTACGAATATTGAGCTCGAGCTGAAATAAATTCACACTCTAAGTGATCTCAATGAAACACATCACACCCTCCTTGAGCCGGAGAATGCATCAATCCAACTCTCTTGGCCATTTCTAATCAAATTATAAATCATCTGGAGTTTATAAAAGAGCTCAAGAAGTGTATATATTTCCTTTTCCATCACCTCACTTTCCAACATTTGGACATTGAAATTGGAATCAAAATTGGATATTGGATTCAAATGAGATGATACTTAATCCAATTAACTCTCAAATCATTAAGCTAAGAAATAGAACCACTATAATCCATATGGTTTCATCATTCCCTCAAAGTGGAAGTGTCATGGTAGATGATCTATTATAATAGATTTAACCCTTATTATTCCCCATACTCATTCATCCTTCATACTAGAAAGGCTTTAATATATCCGAAGTTCAAACCCTAGTTTGGCTATCTTCTTCAAACCATATCAATAGATTTCTTATTCTATAATTTGGGTGATAATATTAATCATATACTTTCCAAAAACATATATTAATACTCAATTTCATATCTTATTTCATAAACAAGATGGCCATGCATGGAATTCATTATGACACCAAATTGTGTCATGAGTGAGCTATGTCTCCTGGTTCATAAACTATGTACCTGCATGATCCTTTGAGATCATACCTCTCATATGTCTTCACATGCACACAACTCGCCTGGTATATGGACTTTGGTTAGGTCACCAACTTATTGGTTTGTCAAATATGCACACTTAGTCATATAGAAGTATATTTGTCTCCGATCAAAGGATGTGTACCTGATCATGTTAGTTACGATTCAAGTCTTAGTTTATCATGACCTCATCAAGTTAACTCTTTGACTTTATTCCAATACTTCGAAATCTTTATTCCTATGCAGAGAACCTGAATCAAGAAGTCAGTTGGAAAATAGTCTTTAGAGAAAGATTGTCGTCACTTTCTCATACTAGATATCTATATTGAATATCACATGTTAATGTCAGTTGTGTCCTCCTAAAATACATGGTATTCAATATGTACATGATACATAACCCTAATTGTCTAAGGAGACATTAGTATTAAGTTCATTCACAATTATTCATTTCATATGGACATGATAAAATGATAACTTTTATTGCATTAAATGGTCTCCAAGGGCTTACAAGTTCAATGGTGAGACCACTAATAAGGGCTTAATCAGTATGGCATTATCCATACCATGACATTGACACTTTTGCAACAACTCCTTAAACATCTCCCATGTATCACAAAAATGCTCATGAGGTAATTGAGTAAAGCTGGTTATGTGAGTCCAGCATCTGATTGGTCCTACTCAATTGATATAGCTTTTCAAGAAAGTCCTTGAACTGATTGTAGGTAGTTACAACTACCCCTAGGTTCTTCAACCAACAATCTGCTTTATATCACAAGGCAAAAGGAATGGATTTGAGCCTGATGTAGTCTTGGCTAACTCTAGGATGCCTAAGGTTATCATAGTACAACACAAAGTCCCTCAAGAATGCATAAGGTTCTCCGTTGGCATTCTTGTTATACTTTGACGACAAAGTAAGAAATTGAGGCTTCAACTCATATTCCACATCTGGTGTAGGTGGCTTCAACACAACTGTGAATCTTGATGATGTGTGGCTAAATTAGTCAAGCATAATAAATAGAACCCAAATAAGTTGTGCCTATCCTTAACTTTTACCACTCAAGTCTATCCCTACTCTTTGGTCAAGAGTGAAACATGCCTCAACACACGACAATTAATGAATAAAGTATTAATTATCCCTGTTACACATATATATCTTCAATCGAGAACCACTAGAAATAAGCAATTAAATTATTAAAAATAATTAAAAGAGTAATAAACATGAAATGAACTAAATTAACTAGCTACCTCTCTCACTCTCTCTTTAACACAAGCTGAAATGGTCTCTCAGCGAGCTGCTTCAAACTCCTCACCTCTGCGTCACCTCAATCTTTCTTGGCTCCACAGGCCCTACCATACAACTACACGGTTATATATACGAGAGATATCAAGTGAAACAAAAAATATAACGACAAAACAAAAATAATAAACAAATTCAACAAAACAACAGTCAATAAAAACAAAACAATAACTTAAATGGCACTAAAATTTGCTTAATTAAGTACTTAAACCTAATTATATAATCTAATGAAGCACTGACCCCGACGACGACATCATATGATAAACTTCAATTGGTTAAGCTAAAATCATATCATTCTAATAAGAGCCAATGACAACCGATCAGAACCACTCTAAAATATCTCTACAAAGAGGACGCAATTTTATTGATCTTGGATAAGTCTAGGGTCGAACACAAGGACACACGAAAATTAGGTTTTCTAACTAGAGTCTAAGTAATCTAAATTAAGCGATTCTAATGTGTTTAGGTTAATGTAGACAATAAAGATGCATGCATGATATTTTTATCTTTTTATAGAATGTTAAATTTTTTATGCTATAAAATATTCCCAATACTATGCTAAAAAATGAACACAATAACAAGGAATGATCCTTAGTTCTATGTTAAATTATCTTAAATGGGTCCAACACAAAAATATCAATGATGTACAAAAATAGGTGCTAAATGAATTGATTAATCAAGTGGTTATTAAAACATCGAAGTACCTAAATCAATCGACATATACTTCATATATAACTAGAATTAAAAGATCATCATTTTAATTTATAACTCAAATTAACATGAGGTGAATACGTCTAGAGTTAATTTGCCTAATTTTATATAAAATTAAGATATAGAACAAGAATTCTTATGGCAAATTAAATACAAGTGAACAAGTATGCACAATGTTCAGTAAATTAATATTCAATTTTACTTCAAAATAGAACAATTAGGACATATATTTAAAGAGCATAAAGATATGATTCCAAAGAGACCAATTTCATTAACTTAGGGGTTCTATGTAAAAGATAATACACATTCAATATATGGGAAAATGCAAAGAAAATATAATTAAAAATACAATAAAATATCACAAATAATTCTAAAGTGGGTTCATCTATAAATAAAAATAGCCATAGAGGCTTATCTGTAGGATTCCGAGCATGCATGGACTTCTTTGCAAGTCTGAAAAGTCAGGTAGGTTCCTCCGAAGCTGTTGAGATGGTAGTTAAGGCTCGAGTCCAATCAGAGTTGTCAGATCAACAACATCCAAGGGCTCTGCTCCAAGCCGAAGTGAAAAGATGTGATTCTATAATGGATCATATCCGAAAAAGCATGTAGCTCGTTCCTCTTCCACAAGCGGTGGCACTATGGTTGTGCTCCGACGGACACCTGGGATCTCCTCCTCTGCTCTTTGAGTCTCTGTTGGGTTGGAGAAATGCAGGGTTGCTCAGACGAAGGTCAAGGTGGTAAGACGAAGTTGTTATGAGGCACGACGAGGCATGGCGGTTCGAGCGCACTAGAGGCAGAGTTGAAGATCGAAGCTTCCTCGCTTCATTCAATCAATAAACCAGATAGGTCCTCTAGGGGTTAGACAGTGAGAAGGGACGAGAGGTAAGTGAAATGGGCGGTTCAGATAGCATGATGGGATGGGAACCTGATGGATCCTCCTATGCAAGGAGGATGCAAAGCGAGATGATCGAAGATGTGGAGAAGGGAAAATGGAGCCCTAAAGGCTTGACCAAGATCGGGGATGTGTGGTGGAGGTGATGAACTTATAAGAACGATGTGAGGGAGCATGTGAGTGTGAAATAAAATCAAAGAAAACAATAAGGGATTGAATACTGGGGTTTACTTGTGAATTGAAGAAGTTTGGAGGATGATCGAAGGTATGGGTCGGGAGCTCTAGAGGCTGCTAGGTCATTGCTTAACGTAATCGACAAATTCGCAAAGCTTGAGCAGCAGAATGAAATGGACAATTTCTTTTCTTAGGAATGCATACAAGATTCATCACTACAAAAAAAGGATAGTGGTAACCCTAGTATAGTGTTGCATCACAACCAAATCGGACATGGATTTCACCAAATATTTCCTCTATCTTAGTTTTATCTCTCTTACTCTCTCTATTATAGGTAGCAAGGAGAAGCTTGGTGGATTCCTTATACAAGGGTAGGTAGGCGTAAATAGTAGTTGGACGATGATTTTGTGACTGTGCAATTGGGTGAAATGTGGTAGTTTCAACCGTTGCTGGTTGGCTCACGTGAAGAGGAAGATGGATATAAAGGAGTTGGCATGGATGAGGGATGAGAGAGCTGTCAATTAGAATCAGAATCAAGCCACGGTGACATGTGAATCTATGGGGAAAAATGGCTGAAGTGATGCTAATGAAGAGTCACGTCTCCTAGAAGGCAACTGGTAGGAGGTTAATGATGTACAATGATTGTTCGATTGAGAGATCCAACGACCCTGATCAAGGCATATCAGACTCTATGTGGGTCGCTTGATCATTTGATCAAGCGGTCCATAAAGAGATGCTAGTGGACTGTAGGTGTTCGTCTGAACAAATGATCAGACGAGCCTAATGGAGGGCGTAAGATGGAAGGGGAGAAGGTTGCATATTGCACGTACAAGAGGCCACATGGCCTAATAAAATAAAAGATAAAAATTAAATAGACGTTAAATCAAAATAAAATAGCAAATGATGTCAAATTAAAAAGTGTTCAACATGAAAGTTGTATATCTTTTTGAGATATATAATTTTCATGTAGAAGTCAAAATCAAAATATATCATATCTACAATTATTTTTGTAAGTATTTATATGAAGTATAAAATACCAATTTTATTTATTTTTTAGTTTTTTCATTTTTCGAATAATTAATAATATACAATATATTACTTATAGTAGTACAATAATTTTTATGAGATTTTTAAGATCAAGAAAATATATAAAATAATAAGAACAATAAACACACATACACACATATAGAAATTAGAGACTTTATTTGTTTATATTAATTAGCTTTAATTATTTATAAAGTGTATAATGTTAATTATACTTAATTAATTGTTAAATTAATTGAATAGCCTAATATAGGAACTAAGTTAATGAATTTAAGACTCATCAAAGCATATATTAATATTATCAAATTCTTATCTTATTTCACAAAGAAAATGACTATGGGAATTTATTATGACCCTAATGTATCATGAGTGAGGAAAGTATGAACTTGTATGATTCATTTGAGAGATCAAACATCTCATATTTCCTTATATGTACACTTGCTCGTCGGTATATAGACCTTAACGTGTCATCAACCTATTGGTATATCAAATGTATACATTTGTATATATGGATGCATATCTCTCTTCGATCAAAAGGTGCATGCATGTTCGTGATAGTATATAATATAGGTTTTTAGTATGTCAATCTCGTCAAGTTAACTTCTTATCTTTACTCAGCCGATACCTTCGAATCTCTATTTCTATGCAGAAGACATGCATCAAAAAAGTTAATAAGGTATTATTCTTTTAAAAAAGATTAGAATCTCTTCTCATACTTGAGATCCTTCTTGAATATCACTTGGCGATGCTAATTATGTCCTTCATTTAACTCTTTAGATCTACAACCATGCATCAGCCTCCATGATCTAACTTCTTATAATTAATAGTTGTATGATACCAAGATGACGATAATACATAGCCCAATTTGTGTACAGAGACCTTATCATTAGAGCAAACATAATTATGCTTTAATCCTGATAATGGAATGAAATAATCACAATATTTTTTATTGCATAATGGTTTGCCATGAGCTTACATGACTAACAAACTGATATTTGGATGAGATATTGTTCACCATCTCTCTCTCTCTCTCTCTTTGTTTCTCTCTCTCTCTTTCTATATATATATATATATATTGTATTCATCCCCCTTTCTGTTGAACCATCCTATTGAAGAGTTTCTAATCTCTTATGACGAAGATTAGGATTTGTATGCTCGTGTTTTCCCCCTCTCCACAGGTTTTCTACGTAAATTCCCATCTTCTTTGTGTTGGTTTTTGTTTGTTACCAAAATAGTATCAACATCATTGAGGTATCGCTTCTTGAAGTTTTAATGTCATTGTGATTGGTCTTGGTGGTGCCAATCACCTAACTATTGCTTTCTCCCTAATGATGTGCAATGTGCTTGAATGTTGTGAGATTGAGTCATTCACTTCGAATAACCAACCACTGCGACTTGGTGGGTTTTTTGTGATAAAGATTTGGTACTTGCTGGAACTCCATATGTAACATATTATTTTGCTTATGTGTTTTATTTTTTGTGTCATTTCTCATTTTTATGTGGTTGTACTCTTCTGAATTTAGATGGAACTCTCAAGGAGTTATTGATTTTAAAGACATATATTGCTGGAGAGATTGGTTCTATGTATTCTACAGATATTAGTTCACAAATTATATTAGTTTTGATAATTTCAAGTCTATGACCCGAGAATGTTTCATGAGTACATGTTATCTTCTGGATAAGAGAAGGAACTTTTCATGATTACAAGTTTTCTTCTAGAAGAGAGAAAGTTATGATTGCTGATGAGTCTCTTCCTATTATTGTTGAGAAGAGGAATATTTCTATTGTCAATCAATTCCTCCTTTTTGATGCTTTTCAAATTTTAGATTTTTTAATAAGCCTTTTTTCCAGTCAGCAAAATCACGAAGAATTGAGATGTAAGTTATTTTTTGACAAAAAATCGTATATTATAGAAGACTTGGCAATATGAAAGAAGATTGGAATTTGCTTAGTTGAGGATGGCGTGTATCATCTTCCTGTTATCAATCCTTCGCTTATGTGATGAAGGCTTGATTTGAGAAGGGTAAATATGTGTTAGTAAAACAATGACAAGAATATCTTGATCATATCTGTTTTTTTTTATTTTGATGCCAGAGATTTTTTCCAAATTGTCCAAGGTTGTGCTATGTAAGGTATGCAAATTCGCAAAGCAAACACACACGACGTTTCATGCCTCCACTGGTAAATTTACTCATGCTTTTGATGTTTAGGGCCCCTGTAATTATCCAAGTTGGCACGAATATAGTTAGCTCCATCGTCGATCTTTTTAGATGATTGGTCAAGACATATCACTATTACTCTTATGAATAACATAATTTAAATTCCCAATATGTTAGGTGAATTTGTTGCACTTTTGGAAAGCCAACACAATGTTAAGATAAATTTTTTTGGTCAGATAATGCTAGAGAGTACTTGGCCCATTCCATGTAAAGAAAACTTACCAGGAAAGAAATTTATGTGGAAAATCCTAATGAGAGGAAAAATCATGATGGCATGTAAACTATAATCTCCTTCACAAGAAATTAGGGCACTCTTCACTAGAATGGTTCAGCAGAGTTGCAACAAATGCGATCGATAATCCAGTGATGCATGATGGGACGAAGCACACAGAAAGTGATGGATATTTTATTAATGAAAAGATTGATTATGGAGAGTTGTATCTTCCCAACGTGAAATTTAGGAATCAAGGTTATACAATTCAAGATAAATGTAGGCAAGTTGGGCATGACTGAAATGTATTCATTCCCATTTTAAGGGATCGAGTTTGTGTTATACGGTAAACATATTTTTAGATGATTGATCGTTGACCATCTCTGTATATATTGTACTCACTAGATTAGGGCCTTTCTGTAGGGGTCTCATATAGATCATTGTTTTTTGTATTGATTCTTGTAATTATGAAAATAAGATCATTTGGCAATTTCTAAAGTTAAATCTAATGGCATCTGTATTCAAAAATGGCTATTATGATACCTTATAAATTGAACATAGTATTTAATTATACTAAAATTACATAGGATTTTAAGATATAATTTTGGATTGAACTGGGTTGGGGAAAGTGATGGCATTCCCCAATCAATCACATATTTTCTTTGATTCTATATTAATGGGATAATAAACTCTTTTAAAATAAACTCATATAAAAGTGTTCCTTATATTTAAGGGATTTTTACCCGACAGACACTATAAACTTCACAAATTATCTCCTCAACCTTTGAAACAACGTATTTCCCCCCTCGACTTTGTAAACTTGCTAACTCTTACCGTATAGATCCTGCGGTTAACTCCTATCCATTTGACTATTAAAACTAACCGAATTTTGTGAATTGCTTTTCCATAATACCCGTTTTATTACAAAAATTATAAAAATGCCATCCCTTCTCCCTCAAGCCTCCTCCACGACATCCCCTCCTCCCCTCCCCCTCCCCCACTCTGTCCTCGATCGCCGCATCCTCTCCCTCCGCTGCTCCTCCTCCCACCTCCTCTCCTTCGCCTGTTGTGACTCCAACTGCCTCCACTCCTCCACCTCCTCCCTCGCCGATCGGGTCATCTCCAAGGTCCGCCAATTAGACCTCGCGGTCAGAACATCACGAGCAGCTCCAAGGTCCCCTCCGCCTCCACCCGACCTCCCCTCCTCTGACCTCCTCCCTGACTTCCCAACTCCTCTCATGACCTCCACCCAGATCACCCCTCACCCCCTCCACCTCCACCTGCCCAGGCCTCCTCCCTGATCGCCCCTCTGCCTCTGCTCGACCTCCCCTCCCCTGACCTCTCCTTCCCATCCCATCAACATCCTCCCAGATCTCCCTCACCCCCTCCGCCCCACCTACCCAGGCCTCCTCCATGACCTCCCTCCTGATCCCACTGACCTCAACCCAGATCTCCCTCACCCCCTCCGCCTCTGCCCCCCCCCCCCCCACCCCACCCCAGGCCTCCTCCCTGACCCCCTCCCCCTACCACCGACTTCCGTCGAGATCCCCCTCACCCCTCATCCCCTCCGCCTATGCCCACCAATGCTTCCCCTATGTCACCCCGACCTCAACCCCTCTCCACGTGCCACCCATGGGGTGCTACGCAGGAGTTCTTCGTGGGCTGTAGAGACCCCGAGGTGCTCCAGCAACCCCTCCTCGTGCTCCAGCGATCCCTACTTGCTCCCAACATTGTCGCTGCAACACCTTTCCACCATCAAAAGGGAAAGGAAGAGTAAGTAGGAAAGAGAGAGACGGGAAAAATCCTACCGTTGGATCTGCTGCAGTTTTGATTAACCCAATCCTAAACCCAAGCAAGTTAACACAAGAAGTCTAGAATTAACGATAGGGGTTGTGGGGTAAGACGAAGCAAGTTTACGGGGTCGAGGGAGGAAATACGTTGTTTCAAATGCCGATAAGATAATCGGCAAAGTTTATAAGGTCTGTAGAGTAAAAATCCCTATATTCAATATGCGGTGATAAAGCGTTTGAGATGAGAACTTTAATTTGTTAAATTAGTAGTTAAATAAAAAATAATTATGATAGCGCATTTTTACAATCAAGAATTGTGGCATCATACGATTATATGCTATGCCTCACCTACCAAGCTTTATGGAACTCAATAAAGAGCAATGGCAAATAAGCTCCATTCAGCCTGATCCTATATTGATCGACATAGTGACAAAGTTATGTTAATATCAAATCCACAAACATTCAAAATCCAATCCAACTCCAACCAATTGCTTTGGATTGAATCCGATTGTTGACGCTTGCAATTCAGGTGCCAGGGAATAAGAAGAGTGGATCTTAAATTTCTCAATATGGATCTATTACTGGATCAGTACAGTTAGCTAGATCTTATGTGCACTGAAATAAATCTAATTGCAGAACTCAAATGGATAAATCGATGGAAAACAACTGTCTGTCTCGTCAGACCATCCGATATTTGCTCAAATCAATGTGTATATGAATATGAACAAAGTAAAGGTTGATTAAAACTAGGATTACTTTGTCATACACAATGACCAAGATTGTGGGTGATCTGCATATAAAACATGATTGTGAGTAATGTTTATCGTATGCACATGCACTAGATTATAGGGTTGCAGATGGCAAATTCCATCACTTTGTATGGTTTGCTGCAGCTTCAAATGCCCTCAGAAACACCTCCGGCGGCTGACCTCCGCTCAACTGATATTCTCCATTGATCTGTCAGATCAGATAATATTATTACAATGAAGATCACAATTTGGCAAAGGATAATGTTATGCTAAAATCAACATATTGCAGAATGCTTCTCAAGGATGAAACGATAAGTTGTGCAATGCAACATTTTGGACAATGGCATGAAGACCACTGTTTGAGTTTAGTTTGTGCAAGGGCACCTCTTTTATGTTCCCTAAGTTACAGGTAAAATTATTCGCTGTCTATGTTTAACCTTGCACGGAAAAAGCAGGACAATTGGCATGATTTACTTTAGTTGTTTTATATATCAAATGGTAAGTTCAATCCAGATTACCTGCAAGTCATGGTCCGGGGGTCCATCGTAAGAATGGGGAAAGGTGGGGTTCACGAATTGTATGATTGCAAAGATGTAATAATATCATCCTCAGAATCAGATGCATAACTAAGTTCCTAAGAAGATTATTGTTTACGTGATTCATAATGTCATACAACTATACAAGCATACTGATGTCTTCGGTTGATTTTTAGCAGCTGAAAAAGATCGTACACGGCTTGACACCATGACACGAATCTCAGTCAGGTGTGGCGGACGAAACACCACAATGAAAACTAATCAAGCTAAAATTAAACTCCTGGTCATATATGAGAATGAAAATGAAACATAATGCAATGCGGAAAATCTTGGAGATGGAATCAACTAATAAAACTCTGAGAATCAGGAAAAGTGATTGCACAAGAAAAGAGAGACCGGATATCTTTTTATTTTGTATCTTAACGCATAGAAGCTAGTGTGCTTCCTCATATTTCACATATATTAAAAAATGTTATACCCATTGTTGATATGCCTTGAATCCTAATCATCTGACCCAGGTTGAAGAGTCGTCGTATGCACCCCCTCCTGTCGTACCTACCCCAACAAGATTGGGTCTCGCTGGATGTGGGGGCAGTGCTCCCGGTGAAATTTTTTTATCAATGGTTCTATTTGTATTCGGGTATTTGGATCCATTTGTATCAGAGATTCGTCGGTGCGCGAGTAGTATATAAACTCCATAGGGTTAGGGTTTTCTGTATCCTATGTATTTTTCTTCTCCACGGTGAAAACCTATCGCCGCCTCCCAAGGACGAAACTCAATTATGGGTGAACCTTGTAAATCTATGCGTTTTCATGCTTGTGTGATTGATCATGTTTGTGTGTGCTTCCGTGATTCGCAACACCTATTGTGACAAAGGGTTTGTGCAGGGTGACTTGTGACCTCATACAATCATGCTGGATGAGCTACACGATTGACAAGTATCCTAGAAAAATTGTCCTAAAAGCCAGAACTATTGAAGAAATGGCCAAGGAAAAGATGCATCATGATATTGAAAAAGTCTCTCCCGAATGTGGTTGTAGAGATGTCGAAAAGTAAACGACATGAGTAATAAAAAGTGAAGGACATAGGAACTCCCTAAAACTAAACAAGACACCCCAAGCCTCCCTAAAAAAAGGTGAAAAGGGCAGAGTCCATGATTCCAGCTACCATCTAATTATACTCTGCTAGACATATATTTTTGTAAATGAAAAAAAAAAGCATTCATCAAGGAAAGCACCCTAAAACCTTCACAAGATTAATAGTACAGTGTTACTGAAATAGCTAACCATAAAAGATTTACAAAGACCGCAAATTTAGCCAAGACCCTATCATGCTCAATGACATTTTCTGGATAAAATCTATCGTGACAAAAGATCGCTCAGTTTTAATCAGCCAAAAAGTAGTCCACACCAATGCTAGATCTAAGTTATTTCCCTTTTGGAACCCCTACAAGTCTACAACCTGCACCAATGGAAGTCTTAAAGCTGGAGGCATTATCTACCTGAATTCCTGCCTCAACAGCCATGTCCCTAACCTCCTTAGATTTCATGCATCCAAAAAGGAGGTGGTCCACATCCCCCACCTTAGCCGAACAACCTGTACAAGAAGCAATAGCACCTTGGAATATTCTAGCGTGGCATGTACCGCCAGTCAATACTCTCCTGCATCCCAAAAGCCACAAGAACACTTTAACTCTGATAGGGGCTTTCCAACCCCAAATCCTCGGTCAAACATCACATTCCCCCAGACAGCTTTATAAGCCTTCTGGACAGAAAATTCCACCACACCACATCCAATGGTCTCTGCCACAGGACACGACTTACCCCCAAGAGAGATTCCATTAGAGAGAACAACTCTCCCAGCCTTTAATTAGGTAGAGGTGTTGTAGCAGGTGATGCTATAGTAGGTGAAGCTATAGAAGGTGATGGTGATAGCAGGCGGTGCTGATGGAAGAATACGCTGATAGCAAGTGATGCTGCCAGCAGGTAGTGTTGATGGTAGTAGGAGTTGTAGCAACGGGCTATAACAAGTGGTCCACAACAGATGGCCTACTATGGTGTTCCATGCCAATAGTATGTCGTGGATAGAAAGTGCTCCTACTATGGCGTTCCATGCCAATTGTATGTCGTGGATAGAAAGTGCTGTTTTCAGTTTCCAGCACTTTAAAGGAATGTGTTATTCATTTAATCACTTAGTAGTAGGTGGGAGTGTCCCACATATGTCTTGGGGATCACTCCACCTTATTTTTCTGCTCTCTGGAGAGTAGAACCTAATATATACATTAGAAATATAGCAGAGTTAGGGGTGTGCCCTAAATCTACTCCTCTCGTTTGTGCAAGTCCGTGAAGAAGACCTTCAGCTCTTTGCTCTCACTCTGGTGGTTCTCATCTCGTGCTAGAGAGTAGGAAATGCTACAATGTGCAGCGGCGATGTCTCTTTTGGAGGAGAGAATCGGACTTGGTTCTCTTTTTTTGGAGATGTCTTCCCATCTCCACTTTTATCTTATTTAGTGGTGTTATTTTAGTTGATACGCCAACAAGAAGGGTTTGTCTTATCACCGATGACAGAGTGATTTTGAGTTATGTCGGCCCTGTGATTTTTTTCTCCAGCATTTGGGGGGGGGGGGGGGTCCACATTTAAAATCTATGCCACATCTGTTTATAGGATTGTTCATCTTTGTTGTCCACCCAAGGTTTCTTTCCATGCTTCCACAAGTGGGACTCATCCTTTTCCCAACAAAATCCCCGCCTCTCCTCGAGGCATACGCCTCAACCGCCTTGAGGCATTTTCAAACCATGATGCAGACACTAGGTGCAAAAAATGGCACCATCACAGCAATCAATGATGATCAACTGTATGCCTTATCTCAAGACGAGAGTCTAGCAAATAACATTGACCCGAATAGAAATTTCTTTTTGAGGAATTTATCGCAATTCTAAAGTTCTACCAGAATGAAGATAAATAGAAAATTACACAGGAATTTAACTTTTGAAAAGGTGAGTTCACTGTGATATTTAAGTAATTCATATTTTTGATGCCATTAGTAAAGGATAGAGCCATAGACTAGTGTACAAAGCTCCGTTTATAAGTCTGGATAAGAGGTCACTTTCATGTCAATTTCCTCCAGTCTTATATTTATTTTAGCAACAAAAAACTCAAATACATGAATTTTTGGTTAGCAAAAAACGTCCTTGATTTTCAAAGGATCTCAATATTGTTGAACAGTTATCTTTACATTCATATTCAGTATTTTTTTAAACAAGCCTTATAAAGAAGACTGTAATTATTGCATAGGAATGAGCTCTGATCAGTCTTCTAGCCAAAACATTAACACTAGTTAAGCAATAAAAAAACGTGTTCCCTTAGTTATATCCTGCTTATATGCCAAAACAATTAAAAGATATTCAGAATTGACTGACAATCTTACCAAGAAATGTGGTACTCCAGAAATACGAGACGAATAGTTCTGCAGCTCTTCATTAACCTAAATTGATCCATATATGTTAGAACCAAGGTAATAAATATCAACTGGATAAGTTTAAAAACACATCATGCCACACTTTACCTCTTTCAGTCCTTTGTTGGGATCATTGAGCAGCTCCTCTGCGCCATCTATACCTGCTTTCCTAGCAGCATCTATAAGCACTTGCCTGCCATTCATATTTTTGAGTATTATTTTCCATTTCATTCGTGCAAAGAGATCATAAGTTGGATTAAAAAATGAGATAATAAGTTGACCCTCTAAATTTCGGCATGCATCCTATAATATGTCAATGAAGCGACAATTTATTGTACCACTTGTATCTTCCATAAATAATATCTTATTTTTCCTATATTAACTAGCCACAAAAAAGAACCCTGATTGTGAACAGATAAAAGATTCACCGACTTTGGAGACACTGCAAAGAACCTAATGCTAGTATGCATCTGACTAGTTACTGATATCAAATCTGCAAACAGTGCCATGTAGCCGAGGAATGGGAAAAAGATGCAAAGTTTCTACACTCCATAAACTGGTAAAATTAGATATTAATGCATAAGCTCAAGCAATTATCCCTTCATTTAACGATATATAACCTTAAAGTTACCTCAAAAAAGATATACAAATTTATATCCAAATAAATAGCTCTAATACACAATTTTTAAATCACATGCTCGCAGACGCAAATCCACGTGAGAGAAAAATTCAAAAAGCCACAGTATTACGGAACAATGCATGAAAAAAACAGCATTCACAGATTACAGATTACTGCCGTTTGGATATTGTTATGATATAGAATTCTTCCCTATGCCTCAAACAATTTGGTCAAGATATTGTATTGGGTTTGATGGATCTTGGGCGTGGATATATTTAATATGTTAATCTGTTTCCCTCTGTATCTGTAGAAACTCCTTAATTTAAGAAAAGAAAAAAAAACTAGATTCATGTTAAAGGTCGCTAGGTCATCACTCCCATTGTTTTCTCCCTCTCATAGAAGCTGGTTTCCATGTATATCGTGTAAATGTACTAAGACTTCTCCCGCTATAAGTAGGGTCGGCTACATGGATTCTTGCTCAAATCCACGTCGAAAGATTCGACTTTTTTTTACGTCGGCCGTCAACTACCTAACGCAACCCATGCAAAAGTGGGATTTGAACCCTGGTCTTTTGTATGGTAGACACACTGTAATACCACCAGACCATTAAGTGGGTACTTTTGTGTATATCGTGTATTATTCTAAAATGATTTTTCACTTGTTATGAAATCATAGCCAATACAATCTCAGGGTTGCAATTTTTCATGAAGATTCTCCATAATTAGGTAAACATTGAGGGGTTTAGGTGATAATTACGAAGAATAGAGGGTCGAGAAGGTATTTTAGAAAGTTTCTAGAGTTCATGGTGTAAAAATCCCTATATATTAACAAGGCACTTTCCATATTCTCTTTAAGTGATATATTACCAATGCATTTCCATATTCTCCTTCAAGTGATTTTAAGTGATATCGGATGACATGTATATTATTATTACCATGGCATTAGCTTGAAGGAGAGTTTTAGAGGATACGAGAGACATAACCTTTAAGATATTTTTATACTTTATATTTTCATGTAATCTAGCTGTGGAGATTGATAAAAGAATGTAATTAGATATTTTATTCAGGAGGTCTAGGAGTTCTTATATAGAGTGCTCATAACCGGGAAAATACATAAATACCACCAGAGGGGTTACAATAAAATAAGATAAACATAAACACATCTCTAACGCCCCTTCAAGTTGGAGCATATCTATCAATCATACCCAACTTGGAAGTTATCCACGAGAGCCGCTTCTTTGGTAAGGCCTTCATCAATAAATCTCCAAGCTGAAGGTCCATCATGATGTGTGGAGAAATAATCTCCCGTCCTCATACGACATGAAGAATAAAATAGTAGTCAATCTATATGTGCTTGGTTTGTTCATGGAACACAGGATTCATAGACATGTATGTAGTGGATTTGTTGTCACAATATAAAGGAATAAGAGTAGTGATAACAATACCAAGTTCCTGTAGAAATGTCAATAGTCAAGTAATCTCACATGTACCCTGAGCCATCACCCTGTATTCTACCTCTACACTAGACCTGGAGACTACAGTATGCTTCTTGCTCCTCCAAGTGACAAGATTTCCTCCAACCATCATATCATATCCTTTAGTGGAGTGACGATCCTCAGGTGAACTCGCATAATTTGCATCAGCATATGCAATAACATCCATGTAGCCATTTGCCCCATAGAAGAGGCCATGTCCTAGTGATTCCTTCAAGTAGCACATGATCTGAAGAACATCCTATCGATGACTATAATGCGGTTGCTCCATGTGTTTGTTGCCTCTGCTCACAACATATGATATATCTGGTCTAGTGATAGTAAGGTAAAGAAGTGTACCTACATGCTTCTGTACCGTGCAGTATCTTCGAAGACAGGATCGATGGAAGCGGATTATTTCCTCGGATATGCAGGAATACTAGAGTCCTTACATCCAAGTAATCCAGCCTCAGTCAGGATGCCCATGCAATACTTCCTCTATAAGAGGTGAAGTCCCTTTGTAGTGTGTAGCACTTCTATGCCAAGAAAGTAGCAAAGTAGACCAAGGTCCTTGGTGACGAAGACCTTCTAAAAGAAGTCTTGGTCTCTATTATACCTTTATCATCATCACCTGTGACAATAATATCATCAAAATAAACAATAAGTATGACAGTACTAGTTGATTGTCTTCTAACAAATTCAGACTAGTCATATGTTATTCTATGGAAGGAAAGAGTGTTGATCCCAGTAGTAAGGCTGCCAATCATGCCCTCGGGCTCTTCTTTAGTCCATAGATTGCCTTGCGAAGTCGACATATACATTCCCCCTCGACTTCACAATCAGGAGGATGCATCATGTAAACATCATCCTCAAGAACGTCATACAGGAAAGCATTCTTCACATCGAGTTGAAAGATAGACCAACCCTTGTTTGTTGCCACTAAAAGAACGGTCAGTATAGAGCCCAACCATGCAACAGGAGAAAATGTCTCGAAGTAATCAACCCCATATGTTCATGTGAAGCCTTTATCCACAAGCCTTATTTTCAACTTGTTAATGGACCTGTCTAATAACCGTTTAGTCGTGAAGACCCATCTGCAAGCCACATGTCTAGTCCTCATGGAACATCGTACAAGATCCCATGTCACTCTAGAAGTGAGATCATCCATTGAGAGCATCCATATCCTCATTTATTGACTGTTGCAAACCATAATCCAGCAAGTACTGTGATGGCCTCTGGGAACGTAAATAGTCATGAGTGCATCTGCATATCGTCTATCATAGCATAACTAGCAGTAGAAGTGAAATGAGACATGAGATGAAAAGCATATTTAGCTCTTGATTCTGCACAGAGCGATGGGAAGCTCCTGAGGATAATTCGGGAGAGTAGTGGTGGGGGTACTTGAAGATGGCATGTCATCCTGCAATAAAGGAACATGAACGAGTGTAGAAGTACGCTTGCGCTTATACACAATCAGTGGAGGAGGAAGATCAAAAGGTATATCCATGACAGACTGAGTAAAAAAGCTAGTTTGTTCAAAAAAGGTCACATCTACAGAGATATAGTATCGATATACAGTAAGATCAAAGCACATGTAACCCTTTTGTACGAGAATAACCAAGATAGACACATTTGATAGCACGAGGGGATAGTTTGTCAGCAGTGTGGAAATTATGGATAGATGATATACTTCTAAAAATTCTCAAAGGTAGAGGAAAGTGTGACTCATTAGGATATAGTGACGCAAAAGGGGTGGACCCATTCAAACTTCAAAGACATAGAAGGGACCCTGTTGATAAGATGGATAGTAGTAAGAATTGCATCTCCCTAGTAGGTTTTAGGAACTTTCATCTGAGTCATAATGGAGCAAGCAATGTTAAGAAGATGTACGAGTTTTCGTTCTACTACCCCATTTTGTTGAAAGGAATATGGAAAAGAGGTTTGATGGACAGTACCATGGGAAGCAAATAAGGTTGTTAAGTCATGTTGAGTGAATTCCAAGGCATTATCGGAACGAAATATTTGAACATCAGTAGAGAAAATATTTTTTTATATACTCAACGAAACTTTTGACAATATTATTGATCTCTGAACTTTCCTTGAACAAATATACCTTGAACAAATAAACCCAAGAGGATCGACTGTAATCATCAACAAAAATGGCAAAATACTTATGTCCACTCAGAGGATAGATCGGACAGAGTCCCCACATGTAACAATGGATTAAAGAAAACATAACTTCATGGCAAGGCTCAATTCGTGTAGGAAAAGACACTCGCTGATGTTTCCCGAAGTGGCACGCCTCGCACTCAAACAGCTTGAGCATAGAGAGTTCAGGGAACATCATGAAGATGGCCTTAGTAGAAGGGTGGCCAAGGCAAAGGTGCCAGAGAAGGGATCGTCGGAGATAGATTTCATGCCACAAAAACTGGAATCAGATGAGATGTCGAGATAATAGAGGTCGTTCTTCTCATGTCCCCCACCAAAAATGTCTTGTCCGGATGTCCTGAAAATAACAACATAATTCATCAAAAATAATCATACAGTTAAGCTCGGTACATAGCTTCTGAATGGATAATAGACTAAGCAGGAAAGCAGGAGCACAATGAACTCCAGTCAGTTGGAGTTTGGAGGAAAACTCTATAGTACCAACAACAGTAACAAGGGAATGTGCCCTATGGCAACCAAACGGTCTTCACGGAGGAAGACAACTGTGAAAAGGTAAGCATACTACATTCTCCCATCAGATGTGCAGATGCTCCTGAGCCAATAATCCAAGCAAGGTTGTAGACAGAGACAGAGTTGGCTATTGTACCTGAGGTAGTAGACAGACTAGCAGTGGGAGTAGAAGTAGTACTGTCACTGGTAGAGAGGCTAGAGTTTTGTAGTAGCTGCCTCAGACGGGCGCATTCAGAAGCCGTAAAGGGTACGTGTGCTTCACCAGAGTGTTGATCAGTTGCGTCCTCAGCAGTATCATAGGATGCCTCATACGAAGCTCTCTCATAGGCATTATTGGTATTAGGTTGTATATCAAACTTCGCCCAACAATGTTCAGATGGATTGGGTTCCAGCGTGACAGCGTCCGCATTATATGCACGCTGGATAATGAGCAGTGGTAGAATCACATCCATCCAAGACCAAAGTCACTGTCACATCTCGACTCGCGGTAGTGGCCATGACTAAAGTCACAGCTTCGTCCTCCCTAGTAACTCTGTTGTCCACTACTCCCTGATGATATATAATGAGTTGTAGTCTCCACAAATAGTATAGTGGGAGGATACTCAATTGGTGTCCGTGTCTCAGTTCCTGCAAATGAACAGAGATGGTCGTAATGGTGGGCAGTGTATCAGCCATCATAAACTGGTCCTTTACATGCTTGTATCATGGATGCCGTTCAGAAAGAAATCGATAGACTTGTCATTCAACACGTTCTCCCACCTGTTGATCACAACATGTTTGCTGAATAATGAGGAGCTCCTCAAACAAGCTAGTGAGCAGCCTATAATACTCGACAAGAATCGAATCTCCCTGAGTAGCAGATCAGATCTGCACGTATATATCAGAGAGTCAGGACTTGGTTGTCTTCTGGGAGTATGTGTGCTCAAGATTCTCCTACATCGCCTTTGCAATATCCTTTTAGAGGAGATTTACCACAATATTTGGATTGACGTTGTTGGTCATCAAAGTAATAACCTAGCAGTTGTCAACATACCAGGTATCGTAGTCATTGTACATCTCATTGAGCATATCCTTGGTAAGAACATAGTTCTTGCGCTGACCATCGATGAACATCTTGAAGGATTGAACCATCGCACATAGTTCTCTGAGCATTTCAATTTGATATAAGTACATGGCATCATCACATAAGAAGTCAGGTACACATGCTTGGTCTCAGTGATGTCATGGTGATCGCTCATGTCAAGAAAAAGTAAGCTAAAAGATATACACTATTTTGAGAAAACATATGGGGGACCTAAGTCACCATTTTATCCCCTTTTCGGGCTTCTGTAGCAGCGAAAAGTGGTTTATATGCCACAAATCAGATCTTAACAACATCAGAATTTGGCCACAGTATTGGAGGAAGGTCGCGGGAGCCCAAGGCAGCACTGATGGGTGGTTGGAATGCACAACGGAAGTCCCCTACTTGGTCGCAGGAGGCCCAACAGTGTTGGAGGACCCATTGAGGCCAAGCGGCTCCGTAAAAAGGTCGTGGTGGCCCAGGTAGCACTAGCGACATTGGAAGAGGGTTCTGTTAGCCCTTACAATGCAGGCGGAGGGCCACAATATTTCATGGCGTTGGCATTTGCACTGTAAGGAGGCCAACGACACTGTGAAAGGGTTGTAGTGGCCTTAGTTGTGTTGGTTGAGGGCCCGCAACGATCTGGAGATGGCTGCTCTACGCCGCCAATGAGCTTGAGGACCTACGCAGAGCTCTGGTTGCAGTCCAAGGGCTTGCACAAGGGTTGGTGGCGGCTGCGGAGAGATAGGGGTGGTAGTGGCGGCGAGATCTAGGTCAGAGCATCGATCTAGGACCTTTGCTCTGATACCATGTGGATATTGATGAAACAATGAATGAGATGTGTTGAAGAATGTAATAGAGTGGTAAAGTCTCTCTAAGATCGAATTACCACATACTGATGTTTAGTACCACATCTACTATCTGTGGGACTATGGTCTGTTTGTGGGGCTATATAAGGAACCCCACATTCCCCGTACTCAATGAGAAGTTCAATAGAAACATACGACCCTTTGATGCTTTCTCATGTGGTTTCATCCCACTCCTTAGGGAGTAGGGTTTCACATAAATCCAAGCGTTCAATGTTTCATTTTTCTTTATTTTCTTGCTCTATTTATCTATTTCGCTTCCGCATTCTAGATTCAACATGGTATCCGTGTAGTTGATTCCAGGGTTTATTTTGAAGATTTTTATGGTGATCTCAAGATATTTGATTCTATCGTTTGATTATGTTCTTCAAGTTCGATTATTATTTATTGTTGAAGTTCATGAGTCCGTTCAAGAAGATTTAGGATTTTTTGAAACCCTAATTCTAGACAGCAGTTTGTTTGTTCGAATCCAACAGATCTCCATCTTGTTGTCGCCCTACCCCAATCTCCTGATCTGAACGACTTCAGATCTATTTCAAGAAAATGTATTTCAGTGACCCGAATCTTAGTCCTCTGAAAAGCACACACCATAGGTGGTGGGTTTTCGCCACACCTCCTCCACGCACAGCAATAGGTGGTGGGTTTTCACCTTCCAATTGGTAGCTTCAACCCCACATATGGGCTATGATAGTCCCAATCCTCAGTGGTAGCAAGGGCCTTTTGTCGACCATCATCAACAATCCCCTCTCTCGAGATGTCGTCTGCAAGTAGATTCCCGCCTAGATGATGTCAACCTGGCAGCACACGGCGCACAACTCCTCCCTCGATTCCCTCCCTCCTTCGTCGCTAAAGGCCATCTCTGCCCCAACACCGTTGCCATTGCCCTATAGGGCTCCGCCTGACCTCCATCATCTTTCCATCGCCTCGACAATAACCACAACACCCATAGGTCTTCTCCAGATCTCTCATATGCAGGCGATGCTCTCAGTTCTCATGCAGTAGTGTCAATCCAGACCAACTCACCTATCCTTTGTCTTCTTTCACTGTGGCATCACAGATTTCTAGCAACAAAGCCCTAGAGGGGGCGATATTATATTGAGATGGGTTCCTGTAGAGATAGATATTATTATGTTGTGTACCTGTTCGTTATTTCTTTATATTCTCTGGACTACTTTGTACTTTACCCTTAAGGTCTCTCCCTATATAAGAGAACCTAGGGTTTCTTTGAATAAGCAATCTCAGTTTTTCTCCCAACATGGTATCAAAGCTCAAGCCCTAGGGCTCTCCCCTTCCCCCCACCCGCCGCCCTCTCTTCTCTTGTTCATACTGCAGCCGCCGCCGACTCAAACCCTCCCACCACCGGCGATCCTCGAGCCCCACCCCCGGCGATCCCCGAGCCCCGGTGGTTCCCTGCACCGCCGCCAACCACTCCGGTGGTTCCCAGTCCCGAAGCCAACCACCCCCGGTGGTTCCCAGGCGACCCCCTAGTCTTGTCGCCATCGCATCCTGGCGGCCCTAGCCGATTCTTGGCGATTCCCGGCGTGCCCTAGCCGGTGCCCTAGCCGTTCCTCGGCGATCCCCGGCGTGCCCGTACTAGTCTCTTCCTCCGGATAGATGGATTTAAGTGCGTATCGTCTACATACGCACTCGAATCCTATGCAGTTTGTGTAGACATCTATTACTTTGTCTACAATCCCTAGTTCTTCTCCAGCGGCAATATGTCAGAATCGAAGGTTGATATGCCCTCCATAGGCGCATTCAAAGGTCCTGCGCCAATAGTCAAGATGGACGGGTCAAATTATGAACTCTGGGCGATGCAGTTCATGAGCCTCATGAAGTCGAATGGTAAGAAGCACATTCTTACCGAGGATGAGCCCGCGGAGAAGACAGGGATATATACCTCGTGGGAGGTTGATGACTCCTATGCAAAGGTCTGGTTGTCAGGTACATTGACGATGGAGATTGCCAACGAATTCCTCCATCATCCCACTGCCAAGGCGATGTGGGATATCCTAGCTGCTACATATTCGCAGGTGCGAAATGAGACCAAGATGTTACAGCTTCAGCATGACATATTCACGATGAAACAGAGCGGCATACCTCTTCACTCTTTATACACATCCCTGAGGGGGATGTTTAAGAAGTTATACAGTACTATCCCACTTACAGCGACCCCTGAACAGCAGAAGACATTTCGGAATGCCACCATGGTGGGCGCCCTACTTGCGGGCCTTGATCCTGAATATGACACCGCCCGTTCTCAGATCTTAGCCGATGCAGTTATTCCTCCAGTGGAGGATGTTTACAGGAGACTCGGTCGCATTACAGTTTCTTTCAGTTCTTCTACTCTACCCCCATCGGCGATGGCAGTTTCACGTGGCAGAGGTGGCCCGTCTTCAGGTCGTGGACGTGGACGTGGACCCCAGGGAAGGGGTGGTCGCTTTAGTCAGCCATGTTCCTATTATCACTGCACAGGACACTCGAAGGAGACATACTATTCTAAGCATGGGTTCCCAGCATCGGCACGTGTTGCAGAGCACTCTCAGTCCCAGTTGGCATCTACTGCAGATAATCGTTTTGAGGAACTTGTGGCACGTCTCCGCGATATTATGCCACAATCATCAGGTGATTCGTCTGGTGGACCTTCAGATGTTGCTGCTACAGCTTCCGCCAGTTCATCTGCTGCTGCTAGTACCTAAGGTAGATCTAACGCATTTACACCGTCTCATGATATCTCCGATTGGATTATAGATTCGGGTGCCACACATCATCTCTGCCGAGATCGAGATAGACTTGAGTCCTATAGGGACATTCCTCAATAGACTTGCGTCCTATAGGGACATTCCTCACGGCCGCTTAGTGCAGATCGCAGATGGTACTCATTCCCCCCTTGTTGGACAGGGGGAGGTCTCCCTATCCTCTACTATGCATCTATAGAATGTCCTACATGCTCCTGAGTTCTCGATGAATCTGTTATCTATTAGTCAGATTACGAAGGATTTGCATTGTCGTGCTATATTTGACCCGTCTTCTCTTATTTTTCAGGACATACTAACGGGCAGGGTGATTGGTTGTGGCTCTGAGCAGAATGGTCTATATCGACTGGTTCGGAATTCCTATGCTGGCGTCTCCTCTCATTCCGCCGGACCAGTTTCTCCGTACATCTGGCATCTATGTTTTGGTCACCTCCCGCTCCAGAAAATGTGCCATCTTCTACCTCAGATCTCTCCCAGTTCGTCCTTTCGTTGTGAAGCATGTCAGTTGGGAAAGCATCATCGGTCGAGCTTTCCTAGTCGTCAGAGTCGGAGCAGTAGCTCCCCATTCGAGTTGTTTCATATAGATATATGGGGTCCAAGTCGTGTACCCGATCATCAGGGGCACATATTTTATCTAGTGGTAGTGGATGATTTCTCTCATGTATCTTGGGTCTTTCTTTTAAAGAATAAATCTGAAGCAGGAGATGTGATCAAGAATTTAATTAATGAAGTGCAAAATGTTTTCTCTCCTACTGTCAAATATGTTCGTACAGTTTTGCACACGGTCCCTTTCCCAATTTCTTTCATCAAAGGGCATTATTCACCAAACCACTTGTGCGTACACATCTCAGCAGAATGGAGTGGCGGAAAGAAAGCATCGCCATCTCCTTGATATTACTCGAACCCTATTGATTCAGAGTTGTGCTCCTATTTCTTTCTGGGGGGATGTCGTTCTTACTGCGTGCTATCTGGTCAACTGTATGCCATCTTCTGTTCCGGGTGAGAAAATACCTCTCTCTATCATTTTTCCTGACAAGGAAATATTCTCACTAACTCAACGTGTCTTTGGTATTGTGGCTTTTGTTCACCTTCTGTCTCCTGGCCTTGACAAACTCTCTCCTAGAGCTGTCAAGTGTGTCTTTGTCGGTTATTCTCGGACTCAGAACGGCTATCGGTGTTATGATCCCTTAAACAAAAAATACTTCGTTAGTGCTGATGTCACATTCTTTGAGTCTGTTATGTATTTTTCTCCTGCAGGTGACAGACTGGTTCCATCCACTACAATGATGACGTCTATGTACCTCCACCTCCTACTTGGAGTTCACCTGAGTCTCCTCCTGTTCCTACCCCTGAGTCATCGTCCCCACCACCACCTCCACCTCTTCCACAACCTCCCATACCACCTCTACCAAAATTCTATACGCGCCGGTCAGAACCTGCTCAGGCTACACGTCAGCCACCCATCACGCCTCATGTATGTTCAGACGGCATTACCACTGACGGGTCAGATATGGTACATGTGCAGGATTCTTCATTGCAGGAGGAAACCACACCACCCAGTACAGCAGGAGATGATCTTGACATTTCTATTGCCATCCGGAAGCAGAAGCAGATATGTGCCTCCTATCCCTTTGCTTCACAGGTGTCGTTTCACCGTCTCACTGGAGACTTTCAGAGATTTGTTGCAGCGTTGTCTTCCGTGGATATACCACGGACCTACCAGGATGCTATGAAGATTGATTGCTGGAGATTGGCTATGGAAGATGAGATTCTTGCATTGCGGTCTCGTGGCACATGGTCTTTGGTTATTCCTCCTCCTGATGCATCTATTGTGAGCTGTAAGTGGGTCTTCACAGTTAAATATAATGCAGATGGAAGTCTAGACAGGTACAAAGCACGCTTGGTCGCGCGTGGTTTTACACAAACCTATGGCGTGGACTATATGGACACTTTCTCTCCAGTGGCTCGACATTCTACTCTTCGCATTCTCTTATATGTGGTTGTGGTCCGTGATTGGAGTATATCTCAATTGGATGTCAAGAATGCCTTCTTGTATGGAGATCTGCAGGAGGAAGTCTACATGCAACAGCCACCAGGGTTTACTGCTGAGGGGGAGAAGCATATGGTGTGTAGACTTCAAAAGGCAATTTATGGCCTCAAATAGAGTCCAAGAGCGTGGTTCCAGAAGCTCTCTACTCTTATTGAACAACAGGGATTCAAGAGGTCAAATGTAGATCATTCATTGTTTGTTCAGAAGTCATCGGCAGGTACGGTTGTTATCATGGTCTATGTTGATGATATTCTGGTTACAGGAGATGATATTCAGGGCATAGAAAGGGCGAAAGCATTCCTAGGTCGTCAGTTCGTTACAAAGGATCTTGAAACCCTAAGATATTTTCTGGGGTTGGAATTTGCAAGGAATGCACAGGGTTTGGTGATGACCCAAAGGAAGTACATTACAGATTTCCTAATTGAAACATTCATGGCTGAATGCAAACCATCCAGTATTCCTATGGATCCAAGCATGAAGTTGTATGATGATGATACTGCTAAAGTGGATAAGAGGAGATATAGAGAAATGGTGGGTAAGCTCCTTTACATTACCATAACTCGACCTGATATTGCCTTTGCAGTAAGCAGGGTGAGTCAATTTGTGGAGCAGCCAAGACAAGCTCATATGGACGCTATACACATGATACTGAGGTATCTGAAGTCTTCTCCATGTTCAGGGCTGCTATTTCGAAAAGGCGCAGATTTGTCTATCTCGGCATGTGCAGATGCCGATTATGCAGGGTGCCCTAAGGAACAAAAATCAACCTCAGGACGCAGTGTTTGTTGGAAGCTCTCTGGTTTCTTGGAAAAGCAAGAAACAAACTGTTGTGGCAAGGTCCAATGCTGAATCCGAATATAGGGCCATGGCGCAAGTCAGCACGGAAATGATGTGGGTTCGGTCAGTACTAGAGGATTTACATGTAGCCGTACCTCTACCCATGCAGCTTCAGAGTGACAATCAGGCAGCCTTGTTCATTGCCAACAATCCAGCTTTTCGTGAAAGAACAAAGCATATAGAGGTTGACTGCTATTACACTAGAGACTTGATCCAGAGAGAGTTGATATGTACAACTCATGTGAGCTCAGGGGATCAGACTGCAGATGTATTCACCAAGTCGTTGCTCAGAGGACCTTTTCAGAGATGTTCATCCAAGATGAGCATGATAGACATTTATGCTCCACCTTGAGGGGGAGTGTAGAGATAGATATTATTATGTTGTGTACCTGTTCGTTATTTCTTTGTTTTCTCTGGACTACTTTGTACTTTACCCTTAAGGTCTCTCCCTATATAAGAGAGCCTAGGGTTTCTTTGAATAAGCAATCTCAGTTTTTCTCCCAACAGTTCCCAATCAGGGAATACTAAATAGGCATGGGCCCAAGTGGGCCGAAAGATTTTAAAAATGAATGAAAAAAGGAAGGCCAACAAAAAAAGGAAATTGTTTTTAAAAAGAAAAAAGAATGTCATAAAAAAGGACTACGAGGTTTGTACGCAAGCTTGATTCGTTACGCAGATGGTTGGCTATCTTTAAGAAGGAATCGAGGGCGGCGAGGATTGCGGCCAGAAGGGAGGCGGAGGAGGCGGTCAGCGCTTTAGATGCTTTGGAGGGAATTAGGAAGCTTTGGCAGGAGGAGCTGGTCGCGCGATCGGCTGCTCAGAAGAAGGTGGCGGAGGAGGATTTGAAGCGTGTCATAGAGTGGCGCCAGAGATCGAGGGTGTCTTGGCTGAAAGAGAGGGATGCCAACACGGTGTATTTCCATCGGGTGGCCAGTGGTAGGCGGCGATCGAACACCCTTCGCTCCATCACGATTGGTGATAGGCGCGTGGTGGGTGACGCGGCTATGGGGCGGGCGATTGTGGATTACTTTAAGGTATTTTCGGGGAGGCGCATCCAAAAGCTTTGGAGGTGGACGGGGGTTGGGGCTCCTCCGCTTTCGCCCGCGCTTTGCGAGGATCTGACGAGGAGGGTCACTTTGGAGGAGGTGAAAGCGATTGTGTGGGATCTTAACGTTGATGCTTTACCGGGTCCAGACGGATTCTCGGTGGCTTTCTACAAGGATTTTTGGGGATTGGTCGGCTCGGAGGTGTTGGAGGTGATCTCCGAGTTCTGCGATGGTAATGTTGGTTTTGACAAAGTCAATAAGGCCCTCTTAGTCTTGATTCCTAAATCTTCCTCGGCGGAGCATATTGAGGAGTTCCTCTCGATCGCTATTTTGAATGCTCTTTACCTCATCGTGGCGAAGGTGTTCGCTCTGAGGTTGGCTCGAGTGCTGGACACTATTATCTCGCCTATGTAGTCTGCTTTTGTTCGGGGAAGGCAGATTGGGATTGTATCACTTTGGCTTCGGAGATGGTTGCGAAGTGGAAGAGGGACGGTTGTCGTGGGGTGTTGTGGAAGGTTGACTTCGCAACAGCTTATGATTGTCTCGATTGGAGTTTCACTTGGTCGGTGTTGAGGAGAGGTTTTCCAGCGGTTTGGATTTCTTGGATGCGCCATTGTGTCAATACGGCTTCTTTTTCAGTGATGGTTAATGGGCGCATGGAGGGGGGATCTTTCCAGCCGAGGAGGGGGATTCGGCAGGGTTGCCCCCTTGCGCCTCTTCTATTCGTTGTGGCCGTGGATGTCCTTGCTCGGATAGCTTGTCGGGTCATCGATCGTGGACTCTCTCGGGGGTTTTCTTGTGGCGGGATGGTGGTTCCATTGCTCCAATATGCCGATGACACCATTTTTTTTCATCGAGGGGGGCCCTGCGGAGGTTTCGGCCATGGCGACTACGCTTGAGGTGTTCAGCGAGATGTCGGGTCTGTTCAAAAATCCCACCAAGTCGAAGCTGGTTCCTTTTGGCCTTAGCGTGGAGGAGGTGGCGGAGTGCGGGTCGATCTTGGATTCTCAGTCGTGTACCCTGCCCTTGGATTACTTGGGGATGTCGCTGAACTCTGGTAGGGCTCGCCTGAGGGATTGGTCCAAGGTGGTGGAGAAGGTGGGGATGAGGCTGGCTGGTTGGAGATCTGCTTTGCTTTCGAAGGGGGGCTGCCTCGTCCTTCTCAAGGAGGTGCTTGCGTTTATCCCCGTTTATTTCTTATCTAACAGTCGTTTGCCGGTGGGGATTCGCGCTTATCTCGAGATGCTCATGCGAAGGTTTTTATGGGGCAAAATGGGGAGTCGGCGGGTGGGATGCATTTGGTGGGGTGGGATGACGTTACGAGATGCAAGAACGATGGGGGCTAGGTGTCAGGAGGTTGGACCATGTCAATGAGGCCCTTCTTCTTAAGTGGGTCAGCAGGCTATGGGGCCCTGGTGAAGATTTTTGCTCCGAGATTCTGCGGAAGATTCATCGTATTGTCGGGGCGCTCCTGGTGGCGGCTGCTAGGTTGGAGCCGCTCACTCCTTTTTGGAGGGGATGCTGGAGACTTGCTCTAAATTCTCATCATTCTTTTCTCCGGTTCTCGGTGATGGTCGAACCTTCATGTTCTGGAAGGATGCTTGGTCGGAAGAGGAACCCCTTTCTTCGAGGCTCCCGCAGTTGTTCGCTTTGGCAGTGGATGGGTTTGCTAGCGTGGCTTCCTGCTGGTCTGAGGCCGGTTGGTTCCCGCTCTTCCGTGCTAGCCTGTCGGAGCAGAGGCTTCACGACTATCTACTTCTTTTGGAGACCGTTAGGGGGGTTGCTCAGCCCTCAGCTGGGAGGGATCACTGGGTTTGGAAGGGGGGCCCTTCTCAACCACGAAGGCGTTTGTGGCGGTTTCATCTCCCTCTCCTCCCGGATCTGAGTCGGTGGTGTGCGATTGCGGTTTCCTTTGGACTCTCAGGCTTCCGGAGCGGGTGGGCTTCTTTCTTTGGCTGGTTCGGAGGCAGAGGTTGATGACAAGGGATCGTTGCGCGAGGTTGATTGGGAATATTCCTGATACTTGTATTCTTTGCAGCAATGTCGTGGAAACTCTGGAGCATATGTTCTTCGTATGTCCGGTGGTGCAGGGTGTATGGGAGGAGGAGGCCGATGCATGGGTGTGCTCCTCGGATCTGGTTTCTTTCTGGATTCGTTGGTGGCAAACAAGGGCAGGGATCGTAGGGAACTGTTGCGGCCATTGGCGAAGGCTTGGGCAATTTGGCTTGGACGGAATGATGCGATCTTTTCGGGGCAGCGTTTTTACAAGGAAAATGTTCTGAAACTTTGTAACCGTTTAGTTGATGACTGGTCATTGGTTTAGATTCCTTTTTGGAGCCACGGTTGATTCCCTGTAAAGTTTTTCTTTTTCTTTTTTCTATTAATATATAGCAGGGGCGGACACCGATGAGTGTTTCCCCCTCTTTTAGACTTCAAAAAAAAGGACTTCGAGTCGTACATAAAAAATGAAGATGAGAATAACTGAAAAAAGGGGAATGAGTGAGAAAAAATGATTTCTGAAAAAAATAAAAATGCATGTCTTGTTTGTCCCAACTTAATGTCACATGCTCTTTATTCTATCAAGTATAGGAGAAAGGAGGAGTCGGAGATGGATTCTTCAGGACTTCTATTGTCCGACCATGACTGACTGACCGACACCCAGAGTACTACTATGATCCATGGCCTCAGATTTCAGTGAAATTCGGTCGGATTTCTGTCGAATATTGATATCCTGTCAAAATCGAAATTCGACCTAAATGACTGAAATATGGGGGCCCTAGTGCAAAAAATGACCGAAATGATCGGAATTTCGATCGAAATTATCTTTCGCATGTCACCGAAATGGTAACCGAAACTAATTAGGGCCTTGCTATGATCATTCGTCTTCACCGAGCATTGACTACTTCGTCGAATGTCTTATCCTCGACCACTACTCCACGCTAGATTTCTTCTGCTATTGTGATTCTTCTCCATGCACGACAAAGATACGTTTCGGTGACCTGCATGCATGACAGAGATACATTCCAATGACATGATATCGCAACGACTCTACATGCATCGCAGAGATAAGTTCCGGTGACCTGAAAGTTGTAGACTCGTCTTCGAGCGAAGTCATCTACCAGCAGTGGACATATATTCTTCTTGTGATGTATCGTGTGAAAATGTGATGTATACCTTTCTTTTTGTTGCAAGTTGTGACTTTCTCAGCTCCATCTTGAGGGGGAGTGCTTGAGAATGTAATAGAGAGGTAATTGGATCTCTCCAGGATCCAATTACTAACTATTGATGTTTAGTCCCACATCTACTAACTATGGGACTTTGGTCTGTCTGTGGGGTTATATAAGGAGCCCACACCCCATGTACTCAATGAGAAGTTCAATAGAAACATACGGTCCTTTGAGGCCTTCTCCCGTGGTTGCATCCCCTTTTTAGGGAGTAGAGTTCTATGTAAATCCAAGCGTTCAATGCTTCATATTTCTTTATTTTATTTCTTTGTTTATATATTTCGTTTCCGCATTCTAGATTTCGATGTTTTATTTAGGACTTCTAAGAGTCCTTATATAGGACGAAACCCTAGAGTGCTCATAATCAAGAAAATACATAAATACCCTATAGGGGTTACAATGAAATAAGATAAGCACAAATACATCTCTAACACTATCTAAGATAGATGTGTGGTCGTACATGAAAAGATTGGATTCGGAATGATGTGATCAGAACAAAAGTTGGTATAGCTCCGATAGAGGATTAGATGAGAGAAAATCGCCTAAGATGGTTTGGACATTTGCAAGGGAGGTTGGTTTATGGACCGATTAGAAGATGCGGGATTTGGGATGTTGAGCCAATTAAGAGAGGGCGATGAAGGCTCTAGAAGTGTTGGAATGAGACTATCCGAATGGATCTTAGTAGTTTGAATTTAAGTCCGAGATTGACCTAAAATAGATCTGAATGGAGGCAGAAAATCCATGTAGCCAACTCTACATATAGGGATGGAGTTCATTCCTCAATACAACATATTCGTATTTATCGGCATGTAAGTCACTAAACTTGTAATCTGCAGAAAGTTTATTTCCAACCTAATGAGTACTCATTGCACCACTACCATACTATATTTTCTTATGCATGTAAATTCTTTTGTCGGTCTCCACCCTAAATCATCGCCACTTAGCTTTATTCAGAACCTAGTGCATATACATCGGTCTGAGACATAATGTTGAGTTAATAATCGTATAATCTAAATAAATGTTTTTATTCCCAAGTTCTCTTGGGAAGAAGCCTAGTTCTCAACACCATTTTGAACCCATAGCCGAAATCATAATCCTCTACCCAATAACCCTAGCCCAAGTACCGAACACCCAGGATAAAGCCCCAAGACATGACACTAAATTATAAACATTTGAAAACCTAAGTCAAGATACTAAACCCTAGACCGACCTGCTCAAACCTAGTTCGACCATGGCTAAAACCTAGGTAAGATACCTACATCCCCTTAATTTTTTTCACTAACCAAACAAAAACAATTAAAATAGGTGACTCTAAATCTCTTCCTATTAAGAATCCTAAAACTCCTTTAACCTTTGTAGGCAAATTTTAACTTTAATATGAACCTAATCTTCCTAAATCCTATCGAAACCTTCTAAAAACCCTAAACCTACTAGGCACAAAACCTTATAAACTTGAACCTTTACACAAGTTCTAAACATTAATACACCACAAAACATATAACATTAAATTAAAACTAAAAATAAACAAAGACTAATCTGGTTAGACCCCTACCAGTTTGGGTCAAAAGCCCACTAACCAGCTAAATCCCAACATCTCATAGACCCAAAAAAATGACTTAACTAGCCATAGTTCCACGTTGGGTTCACAAGCTAAACCTGTTCAGACCCACTTACCAAGATCCATCCGTATAATGTTGCTCCTTGTCGTGGTGGCCCATATGGATCCATAGATCCCATAACTTGTATGCAAGTCCAATGCACCATAAGTAGGCGGTATGGGACTAAGGTCCTGTACCCCCTTAGCATTAAAAGTCTTGTTGCTTTCTCCATTAATTACTTTGTCTCTATTGAATCCTTTTGCTAATTATCTTAATCACTAGCATTATACATGCTCTTTCGATTAAGAGACTAATTTAATCAATTAAGACATATCTATAATATACTCCAACTTCTTTCTCAAAGTTAGGCTTTAACTCACGATGCATGCCTTATTTTAACAAGGGTGTAATATGGCCTTACCCGGGCCTTTTGATTCAGATCAACTAGTTCACCCCGACCCACTAAAGCGGAGCACGTTCAAGCACTTGTTTTCCATCTAACCAAGGTTTGAAATATCGATATCGCATCGGTCCACACGAAAAGGGATCGATTGGGGATATATCAATTATCGACGATATTGTTGGAAATCTCAAAAAATGGCTCAAAAAAGTGATTTTCTCGCAAATTAAGATCATCCTAGTTCTTAAAATAATGAATAACATACAAATACACACTTATATGCAAGAATGAGGTATATTAGCACATCAATATACATTTTATCACACATATCACTATAATCAATGCCGACCATTGACTATTGATTGTGTAGAGGTATTGGAAACGAAATGATGAAATTCGAACAATAACAACTTAGAGGCGTAAAGAAAAGAAGGTGTAACTACCACCATTACAATGCATATTATGTATAAATAAAATGTTGAGCTATATAGGAAATCAAAATATATAAGTAAATAAGCATAATAATGTATTGTTTTAAAGAATAAAAAAAGATGAACTAAATTAGATTAGAGACAAACTTTCTAACCGAATTACATAAAAAAATATATCAATAGGAGTATGTCATGGATCTGTGATTGTGATTCTGTATCACTGTATTACTAATATTTACCAAGTATCAACTATTAAATATGAATATAGTAATATGTACAATATGTTTGTGTAGACTTTTCTTGGTCAACCCAATACCAAAAAGAGATGTGAAACCCCTCATTCAAAATAGGGGTCTCGTCGATATCAAGGAAAGTTTGTACTTAAAACCTTAAGTTTTGACTCATACAAGATGAAATATCAATATTTCATCCATATCTCATAAGATATCAGTCGATATCATGTAAATTAGTATATGCGGTACTATCGAAATCCCTCCCCGTCGATGCCGATAAATCTACGATATATCATTGATATATCGTGACCATGGCACTAATGTATTCCATTGCCTCGCTTTTTTCGAAGCAATATTTCACCACAAGGCTCCGGATGATGCCATGTGTTGCCTCTTTGAACCATAATCGCTTAAGTCTATATACGAGGGCACCATCTGGTGCCACGTAGCCCATGAACCTGTACACCATCTTTCTTGATCTCGTGTTCTCAACTCCAGGTTTGGGAGCCCCTAAACATCCACGTGACAGCTCATCACCCTCCTTGGACTGAACTAACTAGCAGACTTGCTTAGGCATATCCAGGTGGTATCCCATTTGGGCGATGATGGGCTAATTGCATGCTATGTGCAGCACAAGTCACCATTTTATTTTATTTTTAGTATAGGCTACTCTTAGACTTTCAATACGGGGGAGCTAGTCTCCAATCCCCAATCATCCCTCTCCCATGTGATGAGGTTTTTATTTAACAAAACCCTTCAATATGGCTAAAATCAATGGCAAAAAGGGGGTGTGACTAAAAGATATAAAGGGGCCACTTAGGTCTTTAGAGATTGGAATACTCATATGGACCAAGGATGTTCGTGGTAATTGGGTTGATCATGCACTTTGCCCAAACCAAGAAAAAAACCTAAAATATGGACCAATTACCCTATCCCCAACCAATTTGTATCCTGCAAGTAACCACAAGTGCCAACGAGTATCTAGATCATGTTAGATATGACATGTGATATCCATGACTATGAGCATCTACTGACCTATTTGCTTGACCGCCAATGCATCCATCTAAAATTGCCACTCCCTCTTCCTTCTCGACTCATCAAAACCCATTTATCCCAATTCCCTAGTCACGCATACTTCCTTGGCTTAGCAAACCCCTCCTTCCTTACAAAATACCCTCACTCCCTTCCTCGACTCATTGAAACACCTCTATCTCCACTTGGCACCCATTTTACCATCATTGGCTCACCGAAACACCTCCATCCCGAACTTCACTCTACACCCCTTTATTTTTAAAATAACAAAGCCTTTTCCTACTAATAAGTAGGGTCAGCTACATGGATTCTTGCTCAAATCCATGTTGAAAAATCCAGCAATTTTTTACACCGGATGTCAGCTACCTAACACAACTCCCACAAGGAGGGATTTGAACCATGGTCTTTTGGGTAGTAGGCACATTACTACCACCAGACCGTTGAAGTGGGTATCCTTTATTTCTACTCACTGCAAATTGCACCTCTTTATTTCTATTCACCAAAATCTCTTTGACCTCACTCAACACCCCCTTGTCCTTTCTGTAGCTCGACGAACCCTCCATTCGTTATCCCTTCTCTTCCTCATCCTATTGGACCCCCTTCATCCTGAACTACCTCTTCTTTCTTTGCCATGCCAAAATCAGTTCAATTTGCACCCCACCTTGGCGTTACTTGTCTCATCAAAATACCTCTTTTCCTACTTGACATCCACTCTCCCTTCATTGACTCCCTGATACAAGGATTAAGGACCAAACCCTCCTTGCCTCGCTCCCCACCGACTCTAAGAAACAGGAGAAGGTGTATACCTTCAACATCTCCTTCTTGTGAAGAAAGTTGCAACTTTTAAAGACTAGAAATAGGAATTTGTTTTCACATACAAGGAGCTGAATATAGAAGGCGGGGGTAGAGAGAGTAAAAGATATGAAAATGGAGAAGGGATGAAGTACCAATGGACATCTTTTATACAGCAAGGTAACCCATTAAGATGAGTACCGTTTTACATCAGCTCGGGGAGTGATTGCTCGGGAGCGCAACCCATTATCACCCCAATTATTATGGACTCCTTGAGATCATATGGAACCTCTTCCAGTTTTTAATATAAACGGCCACAGCAAGTTTATCAAATCAAGCATAAAGCTCATTTGGCAACGAAGCCTGTGGACTTAGGAAAAGCTACATACCGGTCACCGATGTATTTCCCTTGTACAAAATAGTTTAGGAACAGTTCTCCCACAAGAGCATTCTGCTTTTGATAACTTTGGTGGCCAGCAAATGTGATAAGCCTGTGACTATCTAGAGTATTTCCACTGTGCGGTAAGTTGAAAGATCAGTTATAATATCTACAAAACAAAAGTGTTAGTTTGTAAAAACCATACAGAACAGGCTTACGTCAGTCCTGATGTGTCATATTCCAATCCAAGACCGCGAAATATCTGCAAAAAATTCAGTCTGTTAATATTGTATTTTGTATGATCAAAAAATCGATAACCATCGGAAACAGTAGATAATGTCATCAGGACCTCAGTCATCCGAGACATCATCCGTTTACACTGATCCGGACCAAACTTCTGCTTATAGAAGTCTGATTTGGTAACCCCCTCTTTAGGTGCATCAGGATTAAGGAAAAAAGGATGCCACCTAACCTGCAAGTATTTCAACATGGAAAACATGATCACAGCTGTGGGGTTGGTGAGATACAGAGGTCAAGAAATGTGATAATCAGGAGATTCAAACAAATAACAGAACCTCAAAATTAAAACGATCCCTCACAGCATCCATCGCTTTTTCAAGGTTCTTTTTTCCCACAAAGCACCAAGGACAAACTGTATCAGAGCTCACATCAATTTGTATGAGCTTTTTAGCAGATGACGCCATATTGTAGTTATCTGCAAAACTGGGAATGGAACTCCTTTTTTTTAGATAGAAGAAGAAAAAAAAGACATAAAAGAAAAAAAAATCGATCTCAGTTGAATGATGATTGATGACATAGATATAATTAGCGGTCAATCTTGTAGTTTGAAATGTGAGATAGCATGGAGAGGGTTGTAACCAATAATGGAATAGGCTCCGCGCATAGAACTTTATCAATCCACAAAACAGTAACAAGTTTACACCCGAATTTGGGTACAAACATTTTACCCACTGCCCTCACTATAGTCACAATCCATTCTGCACCCAAAGACATTATAAAATCATGTGATCCTTGTTTAAACTCCTCAACCGGGACATTGCTCTTCATTACTTGTTTCAATTGCTTGGGATGTACTTGATTCAATTGCTAGCTATATCTGGAAAGAAATATGCAACAGAATGATCCAAAAGCATGAAATCCAACTAAAGCAACTATAGGTCCCCAAAATGCTTAGAGATTAGTACAAGGAAAATAATTTACAGTTATAAGTAAATAATCTCTGAATTACTTTACAACAATCTGCTTACATGGGAATCGCCTAATCCAAAGAGTGTCTACCACTACCTTGAGATTCTCAATCATCGAGCAGGCCTTTTTTATTTGTTGGATATTGATTTAACCACAGCCCTACTTATTTGTCTTAAAAGAAACATCCACGGGGAAGTAGCACATACTAATTTCAAACGAATTAAACATTTCCCAAAGCTGGAGGCGTCCCGAAGTTTTCATACGCCTCCAGACCTCAAAATATAATTCTCTCGGCCTTCCTGACCTTAAAAACACCTTCTCGACAGTATGAATATCCTGTCAATATCTGAAATCCGTAGAAAAAACATATAGGAGATTATCCAAAATAGTTTAAACCGCGAGAAAGTTAGTGGATTTGTCACCTTTGATGATCAATGATTAAGTTACATAGGTGGTAACCTGAAATATGCCATAACCAAACAGCTCGTTTTCTGGCAATCTTAACCCAGCAACAGATAGAAATCTATTGCACTTCTATCTGACTGCCCAACATCGTGCTTGGACCCGTAATTTAAAAAGGGGGGTCCATTTGAATGTCACGATTCGAAAAAAAAATAAAGAGAGGGGGATCAACCAAGAAGGGAAATTGAGCAGAAGGCGATTGCAACCATTTGTCGATACTAACGATTTAATGGTTATAGCAAAAAATTGGCTTTACAGAAAGATTTGAAGTCACGGGGAAAGGAAGGCACCTTTGTTCAGGCGGCTGCTGGTGCTTCTGCTTCTATGATGGAAGAGAGGAAACCAAAATATTAGAGGTGGTTTGCCCAGGTGTCGTCCCTCTTTCTTTTATTCTTCTTCTTAGCCCTTTCGCTCCCAAAGAAATTGGGTAGAAAGAAACAAGGAAGAAAAGCAAAGCAAATATATCCCACGTCACATGATTGCAATGGGTTTCTTTTTTCTAACTCCCTAATTTTCAGAACTCTGCACAGGAAAAAAAGAATTCAGATCAAACCATCTTGGGATCCTAGAAATGTCAAAAGCGGAATCAGTCCACCTGCTTAAATGGTCCACCCGTGAAACAAGTTCACATTTGGTTGGGTCCTCTGACGGGACATGTCCATGCGAGAAAATCCAATTATTCTCTTTCTTTGCAAGGATGTCATCGAAACGAGTTTTGAGTGGGATTTGGACTGGTTCAACCGGACTTAGCCCGATCTGGTTATTCAGATTCACTGATTTGTTCAAAAAGTGATTTTTGGGGTTCAATCATAGGTTTATTTGAGTATCTCGTTTCGATTGAACTCGAATTTGAATCAGAATTCAAATTCAATATTTATCAAAAAAATAATGCTTTTTTAGGAGTTGTACTTATGACTTTTAGATTACCCTACGCAACTTACCAACCAACTCACCCACAACCATTTCTTGTTATGATTGATTCCTAATATTATTATTATATTATAGAGCTATATAGTATTTAGTTTAAATATTATATATTTTATGGTATTTAATGTTGTATATATTGAAATAATGTTTATGTAATGTGAGATATTTACATTATGTATGCATGAAACTATGTATATCATATCTCCACATAGATATTGCATATGCTATGCATCTATTTTATATATTTTGTTTATTAGCATGTGTTTGTTTATATCTGTATAGATGTGTACATATAAGTATGTATTTACAATATATGTAGATGTCAGTACTTATACATATAAATACATATTGTTTTTAAAAAGATCTGCACATTAATAATGCACTTACAAATTTATAACTTTGTTGTCTATTATTTATTGATGTTGGTAAATATATTTATATGTATATTGTCTATTGATTCTATCAACTATTTTACACATGATTTTATTTATTCTGATCGGTCGGTTTAATCACTTTCTCACCGATTCAGTTTTCTCTAACTCATAAAAATAATGATGTCATCATCCGATTGAATCAGTTTAATTATGTGGTCCTACCATATTCAACTTTTTTGATAACGTTTCCAGTTTGGCCTTCGATACGATTTCAAAAACATTAGTTCTACCTATCTCTTCAACAACTAATGTAGGGTATCACATTGGGCTCGACCCATCTCAAAATAAAAAAGGTCGCCTCGGACCTATGTTTTTTCCACTTGGGAAAATCAATAAATTAAAAACTTGAGCCCAACCCAAGACCCGCAAATTCATATCGGGGTTTGGGCTGGGCTTGGTCCAGTTACATTATTGAGTGATTTTTATGGCAATAGACAATGGTACGCTACACCCTAATTGAGCGGTGGCTACATCCAAGCTCTAAAAAATAGGGTTGCACATGGATATGATTGGATTGGAATTTACCGTATTCCTTTTTTGAATCCAACCTTAAGGGATTATAACTTTTCTTAATTATATCCAATCCATTAAATCTTCAATTCCAAACCAAACCAGTCCACCGGATTACATATTGGATTGGATTTTTGGTACTTATATATTCTCCCTCCTCATGGTCTATCCTCGTATTAGTAGCACTTAACATTTGATTAGTTTTTTATGTCAATTAAAATAAAAAATGAGTGTTTCCTACAATGGATTTAGCCCAAGTAATAGTTCAATTACAATAATTACAATTATTTTATAAAAAAATTTAAAATTTATTTTATTATTGCTTTTCAATCTTTAAAAATATAACTGAAAGGTAGCATACAATTAGGGAAGAACTTAACATAGAAGGCAACTTTATCAATATTGGTATATGCTTTTGCATTTTGTGGTTAGATAATGAGATGGGGAAGAGGATTATACTCCCCATTTTCGAAAAGCGAATAAGCAATGAAGATGCCTCGAGGGAGTTGGGATTGGAGCACATGTAATTGATTTAAGATGAAGTAAGCTCCATTTGAGAAGAAGGGTACAAATGTTTGCATTGCCAATTTGTGAGGTTGGCTTGTGAGAAGTAAATAGGATAGTTGGGTTTATTATATTTTAATCTTAAAGTTGTCTTTCTTTTTTTATTTCGAGCATGATGGTAAATTAAAATTAAAATGCAACTTGATTGAGGATGATGTGTGTGGAATTTATAAAGCGGATACGAAAAAAGTTGTAAATGTTAATAATTACCATATATAATATTAAATCGTATCAGATTTTGATAGTGATCTAATTTAATCTATAATTTAACGGATTTTAAAATCCCAGTCGTCCAATTCATGAGAATGACAAAATCAAACCAATCCATTAACATTAGATTGAACCGCACTATGGATTTTATCCGATCCATTGCACCCCAATCTAAAAGGGCGTCCATTGCGTAATCTATGATCGTCATACAATCTCACGCGAAGTAATCATGTGGAATTGGGGAAAAAGTAACACCAATTGTATGATATTTGGGTATGTCACTTTATATTTAATGGGTTAGAGTATTCGACATTATCAATCTAACATGTGTTATGTATACCGCAGAAACTTAGAAACATTAGTCCTTTTAGGAAACTTGGTCTGTCAATATGATTATGATGATTTTTGATAGAGATATTTAGGCTTATAACTATGAGTGATT
Source organism: Ottelia alismoides (assembly GCA_037367405.1). Lineage (NCBI taxonomy): Eukaryota > Viridiplantae > Streptophyta > Magnoliopsida > Alismatales > Hydrocharitaceae > Ottelia > Ottelia alismoides. Next base: position 114,962 of record JAZKJV010008789.1, on the reverse strand, counting down.
TCGTATTTACGTATATAACATTCCATAATCACGAAATACACGAGAAACTTTGAATAGTCACTCCGTCTCCATCAATGACCTTCACGAATTACATGAGAAACCATGAATACTCACTCTGTCTCACGCCCATAATCATGAGGATTATGTAGGTAAATAAGGAACTAATCAGGATTATAGGTATAAATATTGTTTTTTAATAATAACGGAAATAATCACCAAAATTATGTTGGACAATCATTGAGTGTTTCCGTATACTTTAGATAACCAATTTATGACTTGCACCTCTTTGAGTGATATCGAGTTAAATTAATTTATTTTGGTGTCAGTCCGTAGCATGTACAGATTAAAAAAAGTGGGTCTTCTGGGCCTGTTTGGTTTCAAGACGTGGTCGAGATCATTTATCTTGAACAGATGATGGGTTCTCGAACCCTAATGTTACAACAGAGAAAAGGTGCCGTAATACAGAGAAGGTCCACCCCCCGTCACCGTACTCTGTTCGTGCGAACCTCTCGATCTTGGGCGCCCTCCCGCATTACAGCAGATCTGCTCTCCTCGATTTGCATAAATTAGAAGATGATGTGCTTCTTTTTCAATCCAAGTCACTTCTACTTCCAAGAAGGTCCGGTTCTCATCTATAGTTTATTACCATCAGTAGTATCATATTGCTAGCACCTGCGGGTCCAGTGCTCCCGGAGATCGCCTCCTACGGTGAAATCTACCGCCAACCACCACGACTGCTGCAATCTTGAGGGTCGTGGAGATCCAGAAACGCAACTCCCATCCTTGCGCACCCACCTGACAAAGCGCATCTCGCAGGATTCCGTGTGTGGCGTCTCCCCCTCAAGTTGCAGAAGGAGCTCGAGCATGGCATGGACTTCACCCTTATGGAGACTGTGGCGATCCATTCCCCCTCCCTCGTCAGTGGCGGCGACAAAGAATTTCTTTGAAAATGTGACACCTTGTCTCGAGCTCTCCCTGTTTCGTTGGGACCGGATCCTCTCCCTTAATCAGAGTCTGGCAGAGGCTCTGTGATCGCTTCTTCTTCTTCTTCTTTAGGGTGTTGGATTCCAAAAAAAACCACAGATTGAATTTCTATTTAATCTATATCTATCAAATTTCGGAAAAATCTGTCATCATTTTCTATTTTATCTCTTCGGTCAACATTTAAACAACTTCAATCCCATTAGAAAACACACTTTCGATTATGATAAAATAGCAAAATGATACCAGATATTTGCGAAATTTGGTAGATGGCGTAGATGATTCACCAAAGATTAAATCTCTATGGTTGGACTTTTTGGAATCAAATTCAGAAAAAAATAGCGATTCCAACATCTCTAGTTTAACTATCATTGTTACAACAGAGGATACGGTTTGTTCTTCTTGACTAAGAAGAGAGGACGGGTAAAAGTAAAGGGTTCGGATCTTCTGTTGTAACGAGATTTACAATAGAGGTGTTGTAATCTTTTTTTTACGATCTCAATTCCAAAACCAACTTTGTAGATTGAATCTTAGATTAATGCTCTACTTATTCTCCAAATTTCGTTCAAATCTGAGGTTATTTGTTCTTTTATGTTAATGGTTAAAGGTTCACATCCTTTTCAAATGGAATTCAAGTTGCTTTAGATGTTAATCGAATATTTGACCACTAAGATAAAATAACAAATAACATCAGATTTCAGCGACAAAGGATGTATAAGGCATTAATATAATTCAATCTACAATGTTGGATTTTAAGATCGAAATCACAAATAATAAAAAAACTTGAATATATTGAAAATGTTTTGAACCCTAGGGTTGTATATATAGAGTGCCCTATGGTTAGGGTTAAATAATTAGACTATTCTAACCCTAGGGTTAGGGTTACATAATGAGTCTCTCAACACTCCCCTTCAAGATGGAGCATTATATCAATCATGTTCAGCTTGTTACAACAATTTTCAAACTGTGTGCGAGCAAGAGGCTTAGTAAACATGTCTGCTGTCTGATCTGCTGATGATACGCTGTGAGTTTGAAGTAGCCCTCTCTGTATCAGATCTCTAGTATAATGACAGTCAATTTCAACATGTTTGGTGCGTTCATGAAATATGGAGTTGTTGGCTATGTGCATTGTTGCGGGTTGTCGCATCTGAGCTCCATAACATTCGTAGGAGTAATATGAAGGTCTGAGAGCACAGATCGAATCCATACTAGTTCTGCAGTTGCGTGAGCCATGGCTCTATATTCACTCTCAGCACTTGAACGAGAAACAACATCTTGTTTCTTGCTTCTCCAAGTTACTAGATTTCCTGCTAGATATGTACAGAAACCTGTAGTGGATCTTATGTCTATCATGCATCCTCCATAGTCTACATCAGAATAGGCCATGAGGTCGAAGTTATTTCCTTTGGTACATAATATACCTTTTCCTGGAAAGTTCTTGATGTGCCTTAGAACCATCATGCATGCATCGAAGTGAGCTGAAGTGGGGGAGTCCATAAACTGACTCAACTTCTCAACTGCAAGGGTGATATCTGGTCAAGTAATGGTAAGGTATAATAGCTTACCCACTAGGCGCATGTACCGACCTGTATCTTCAATGTCACCTGACTCATAGATGTGTCCCTTAGAATCCATGGGTATGTGTGCTGACTTGGATCCCAACATTCCTGTTTCCTATAGTAGGTCAGTGGCATACTTTCGCTGAGACATAACTAATCCTCGCTTGGACCTTGCTATCTCAATTCCCAAGAAGTATCGAAGCGGTCCTAAGTCTTTGATTACAAATTGTTCTGCAAGTTGTGTTTTTACCTCACGAATGACATCAGAGTCATCTCCAGTGAGGATAATATCATCAACATATATAAGCATAGCTACAGTTCCTTTTCCATTCTTTCGTATGAATAAAGAATGGTCTGCTGAGGATCGGATAAGGCCCAAGTTCTCTAGTACCTCTGACAGTTTCTGGAACCAAGCACGAGGGCTTTGTTTGAGGCCATATATAGCCTTGCGTAGTAAGCATACCTTCTGACACTCCCCTTGAGCCTCAAAACCAGGGGGTTGCTGCATGTAAACACTTTCCGGAAGGTCTCCATAAAGGAAAGCATTTTTGACATCTAGCTGATGTAAGGGCCAATCAAGCTGCACAGCTACAGCCATAAGGATGCGAACTGTAGATAGACGAGCAACTGGGGAGAAAGTGTCAAAGAAATCAACGCCATAGGTTTGCGTGAACCCTTTTGCCACAAGCCTTGCCTTGTAACGAGAAATAGAGCCATCGGGGTTGTATTTAATGGTGAATACCCATCTGGATCCCATAATCTTGTTGTTATTTGGAGGATCAGCTAACGCCCAAGTGTTCTGCGATATCAGAGCAAACATCTCTTCTTCCATTGCTAAGCGCCATCTGGAATCGCGAAGGGCATCAATATGAGTACGAGGGATAGTGGTAGCCGATATTGCCTGGACAAATTGTTTATATGCAGAGCCAAGACTAGAAAAAGACACAGCTGCAGAAATCGGATGCTTAGTACTGTATTGAGATGGACATTGTCTAGTCCCCTTTCGTAGAGCTATCGGCATGTCTTTTGGAGCATCACATGATATGTCAAGTGTACATGTATCTGGACCCATAGTATCGTTAGTCTGTAAAGATTCATGTGAAGGACATACATGAAGAGATGGCGTCGGCTCAGAAGGGGTGTCATTTTGAATACTAGTCATTTTGTAGAGATTAATCTCTGGCATAGGAACAGGAATGGGAGACGAAGACGGTGGTGCAGGATTAACATGTGAACCTGACCTAGAATAGTAAGGAAGGGACTCAAAGAATGTAACATCTGCACTGGTGTAGTGTCTTTTGTATTTAGGATCATAGCATTTGTATCCCTTCTGATGCCTAGAATATTCTAGGAATATACATTTGACTGCTCTTGCAGCAAGTTTGTCTTTACCTGGACCAAGAATATGGATGAAGGCAACACACCCAAATACCTTTGGTGGAACAAGAAACAAAGCCTTCCCTGGAAAGAGAACCTCAATGAGTACTTGTTCATCGATGGAGGTAGACGGCATACGATTAATGAGATAGGTGGCGGTTAGAACAGCATCACCCCAGTAGGTGGGAGGCACATGATAATTAATGAGCAGAGTTCGAGTAACATCTAGAATATGCCTATGTTTTCGCTCGGCCACACCATTCTGTTGTGAAGCATGGGCACAAGTAGTTTGATGAATAATCCCATGTGTTGATAGGAAAGACTGCATATCATGAGAAAGAAACTCGCAAGCATTATCGAATCTTAAACATTTGACAATGGTGCCAAATTGAGTTTTCACCTCATTAACAAACCGAACATTAATATTGAAAACATCGGACTTTTTCTTTAAAAGGAAGGTCCATGAGATACGGGAAAAGTTATCTATTAAAACCAAATAATATATGTTTCCCAATCGATCAGGATAACGACTGGGCCCTCAAACATCAAGATGAATTAACTCAAAAGGACTCTTGGTATCTATGAGACCAGAAGATGGGAAAGAGCTTCTATGATGTTTCCCTAGTTCACAGGCCTCACACTCTAATTTGGCAGTTGGAGGAAGCTGTGGAATGACACGACGAAGTTTGTGAATGGACGGATGACCCAATCGCTGATGCCAGAGTATACCTGAAGAAGCACAAAAGTGAGTTCCAGAGTATACAATGATCGCAGATGACTGTAGTAGATGATAGAAACCCCCTTCTTCACGGCCTATACCAATCATCATCTCAGTCAGAATGTCCTGAAAAACACATGAAACAATGTCAAAGGTAGCTCTCCAGCTCAAGTCCTTGCAAATCTGACTAACAGAAAGGAGGCTGATGGGAAATTCGGCACAAATAGAACATTATTGAGCCGAATGTTAGGGGTAAGGTGTACATCCCCTTGTCCTTTGATAGGGGAGAATCGACCATTTACAACTTGTACGGTTCGTCCAGGTGGGACAATTTTCATCTTCTTTAGTGAGGTTTGATCGCCACATAGATGAGTAGATGCGCATGTATCAATCAACCATTCTGACTTCGCAAAGTTATTTGCAGAGGCAATAAAGATACCTATATGAGCAACAACTGCCTTTTCTGGAGTATCACTCGGATTTAGAGGAATAGAATCTTTCGAGCGAAGCTTGTTCAATCGTTGCAACAGATCTTCAAAGTCACGTCTGGGAACTTCTACTGTGGCAGCATCGCTTTCAGTGGTAACAACCCTAGCCGTAGGAGCATGATGTCCCGATTTGCTGTAGCAGACAGCCTCGACGTGGCCAAATTTATGACAATATGTGCACTGAATTGTGCCTCGGATCTGGCCAGAGCTGAAGCGACCTCGACCTCGACTCCTGAATGATCCACGAGCTCCTCGTCCTGATGCGGCAGAAAGTGCAGTGGCTTGCCCTTGAACGTCCGTCTGTATGCTTGTGTGAGGGACAACTAGATGACTCAAGGTGCTATAGGCCTCCTCGATGGTAGGGAGAACCGTTGCAGTAACCATCTGATCTCGGGCTGCGGCATAAGTGGAGTCGAGTACTGCTAAAAACACCAAACATGCCATTTGTTGACGATGTTCCTTCTGTTTAGGACATCTACATCCAGGAATGCACGCATTATATTGTTCAAACAATGTTTTTAGAGTAGAGAAATATTCAAACAGGGATCGTCCTGCTTGCTTCATATTTAGCATATCAAAGTAGATTTGATACATCCTACTTGAATTCTTCTCCTGACCATATGTGGCTTGAATAGATGTCCACATTTCGTGAGCAGTGCTATAGTATACCAACTCGTCAGCAATCCTGTCAATGACACTGACCATGATCCAAGAATTGACCATCCTGTCATCTTTTGCCCATGTGGCGAACTTTCTGGTCTTCTCAGCAGGCTATGATTCTAATAGGATGTGCTCCTCGTCGTATCCTCGTACAATCATGAGGAACATACGAGACCAGTTGGGATAATTGGTCTCATCCAACTTGGGGATTGAGCCGAATGAGGGTAGTCTGGTACTCCCTCCATTATATTCTTGAGATGTGACCTCATATTGGGACATCTCGAATGATGAATCAAGCCTGCTACAGAGGAAATAATGTAATATTACGAAATCATCTCAGGTCATACCATCATCCATTATGTATCGACAAATCGATAAGAGGCTAGACGGTGGCATTGGGTAATTTATTTGGTGGATGAATTGTGCGCAGAGGATCAAGAAGGCCAGGTAGAGGTCGGTGTTGAGGATGTGGCTGAATGCAACGCACTCGAGCTTTTGATAGGTTGGTGGCATATTACAGAACAAGACTGGGGCAGAGGCAGGGGTCGGACTGGGGGAGGACGCGGGCTGGGGGGTCGGTGGGAGCGTCGGGTTGGGGGGGTCGGTGGGAGCATTGGGGCGGGGCGCTTGAGCTAGGGCGTTGGATGGGGCTGGGGCACAGAGGCTTGGGCGTCGGGGCAGGGCTGGGGGCGCAGGGGCTTGGGCGCAGGGGCTTGGGCGTCGGGACGCAGGGGCTTGGGCGTCGGGCCGTCGGGGCGCAGGGCGTCGGGGTGCAGGGGCTTGGGCATCGGGGCAGGGCTGGGGGCGCAGGGGCTTGAGGCGCAGGGGCTGGGGCGCAGGGGGTTGGGCTCGAGGCACAGAGACTTAGGAGTCTGGGCGGGGCCGGGGGCGCAGGGGCTTGAGGGAGGAGGGGATGGGAGAAGGCGGCGGGGAAGCTCCGATACCAACTTGACTATATTGAAAATGTTTTCTTTGTTACGCTAATTAGAGAACCCTAGGGTTGTATATATAGAGTGCCCTAGGGTTAGTGTTACACAATTATACTATTCTAACCCTAGGGTTAGGGTTACATAATGAGTCTCTCAACAAATAATAAGGATTACGGTACCTCTCGTTAACTCTTATTACAACAGAGGTAGGATCCGAGCTCAAAAGTAGGGATGGTTATTGATTCATGGCTCGATGAGCCATGCTCGTGCTTGGCTCGATAAAGGACTCGTGAGCCTATCTCATTAGGCTATTGAGCGAGTCCGAGCCAGATTTTTGGGCTCGATAGCTTAACGAGCCAGTCTCGAGCCGAGCCTTGCTCGGCTCGATAACTCAATAAAGGGATCGATGAGGAATATATACACATACTATTTATATATTTATATATAATACAAATAAAATAAAAGTAGCACTTTGCAATTTCCCTTCACTAACCTTGCCCCTCCCACGAGTTAGTAGTCACAGCCCAACTCTTAAAATCTCATTCCAGCTTACGCATTTGCCTACCTCCCCGCCCACACATTAGGAAATTAGTAATTTTTTATTTTTATAAGTAAATAGAATATTACAATATATATTATAATTAAGCTTTTGTATACAACTTGGATAGTGGTCTACTGGTAAGGAATATAGTCCTCATAGAGTAGGTTGTAGGTTCGAATTTGTGCAAAATATTTTTCCACCAAAAAGTACTTATTTTCCTTAACGAGCTTGACTTTGGCTCGAGCCTAGATTATGCTCGATAAGGAGCTCGGGCTCCATAAGGAGCTCGGCTCGAACCTTATCGAGTCTGAGCCAGCTCGGTTGGGCTCGAACGAGCCTAAGCTCGAGCCCGAACCTGGCTGGGCTTATCGAGCCTGAGCCAGGATTTGGTTCGGCTCGTTGGGCTCGATAGCCTGCCCTACTAAAAAGTAAAACCCTTTCACTCATATGGGTTGTGAGCCCTTTGTAAGCTTTTTTCAATCATTTGTACAACATGGTAGTTGATTCAGACCGCGTAAACAAATCAAGGGTCTGGGAGAAAAAAATGAAACTCGAAAATGGAAAATATGGGAGCAGGCCATTAAAAAAGGAGACGAAGAAAATGCAAAAAAAATCAAGAGAGATAGACAAAAAAAGAAAGGATGAAAAATGAACAGGGAAGAAATAACTAGAAAAAACAAATGAATAAAAAAAGAGAAACCAATGGTGAAAGAAGATAGGAGAATGGGAAGAAGGAAAAAAAGGAAGTCTCCATTATCTAACTTTATATGAGGCACTCTAAATAGGAGTAGCTATTTTTTTCAAAGATCTCCAACGAGAGAGTCATTGTAAGCCCATACTCCATTATTCATGAACTTCAGTATGAGATCCTTTCGATATTTTGATGAGAGAGAACTCGCTTAGATGTCTCTATAAGAGCGACCTATTTTTGGAGATCTACATATGAATACTCCTCTAGCATTTATTTTTTGGCCCTTGAGTCTCGTCTTCTTCCATCGAGGAGACATATTGTGGGCTAGGGTACACTATACAGGAGATACATTACAATGCTAGTGACTTTGATCGATGTAGATACGAAGCACATGAGCTTGTATGTACATATATTTCTCAATAGGTCTGCATTCTTATTTCGAACGTTCAGTTTCTCCTCACTGGCATATGATCTGAAAAGCATCGTCATTGCCAGCAACAACTAGCAGAGTATGAATGAGACGAGGGGGTATGTGTTGCCATTATATTCTGAGAGGGTGTGTGTGCACGAGCAAAATGAGACTTGCAATTCGGATCCTCATGAGCACGCTGACGAGTCCAAAATCTGTTGTGTTACGAAGATAATGATTTTATGATCGTGCGTAAAAAATAATATGATTTGTCGTTTCGTTGTAGGAGGCAATCAGAATCGGTCAAGAAAATAACCACACAATATATTGATCAATTTTAATGAATGTGATTTTATGTTTATTTTACTTGGGCAAGTTCTAAGGTCGAACACAAGGAGGCAAAGGAATAACTTAGAATTATGTCTATCAAAATTCGTATGCGGTTTTCGAGGCGGTCTTTTTTGGAATTTTTAATGCAATAAAGGATGCAAAATGCAATTTTGGCCTATTTTAGGGACTAGAATGTAAATTATGCTCAAACGATGTCTGGAAAATATGACACTTGGCCGAGATGCAAATTATGATGGAATGAATGCACCATAATTTTTTTTGAAATTTTTGGATGCAATGTGATTTTTATGAATTTTTAAATGCAAACAAAATAAATTTCAATATTTAATTATAATAAATATTAAACCTAATTATTTTCAAGGAACAAAATTATCTAAGGTCTATCACTAGGTGATTGATCTCAGAAAAATCCTAAACCTTGAAAATACTAGTTTCAATACCAATTAAAAATCAAACACTGAAATATGCAAAATGATTTTTACAGGGCAAACTATGCATGCAAATTCAATTTTTTTTGGGCACAATATCAAGCACAATTAACTCTGCAATATGTGATTTTTAGGGAATTTTTAGAGTAACGGTTAATCAAATAAAAATTTCAAAGCACAAGATGGATAAAATAGACAATTTTCCACAAAATAATTAATTTTTAATTAACCATCAATCACAAAAATGTCCACAATATGTCAAAACAGAGAAAAATAAATGACAAACATCATGTTATTTTTGGATAAATAAAATGAGGCAATATAATTGTTCGAAATAAAGGGGAAAGACAGGGGTACATATGCAATAAATAAAATAAATAAAATGCAAGGGGGGGCTGTTTTGTAATTACCAATTCTATGAGGGAACTTCTGCAAAATTGCCAGAGGGTCACGTGCAAAGCACGTGACCTCTAGCTGGCAGGGGTTGATCCACAATTTAGAGGAACTCTGGGGATGCGCCTTGTAATTTTCCCAGAAGGTCATGTGTAGAGCGCGTGACCCTTGGGGTTCTAGACTGAACTATGATTCAAGAGATCTTCCTGGGCCTTTCTGCAATTCTTCACGCGGCGCACGTGCAGATCACGTGTGGTGGCAGGCTCGGGGAGAAGGATCGGGAAGGGCCGATACGTAGTGCGTTCGCTTGCTTCAGGCCGATCGAAGCACCTGGCGTAAAGGGTGGTTCGGAGCGAGGTTCGGAAATGATCTGGAACACCAATGAAGGTTTGATCCAATGCTCTGAATCGCTGCAATAGTGGACAGTCAGAATTGCAGGATCTTCGTGATCGGACATCAGGCATTTGGCCGACACACAGTTGGCGGTCGTCGGAGGAGAAGTGGAGCAGCGGGATGTCGATGAAGATGTGGCATTGATCGAAGTGGCCGGCGAAGTCGATGTGGATGACACGTCGTCACTGGTTGCCCTGGAGTTGATGATGACGACTGATGGCATATCTCTGGGTAGAGAGGGGCTCGACGGAGGGAGCTCGACCGGAGGTTCGATTGTTTGTTGAAGAAGATGGGCATCGGGGAGTGGTGTGTCGAACGATGATGATCGAGTGGAGATAACAATGATGGGAAGAAGATAGGTGAAGCGGAGAAAAGCGAAGCGGGGGAGGGATACCTGGAGAGGTACCTCGACGGCATGGCTAGAGCGGAGCAGCGGCTTGAAGGGCAGTGATGCGACGAGGCACGAGAGGCCTCGGATCTCGTCGACCTTGGTTGTCACGAACTGAAGGAGATGAACGGCGGATGGGTCGAAAGTCAGGCGGCGTGACATCTTAATTAGGTTGGGTTTGGGAGCCGGAGAGGGAAAGAATCGGGGCAGAGTTTGATTGGGGATTTGACGAGATCTGCAGGGATGAGGAGATCGGAGGGAATCACGCGTATCGGAGATGGTGGGGATCGCGGGGCAGCGCGCGATTCGCGGAGGAGATCGACGAGATTTGCGGGGAAGAGGGTGGCATCCGAATCTTGACAGGCAGGAGGAAGACAAAGGTGGATGGTCATCCGATCGGTCGAGATCGGACAACCATGGAGGGGCCACATGGCGGGCAAAGAGAGAGAGAGAGAGAGGGAAGCGCGTGCGAGCGCGTGCTTGGGAGGCATGTGTGACGCACATGCGATGGCTTTTTATTTTTTTATTTTTTTATTTTTATTTTTTTTTATAAAAATGAATTAATAAATAAGCCTAAACGGGCTGACACTTGGCGGCCACAGGGGTTGCCATGTGTTAGCACCAGAAAATTCAAAAACTAAAGACTTTGTAAAATGCAAAATAAATACCAAACGACCTCGAATTGAAAAAGTTTCTTCACAAAAATTTCTCGTCTAGATGAGATCTATAACTTTCATTAATACATCAAAACTAAAATTGATTGAATGCACAAGTGAAATTTTGGGGTATCCCATTTACATAGAATACCTTGATTTTTTGGGTTTTATACTTTTTTGTCATTTTTAAAACCAGATAAAAATCTGAAAAAATATGGTAAAGTAAAGAATAAATATACACATTATTCTTAATTTTTTATTTTAATTAAAGTAGGTTAATTATGTACATAAAATATCAGGTCAAAAACCGCTAAAATACAAAATGTACAAAAGAGGCCCAAAAAATCAACTTTCACATATGAGCTCCAAATTACTTGAACTTGGTCTTGTTTTGAAGGTAATTAAATGTACATTAGTTCAAAAGTAAGAGTAGGTTTAAAACGGAACTGGATGGAGAAGATATGAGGTTTTAAGTCTGGAAATCCTGAAACTAGGGTTTGGGTTTTTGGTACGCTTATTTGGGTTAGTTATTTTTTTTTCTATTTTTCATTTATTCTTTTTAGTGATATGTACATAGCAGAGATGGTTTTGTGTCATTCAGAGTTAACATGAATGAGTTAAAAATCCGGGAAGTTAGGTAATTTACATGTCATTTTTGGCTTGGATTTTGGCTTCTTATTTTGTGCAGAAATTAGTGCTAAAATACAATTCTTATGAAAACATGCATGAATGCTAATTATGCAGAATAGATGCAGAAATGCTGTTGATTTTGAGGGATTTGAGCTTAATAAATGAAATTTAGAGTGATGAATCCGAGATTCATCATTCCCATATACTTAAAGCATGCTCGTCCCTGAGCATCAAAAAGAAATGCCATGAGGTGAAATGAGATTGGGTTCCATACCAAGACCATGAGCTGAAGGTGAAAGTGAAACTAGACTCGACCTTTGGATTATTAGTGTGGCGGAACTTCTGTGAGACTTAGAATTTCACAATCAACAGCCTTCAAGTTCTACACATCATTGCTACAGTTTCGGCTCAGAAGTCATCTTAGATCAATCCTCTTCCTAAAGCATACCCTATGAACATTGAACAACCGCCTCATGTGTGTGAAAGGATTTAGCTCTTCTCATCCAGAATGCCTGACTACCATTCTCATCTCCTCTCCAGTAACTCGTCCTCGGGGAGTCATGTATTTCCTTCTAAGGTCTGTCGCGTTGTGTTTACAATCGGATTGGGGGGAGAAGTTAGAAGAAGGAGAAAAGAACTGAAGGGTGGCCAGGGTAGTCACCTCTCCTTGTAAAGATGGCCAATGTAGCCGAGTCTCCACCAAGATCTACAGGTTTTCTTGAAGCTTGGACCTTTTTGGTCAGATATTTATTTGGTAGTTGCTTCTTTATATTTGGAATTTTTTGTGGTTCTTGCTTGGATCTTTTTGTGCCCCTACGGATATAGAATCTTTTTGTTTCCGTACATTTTTTGGGGTCATAGAAAAAAATTTGTGTCCAGCCGTCCATCCCTTTTCCGAAGCTTTATTTCAACCCATACTCTGATCTTTAGATTTCCACGCTACCAGAAAAGAGACTCACGTAGCCTTGCAACATCCCGTCTGAGTTGAGCTAAGTGCATAGTGCAAGAGTACAAATTAATTCTCTATTCCAGAGTTGTACCCATAATAAAGAGACTAGGTTAGACACTAAGAGTCAAACACTGCACATTGTCATGTGGAACTTAAAGAATTAAGTCAAAGACCTGAAGCTTCTAAAATCCTATTTCTCGGTGAAGTTCCTCTGAAAATTAGGTTGATTAAGGTAAAGTCCAGACCACTCTCGGTTTCGACTCATAATTCGGTTTAGAACCCAATGACTTTTCACAAATGCAAATGCATGAAATGCAGGATGAAGTGCATGTGTGTGAAATGCAGACACATTTTTTCCTTTCATGCAAGGGATTTTTTTGTGTGTTTTTTATGCAAAAATGAATAAGAAGCTATTTTTTTCAAAAATTTTGGGCACAGTCAGTGTTAGTAGAAAAACTCTTTTTCTTTTTATTTTGTTGTTTTTTTTCAAATTAATTACCCACCCTGTAAATACATATAGACTTACGCACAAGTACGAGATATGGGTAAAATATATACAAAGTATATATACAGACCCCCTATACTTAGTGAGTGTTGTGTCCTCAGAGCACAAGAAGCGTAAAGAAGACATAGCTCGGGCTAAGCGTAAGAGAGTGAAAATAGAAAAGAAAAAGAACAAGATATACAGGTCCGTCCCCCTATATTTAGGCTGTGAACAGTCTAAGTATAGAAGAAGGGCGGAAAAAAATGAAGTGGTTGGGATATGTGAATGAGGAGAGTATACACAGGTGAGTGTCGGTTCCTCCTATACTTAGGCTCTGGTCAGCCTGAGTATAGGAGAAGGGTGGAAATGGAGTGATCGGGAAATGGTATATACAGATGGTATCAGTCTTCCCCCCTATACTTAGGCCTTCTCCTAAGTAGAGGAGGAAGTTGTACATGGAGATCGATGTGGTCGGGAGGGAGGGTGGGAATGATCTAATGAATCTTCAATGTCCTCGCTCTGCGTGAAGTAGATGATCTCAACTTGAACTGTCTGCTCTTTTGGGTGATTCTATATATGGCTTCATCAATTGTCCATTTGCTGAGAAAGGTTGTGCATCATCTTTGAGTTCAGCAATATCCACACTTCCATTGGTATGCACATCGATGACAATGTAGGAAACCGTCCATTTTGGTGTTAGTTTCCATGAAAAATCTTCAACCGAGCATTAAACAACCACACTTTCTGCCCAGGGACAAAGGTTTTATCTCGAATGTGTCTATCATGCCATCTCTTGACCTTGTCCTTATAGATCACATTGTTGTCATATGCCCGATTTCGGATTTCAATTAGCTCATTTAGATTTAAGTCTCAACATAATTTCCCAAGGTGACAACTCCAATTCAACTTTTTGATTGCCCATTCTGATTTGTGAACCAATTCTGCAGGTAGATGACATGGCTTGTCATAGATCATCCTAAAAGGTGAAGTATCGAATGGAGTCTTATAGGCTATCCTATAGGCCAACAGAACCTAGTCCAATAGTTTTGACCAGTTCTTCCTATCTGTACGAACCAACTTCTGAAGAATACCCTTCACCTCTCTATTAGAAACCTCTGTCATGCCATTAGGTTGTGGATGATATGGGTTGGCTATTCTATGCTCAAATTTATACTCTTTAGGCAAAGATCTCATTTCCTTATTCACGAAGTGGCTACCTCCATCAGAAATCAAAACTTTTGATATACCGAACCTTGTAATGATATTATCCTTGATAAACTTATAAACGGTTTTGCTATCTGTGGTTCGGGTTGGGATAGCCTCTACCCATCTTGATAAATAATCAATTGCCAACAAGATGTACTCAAATCCGTTGCTATTAGGAAAGGGACCCATAAAATCGATCTCCCATGCATCGAAAACATCACAGAAAATCATTGGTTGCATGAGCATTTCATCTCTATATCCAACATTCCCTCCCATCCTTTGGTAAATCGGGTATGACCGTACAAATTCATTAGCATCTCTAAATAAGGTCTGCTAGTAAAATCCACATTGGAGTACCTTGTGTACGGTTCTCTTTCCCGAATGGTGTCCTCTAGCCTCGAGAGAATGACAATGTGTGAGTACACTCTGGTATTCTTCCTGAGGAATACATCTTTGTCGAAAAAAGTTCAAGTACAACCGGCTCAAGAAGAGGGGAAAGAAGAGAATGGACCGTGACCAGTGTAGCCATGTATCCTTGGGAGCCCAACCAGTGTAGATGAGTCTCCCGCTGCAAGCTTCATGAGGTGGTCATGTGTAACATAAGCTTTGCTTTATTTGGCTATATATACTCCGGTGGGTATTTTATTTTCAATCAGACCCACCACTTTTTTGGAGTTTTTATTTCTTTGCACATTTTTTTTGATGTGCACATGTACAACATATCTACATGGTGTAGCATATATACATAAGGAGTTTTTCCTCTTGAGCTAGTAGACTAACCCTCTTTTGAAGCTTTATTGCAACCCACAACTCCTGTATTTGGACTTCATCACCACTAGACCAAGTTGAGACGCACTTCCTTCACTATAAGAAGAAGAGAGGTTCCACCTATAAGTACTACCCTCATATGCTACCCCAAGCCAAAGGAAACTGCCTCCTCACCACCTTGGAGAGCTAAGTGTAAAGTGTCGGTGCAAGTAAAGCCATTGTCTCTGAGAGTCATGTGTGCGTTGTTAAGTGCTTTACGTAGTCTCATCAAGATGACATATGCTCATAGCCTAGTGGACTCAAAGAACTAAGTCCCAATGGACCTGAAAAACACAATCCGGTCCTTCATAGAAAAGGAAAGGACAGTCCCAATGGTATTTTCTCGAACCCGACTTCAATCGATCAGTCATTCTCCTGGTCCAACCAAAGGGAACCTTCTTGGAGACAAGATATTTTACGATGTTGGAATACCATGGGGTTGAAGCAATAACGCAAACTGATTCATCTGGAAAAGTCTCCCTAATAGGTCCAGTGTCAGGATAATCATTTTGCTCAATTCGGGAAAGGTGATCAGCAACAACATTCTTTATTCCAGGTTTATCTTTGATCTCCAAATTAAATTCCTTGATTAACAGGATCCATCTCAAAAGCCGTGCCTTGGCGTCCTTCTTATCCATAAGATATCTTATTGTTGTATGATCAGTGAAAATTGTCACCTTGGAGCCCAATATGTATGATCTGAATTTTTCAAGGGCCCAAACAACTGCGAGCATTTCCTTTTCAGTTATCGTATAGTTTCTCTGTGCAGGATCCAATACTTTGCTCACGTAGTGAATCGCATAAGGGGTTCCATCCCGTCTTTGTCCGAGCACAGCTCCGACAGCAAAATCCGATGTATCAGTCATGATCTCAAAGGGAAGAGACCAGTCGGGAGCTTGTAATATCGGTGATTCACATATTTTCTTTTTAAGGAGCTCGAAGGCCTCTAGGCACTTGTGATTTACAATAAACTCGGTGTCTTTTCCTTAAGAGCTCAGTCACTGGACGGGCGATCTTTGAAAAATCAGGGATAAACCTTCGATAAAATCCAACATGCCCTAGAAAAGACCTCATTGATTTGACGTTGGTTGGTGGCTCAAGTTTCTTGATCACATCCACCTTGGCAGGGTCGACCTCTATTCCCTTTTTGGAGATGACATGCCCCAACATGATACCCTCAGTCACCATAAAGTGACTGTTCTCCCAGGAGAGTACCAAATTAACCTCCCTGCATCTCTGAAGGACTCGGTCCAAGTGCGCTAAACATGTATCAAATGAATCTCCATGAACCGAGAAGTCATCCATGAAGACTTCCAGGAAATCACCAACCATCTCAGCAAATACGGCAATCATGCACCGTTGAAATGTGTCTGGGGCATTACAAAGCCCGAATGGCATGCGCTTGAATGCGTAGGTACCGAAGGGACATGTGAATGTGGTTTTTTCCTGATCCTCAGGAGCGATAGCTACTTGATTTTAGCCAAAGTACCCATCAAGAAAACAGAAGAATTCTTTCCCTGCAAGTCTCTCTAAGATTTGATCAATAAATGGCAATGGAAAGTAATCTTTCTTGGTCGTAGCATTCATGCGCCTGTAATTGACACAGACACGCCACGACGTGGGCACTCGGGTCGCGATCTCTACCCCTTCCTTGTTGGTGACCATCTAGATTCTCGACTTCTTCGGGACGACATGAAGGGGGGCCACCCACTTGGAGTCAAAAATGGGGTATATAAATCATGCTTTGCACCATTTCTCTATCTCTTTCTTAACCACTTTCCGAAGATTGGGGTTTAATCTTCTCTGAAATTCTCGGGAAGGCCTTGTGTTATCCTCAACATAAATTTGATGTGAGCAGAGAGCGGGGTTGATTCCTACGAGATCCGACACAATCCAACCGATGGCTTTTCGGTTTCGCTCAAGGACTTTGAGTAATCTGGATTCCCGGTCCATGGTTAATGATGAGCTAATGATCAAAGGGAAATTTTCTTTGGTCCATATAGAAATGCATAATTCAGTTTGGGAGACAGTGGTTTCAGCTCTGGTAAATCTGAATCATCAATTAAATCTGATTGAATGATCTTTGCATCTGGCTTAGTATCGGTTGGCGGTGAATCACTTTGTGACGTGCTAGCTACCAATTCAGAATAAAGGTGAGTCCGATCGTCAAAGTAGTGCGGTAATTCGGCCAAAGCCGTGCCCAACTCATCACCGATATTTCTTGATTGTCCCGAAGATGATGGAACTGACAAATCCGAAAGGATTTCTGTGTCATCAAGACTGTAAGTATCTGGGTGTCTATATATGTCTGGCAACATCTCGCAAACTGCACGGTGCATTGTTTCTTCTTCTAATGTGGTGTTCTCAATCTGAAGGTCTGGTAGTTGGTCCCACGGTCCAGTGGTGCTGATGAGATTACATTCTGATGTTTCGGCGTATTCAGTGGTGGATTCGGAATCTGGTCTTTGCCACTTTGTTTGTTTCATCTCCAAATCCACTTCTCCTCCTGGGGGAGCGGAATTTCATCATTCCGGTGTCGTAGTCAAATACAGATTTAGCGATTCTTAAGAATGGTCTTCCAAGAATAATTTGGGATTCCTTCCAATGGTTCGGGGTCTCCATATCAAGGACAGTGAAGTACACTTTGTATTCCGTACCCTCAACGACGATTATTACATTTTTCACTTATCCCTTAGGTCTTTTAGTGGATTTATCAGCAAATTGGAGTAAATATAATGATTTCTTGAGAGGACCTAACTCCAATCTGTAATATAAGGCTAAGGTTAGAAGATTGATGGAAGAACCATTATCGAGAAGTGTGCGTGTGAACGCAATGCCACCAATGCGGCACACCACATAATGAGCACCCAGATCTCTTTTCTTTCTTGGTAAATGCTGATTTTTGACACATTTGGTAGTGGCAACCGTCAAGATATGAGTCTCCGCATATTGACTTGGTTACTTTGTACGATTCCTGGTGGGAGTGCATTTCATCTTCAAGTACTTCTGAAATGCTGGATTACTGGCCACATACTGATCAAAGGGTACTTTGACTGTGATATTTTGCTGGCAAAACCTTTCTATCACTAGGTCATCCTGAATGGTTTTCTTTGTTTTCCTTTCTTAAGATCACGGGGGAAAGGAATGGAAGCATTTGAGACAAGAGAAAGAGAGCCAGAATCATAAATAAAAGCATCTTTATCGGAATTGGAGTTCTTGTTACAATCATAAGTTTTCTGATAATAATCATGTTGTTGAAATGGTGACAAAGGTATTTTTGCAGCAATTAAAGGTTCAAGGTCCTCTGCAGACTCTATAGATACTTTTCCTCTATCTCGTGCAGGGATCTTCAGGCGTCCCTCTTCTTCATCCTCAGAAGCATCCTCCGGTTGATCTTATGAGTCTTCATGGTCCGATTCCCTTGCCCAGTCAGGTACGTCCATGGTCCTTTCGCTCCTGAGTGATATGGCATTGATTTTGTCAAACGAAAGGATCTCATGTTCAGATGTGGAAAAATATGAATAGTATACTTGACCATTGTGTTGAGATGATTGAGAATTGTTCAAGCTATTGGGATTAGCTTGAACTTGGGCGGGAATGGTTGTGGCCGGGGCTATCTGCTCATCCTTCTAACAGGATAAGCGATTAACATCGACCCGTAGATCATACAGCTCATTTCGGAAGTTTTGAATTTCCTGAAGCATCTGTCTCTAGATATCTACCGGTTCTTCTGGAGGGTTAGATGATTGAGATGTTTGTTTTGGAGCTTGATATTGCTGACGATGTTGCTGAGGTTGGTTCTGGTGGTTGTATGGTTGTTGCTGCTTTGAGTGTTGGAATGCTGCATTGTTCTGAGTGTGCTGTGGAGCTGGAGGAAATGTGGCATTATAGAAAGTGGGTGGACGTTGACATTGTTGACGGTCCTCCATATTACCCTGTCAAGTAGTGTCCTGTATGTACCAAATGCCATTTACTTCGAATGTCAGAGGCGGGGCTTCTTCGACAGTCTCGACAGGTGGAGGTGACTGCTGGGAAGGTTGGGCACAGGATTGGTCCTGAGCCCATGGTTGTTGTTGTCCTGATCCTGGCTTCTCTTGGACCTGATGCACATAATAGACTGGGGTCGTAGGTGCAGTGGGTATCCCTATCTTGGATACCTTCTCAGTTAGCTCCTCCATTTGCTTTGGAAACTGGGAGATTCTGTTGTCGATGTCGTTCATCCTCTTATGAATTTGATCCACAACTGTCAATTTATCGGCGATGATGTTCGTGTTGGGAATCAAATCCTCTATTATTTCTATGACAATTTGCTTTCTTCCTTTGTTTTGAAAAGTATTCAGGGAATTAGTGTAAGCTCTACTGGCGATCTGTGAACGGCTCGTCTCTGCCATCTGCTCCAGTATTTTCTAGACAGTCTCAACTCCTCGTGATGTGTAATTGCCTCTGCAGGAAGCGCTGACTAACCCTTGAGTCTCGTAGTTGAGGCCAGAGTAGAGTGACTGAACTAGGATGTTGTTATCCAGGTCATGGCAAGGACATTTCTGTAGCAGATCTTTGAATCTATCACATGCATCACAAAGTGATTCATTAGACAGCTGAGAGAAACTGGTGATGCGAGCCCTCATTTGATTGGTCTGACTCAGAGGGTAGAATTTCTTCATAAATAGGTTTTTGAACCTATCATATGTAGTCACAGTCACTCCTAAGTTTTTCACCCAGTAATCTGCATTCCCTTTAAAGGCGAAAGGTAGTGCAGTGAGATGAATGTAGTCTTGGCTGACTTGCGGATGCCTCTGATTAGAATATATCAGCTCCAAATCTCGCAAAAATTCATATGGTTCTTCATTTGCATTACCATGGAATTGTGGTAATTGACTTAGGAAGTGTGTCTTCAGTTCATGGTGAATCTCTGGCTGAGGTGGTTGCAAGTAATTTCTAACTATGTATAGCCCAGGATTGTATGCAGCTTCCATTGGCGGTTCTCCCCCAGCATTCAACTGTTCTAACTGCTCCCTCAGTAAAAGTTGTTGTTGCTCAGACGCGGCTAATCTCGCAAAAATCATTTGCATTGGATCTTCATTGGGTTCATCTTCATGATCTTTCTTCTTGGGAGGCATCTTTTGTGAGTTCTTCTCTTCTTCTTCACCTTCAGAATATAATGGATTTGAGTTAATAGAGTGGAAAGAATTGGAACAAGCATCATCAAGGTAAGAGTTCTCTTCGATGTGTTTTGGTGAGAGAGAAACAATGTGGGTTTGTCCTCCCTCCAGAAAGAAGAAGGAATTGTAGGAATAGGGTTCATGGGAGAGTTGTCCCTAAACCCAAGGTGGTCCCGAGTAAGAGTGCCTCCGAACCTTTGAGACTGGAAAGTTTGTGGTGGTCAGAGAAGGGTTCGCGGAGTCCGAACATGTCACACCCCGTCCTCCCGAGGACCTTAGGTTACCCGTCAAACACGTCATTCACCTACTTAATCAGCTTAGAGTTAATATGTTGTTACAGAAACCTGAGGAAATTTTTCGCTTTTTAAACATGAAATTCACAAGATTTAAATCCGGCTATGCAAGCAACCACAAGAAAAACTAAAAGCGGAAGTAGTAGTACACCAGAACTGAACAAAAGGATATCCATTCATTTTCATTTCATTCATATAACATGCTAAAGTTCCACAACATTCAATATACATGTAAATATCCCAAAGATCAAGCTACAAAAGAGAACACAACTAACAACTGTCTAATGAGCTCCAAAGGAATATACCTGCTCTGAATGTGTAGCACCAAAAAGAAACAACAACAGCCCAAACTACGTCGGTTACTCGGTCGCTGGGCCCTTGCCTGCTACAAGTAGAAAGGGAACAAGCAAATATCTGTCATAAAGTTGTTGAGTACAAATTCTACACAGTTCTATTAAGAAAAGTAGTAAGCACAAACTAGAACAGCTAGAAAACCGTGAGATAACTGTAGTGTACAAAAGAAACTAGCAAGTAAAAGTGGGTTAATTGATTCTTTTAAATTATTTACTTGCTTTCTGAAGTCTAACAAGAACACACTCGCTCACTACCATACTGTGTCTCCCTCGATCAATGGAACTAACCAAACAACAACTCAAGCCTAGAAGTAAATCTGTGGTCTTGGTCCGGTTAGGACCTCGATATCCGGGTAGGACTTCAAAGTCCAGGTTGAACCTCACACTATGACTCTGAGGTATGGTGTACGCCTCAGGGTTGGGGTGCCTCCGTAGGCATGCGATGGTGTCTTGCATCCTAACTAAGTTCCCAACACTCCTTCTAGCTTGTTCTCTCAACTCATATTGATCCTTGGTCGACACATGTGATAGTTCGCTCCCGAAGGTGTACGTGTACTCACAACTCCCTCTCAACATTCACTCCTCGTTAGTCTCGACTAACGGTACTGTCGTCATTAGTCTCGTAGCGGAAGAGGCTAAAGATCACATATCTCTTACCCCATCACGAGTTCATAAACCTGGCGGAAAGGTATTGATGAAGTTTTTAGTGTTTGTTAACCACTACCCCATCACCAGTGCACGACATGGTGGAAAGGTAATAATGAAGTCATCAATGTCTACTAACCATTACCCCATCGCCAGGACACCAGCCTGGTGGAAAGATAATTAAATCCTTAATGTCTACTGATGGAATTTATAACTTAACTAGCCAATTGGTGAACTGTCACATATCAATCGGTCACTACCCCACCACCAAGACACCAGCCTGGCGGAAAGGTAATAATCTCAGCGGTGAGGAAACCCCCGAAGGGATTCGTCTGCTCTCGCCAATCCCAGTGGAAGTGTGGTCCAAGGGAAAGGCAGTGGTAGTACGACTACTACGCCACTGGAGGCAGGAAAGAGAAGAGGTAATCCTGTCGGACCCGACTTCCTCTCTCGTTGCTCACTCCTGGAGGAGAAGAGCTAAGTAAAACCAGACGAGCTCGTAACTAACTACAGAGAACCCCCAACGTAGGTTCTCAAAGAAAAGCCAACGGGTCAGTGAAATGGTCTAGACAAGTCGTGGATCCCAACGAAGCGTAAAAACCAAGCCAGGTCGAAGAAAACACGTGAAAAAGACTGGGATCCTAGACCCATGCTCTCAGTGTCCGCTACCCAAGCCTGAGTGACCTCATCTCCTGCTCAGGTGAGGGTCACCGTACCCTCGCACAGTCGGAGTATGAATCTCCACGACTGGCCACATGTGACATTACCATTTCATTTATTACCATGTTTCACCCTAAGTGACTATGGTTTCTCTGATTTGTTTCACATCTACAAGTTATCGGTCCTAGACCGAACTTTTTCTATAAGAACCTCAATTGATCCAAGGTCAGGGATACAGACCTGCTATTAGTCTCTCTCTCATCTCTCATTGATGAACATCTTATCCTAGGATCTTGGCTACTAGATCAGGAACCTTCTTCCATTCATAGGTCCCGCAAGATTCGTAAATAAACCTAAAGATCTGGCTACAAATTAGAGAAAGACCTTAAGGCAACATGAAATCAATTCATAGATTGGAGGAGTTAAACTCCTTATCTTATTTAGAGTCTGATGACAAGTCTTATACATAGGGACACCAAAAATAAATATGGTCTAACTCATAGGTACTCATTAAAGTGCACACACCACATGACGTTATGCATTACTTGTGGTCTACTACATGTATTACTCAACTCTTCTTAAGTCAATACTACAGCCCACAATATGAGCCAATCATGCCAAAAATACAAGTTCCATAAACTCTTATTTTCATGTGTGATCCCATATATATATATATATATATCAGTCTATAGCTCACAAAACCCAACACTTGGTCTCTTTATTATTAAAATTCCCAATTCAACACACATTCGGTCACATGGAACTATGAAAGTACCACACAATTAGCAAAGTTTATCATCAAGTTTGTCCCCAATTTATTAATCAATATCATGGAATTCGATCCCACCTTCCTAAGTATCAACAAAGGACTAAGGCACCACTCTAAGATGGTTCTTAAGAGAGACTCTACCTTTTCAAAAGTCATCACACAACAATAGTAAAATGTGTGTGCACTGTTATATGCACAACAACACACATGGCAATTTAAGGGATCTAATTCCTTTCAAATTTCTCACCCAACTTCATGGGATTCACCTTCACCAATTTAAGCAACATATAATCCTTAAAGTCCAACAATAAGGACTTCATTAAGAGGGCATTACATATTCCAGACATGCATATATTCAATATATAAGTTTATGCGTACTGTATGAATATAGCAGCAGACACACAGCAGTTCAAAGCCCCAAAACCCTCTTAAATTCTCATGCATACTCATGGCTTCCAACACCACATGATCTACTATAAATTCGTGCTTAAGGGATAACAAAACCGTGGCTTTTATGCACTCAAAATCACAAACATTCAGCAACGAAAGTGCATGCGTGTACAACAACGTATCACAGTGAACCACCAGTCCAAAACCATCAATTATTCAACTAAAAATCCATTTCCTCTAAGGAGTTGAGTTACTATATGATAACTCATATCATATATGAGGAGAACTTGATGATTTGGCGTTTTAAAAAAAAACCACAAAAGATGTATGCTAATGTATCTAACATGCATACACTGAAATTTGGCTAACAGTCCTTGGATAGCAGCTATCTTTCCCAAAATCACCACCAAAACTTAAACCAAAGGCATGGATCTCATGGGTTTTATAACACTCATTCATACAGCATCCAAACCACGAAGAATGGTTCTTAAGATCATCTCAAAAATCATGCATAATCCAAATACAAGGAAGATCACAGATTCTGAAATTTGTTGAACTGCAGTATAGCAACAGTTAAAACACTCCCAAATCAACTCCAAATCCACTTCTAAGTCATGGATTAAAAGTCAATAGGATGGAGACAAGATCAAACATCAAGGATACTCGAAAATGGCCCTTATATCATACAAAATCATGCATTAATCGCATGCAAATCACAAGAACACAGATCTGAATTTCAGCTGCAGGTCCATGTGAACAGCAGCCAAAATCCCCAAAATCATCATACAAATCCGAAATTTGCACATGGATCTAAAGCCAAATTGATGGAGGATATAACATCAATCAAATGCCTATAAAATAGCTCAAGAATGTCCCGCAAACCAGGCCAAAAACTCGGATTTATCAAGCATGAACAGATCTGGAAATTCCCAAAACCATTCATCAAAAGCCACTTCAAAACCAAATCAAATCCCAACAAGAATCACAATCAAAACCTTGATATAGCAGCTCAACACAAGGCTCATATAGTGGAGAAAATTCTATCTTAATGGCAGCAAAGAGGGGTAAGATTTGTACCTTTAAAAAGTGCTCAGGAACTGCTCAAGAACAACTCAAGAACAGCAGCAACACCAGTCTTCTATCACCAATTTCAATCCAAGCTTGGCCTTGGATTCAACATGTACTTGGAGAAGAAGCTCCTTCCTCCCAGCTTTAATTTGAGCCCAAGAAACTCAAATTTGGTGGAAATTTGGGTGGGGTATCAAGGAGAGAAGGTGGAGAAGAAGAAGTGGTCGGTTATGGCTTTTGGAGTGGGGAAGATGGAGAAGACGAAGTGGGGCAACAGGGGCACCTATGGGAGTTATTCCCTTGTGAAAAAATTGCAACATAACCCCACCCACTCCTCTTAATTGCAACCAAAGCCCACCCATGAATAGTAATCCATAAATGACTACCAATCCTTAGTCTCTAATCTTACTTAGCCACAATTAACATCTCAAATTCATCATAAGCTCACTAATGGTTCATCATCTTGGGTTTAATTAGTCATCAGAATTTAAAGATGTTACAGAACAAAAATTACCACAATCTTCCATTCTCGATTTCAAAAGATCAATAAGAGATTTATGGTTCATGATCTAGCCACAAGTGTGCGGTATTTGATGATTAACTAAGTTCTACGCACAAATCAAACACAATACAAGCTTTGTTTCACCAACTCACTCAGTGAAGGTCGTAAGAGTTCGGCCAGTTATCTTGTCAATTTTTAATTGTGAGAATTTAAATCTTTCAACTGTTTAACGAGTTGTTAGGTACCGAAATTTTCTTAAAGAATGTTCCGAGTACGTACGACTAGTTGCATCTACTTCAGCCAGTATAGTTGTAAGTACAGACTGTAAAACGGCTATCCGTGTTACTTAAGGACGGAGCCTTACACGGTGTCCTTTAAACCAGCCACTCTGCTAAGGAAGTCCGGACCATTTACCGGCTACTCATATTCCACACTGAAAAGTAGCTAATCATTTTTAAAATCAGTAGTCTATACGAAAAACCTGACTTGGCTCTATCCTAGTGTACGTCTCTTTGCTCGTTGCAAGATAAAAGCAAACAATGTCGGGGTTGCTCTCCTACAATAGATCTTGATTTTATGGGTTCTTAAGATCGGCTATATTTAGCAGTCCCAATTTTAATTAGGTGATCACTGAAGAATTTAAATGAGCACAAATATAGGTCTACTGTCTAGGCCTAATTTCCTTTAGAATATGTGGCAAAACAAGAGGGAGAAATTCGGGAAAAACCGATGTACGTGAAAAACTATGATGTATGCTCAGTTAGAAGACTTACAGTGAATCCTCGTAATCTCCATGTGGGATGCTCGACAGGAATTAAAAGATTATTCTAAATTAATGCAAGCCGATGAAAAACCGTACCTAAGAAGAAAGTTCTATTAGCGGGGAAGAATTGAGTTAAATTTTTGGCTAAATTGAACGATCTATGTACGTCTCAATTACTAGTGAAGTGTGGCTTAATCCTACGAGCACAATTAAAAATTAAAATGCTCTGAGAGCCGTATGTGCAGGTCTATCCTAATCGCCACTAAAGTCAGGCCCCACCCTCACCGGAGAGTGAAACAGGCCACGACACACCAAAGAAGAAAGTTCAGAGTATTTTAATACACGCGAAAGTCCAAACGGACACCGCTGTAAATGAACAATTAATTATAGAAATTTAAAGTTTGCAGGAATTAAAAATCTAGACTCTACGCTCTCTCACGACTCGCCTCGATCTTAAATTAATTACGGATTTTTTAAGAAGTCGGTGAAGATGCTTCGGTTTCTTAAAAAACCTGCTCCACGTACGTCGTGTACCTGACGGGCCGCGGACGTACCCTTTTTATATGTTGTCTAATAGACGAGTGCGTTGCAGTCGGATAGATCAGCGTCGATAAAAAATAATTGCACAAATCGATGAATCGTCGACTGACTTTAATATGCGGTTTTATGTTTATTTAGCCTGAGCAAGCCCCAGGGTTGACTCAAGGAGGCAAAGGAACAACTCGGTATCAAGTTATATGGATTAGATTGCGGTTTTCCAAGTGGTTTTTTTGGGGATATTTTTTATGCAATAAAAAATTGCAGATGCACTAATGCGGATGAACTAGGTCATTAAGAAAACGATCACTTAGCTAAATTAACTTTGATGTCAAATTGATTCAAATCGACCAAGTTATATTTTTCCTATAAACCTAATCCAATGATGAATGCAAAATGTATTTTTTTGGGGGATTTTTGGATTTAAAATGCACAAATGAAAAATACAAATTTTTTGAGCTTTTTATGCTATTTTTCATGCAAAAGATATGATAAAATTATAAAAATTTACTGGAAGTGCAATATGATGAAATGAAGCTACACTAATAATTTTGGAATTTTCTGTCATTTGAGAATTTTTTATGAATTTTTTGCTGAAAACATAGCGATTGTGGGTATTTAATTTCTAATAAATCCACGAAATCAAATTATCAAAAGATTGATTTATCTCAAATAGTTCAATAAGGAATGCAGGAGAGTTGAAATTTCTGAAAAATATTACTCGTGGAATTAATTAAAAATCAATTATTTAAATAGCTAACGAATTTATTTTATGCATAAGACAATTCCAAATTGGACGAAATTTGAACGAAATTTGAACAATAATCAAAGCACACTTAGATGCATCATCTACAATTTTTTCACAATTTTTGGAGCAATAAATGACTACGTGTGAATTTCAGAGCTTAAATAGGCAAAATATCACTGATTTTCAATCTCTGATTTTTAATAAATTATCAGATGCTCACAAAAATGCAAATAAATAGTCAGAAGATAAAGAATTAGTTGCTGCTCTACACAATGCTATTTTTGATTGAATAAAATGATGCTATTTAAAAATCCAAATTAATGTTCAAAGCCAGGGGTGTCCGTGTAATACTGAACTGAAATTAAAAATGCAATAAAGTATGCCTAAGGGTACTTTTGGAATTACAAAATTTTAAAAAGAAAATTTTATATTTTTTCAAAAAGATAAAAAAAAGAAACCTTCTTCACGCTAGGGCACAAGACGCAAATGGGGGTTGGGGGCGGCGGCTTGGCGGCACAATCGACGAGGGCGGCGGGCGCGCGGTGCGCTTGGGCGGTGGTGGCTGCCTTGCGTACGTGGGGCAGGCGGATGGTGGCGTCGGGCGGAGGGCCAGGGCGGCGCGGCGCTCGAGGGGGAGGAGGGCGGCGATCACGGGCGGGCGTGCTCGCCGCGCCGCGGAGGAAGCCGACCACCGGCGACTGCGCGAGGCGATGGCGGGCTGTGCGCCTAGGGGGCTCGCGGCGGCTACCGCGCGAGGCGGCGGTGGAACGCAGGGGAGGAGCTGGGGCGGCGATGGCGGGCCGCTGGGCAGCACCACCGCAGTGAGGGCGGGACACCGGTGGCACGCGTGTGCGCATCGAGCACGCGGCGGCGATGGAGGACGGCGGTTGTAGAGGCTTGGCGGCTAGTGCCTCCAGCAACCAGGGGCGGACGGCGGACTTGGGAGGCGGAGCTCGACCTGCTTGTTTTTTTTATTTTTTTTCTTTTGTATTTTTTTGTGCTTTTCTTTGTAAACAGGAAATGGAAATGTGATAATGATAATGGTGGTGATGATTTTTTATGTAATGGTTATGAAAGAAACGATTGTGGTGGATGAATAAAATGTGGATGATAAATGATATTGTTTGGTGATGGAAATGCAATGATGTTGGTGATGTAATTTTTATGTGATGATGATAAAACAAGAAAGGAAATTTGTTAGATAAAAAAATTGACATGAAAAGATAGAGTATAATTACCTGTGTAGTTTGCCGGATTGTGGAGGAGCCGTGCTGCAACTCCGGTCGTCGCCTCAAGAAGGGTGGCAGAGTCCTTTAAAGCTGGAGTAGCTTTCTGCGAGGGATGCTACGATGAAGTGGTTGAGACCACCTCGGATCTCGCCGTGGTCGGAGGTCGTCGCTCGACGGTGATTCTCGGTAGCGGTCACCTACATATAGCCGGGGCTCTCTCTCTCTTTTCTCTCGAAAATGGCGGATAGGAATGAATGTGGGAGAGGGAGAGGATATAAAGAGGAGGAGGAGGAGGCGGTTGGAGAGGAGATGGAGAAGGTGGAGGAGATGGGTTATGGAGTGGCCGTTGATGTGGCCTCTCCCTTAAGTTAAGGGAGAGTGGGGGGAGGAATGGGCATCGACCGTTGATGGAGAACCCCCTCATCCAACGGCCCAGAATAAAGGAGAGAAATGGTATAAGTGGGTGAATGAGGAGGTGACACATGACGGCTTCAGGAATTGCCATGTGTCACTCCGAGAAAAATCCGCAACTAAATACAAAGAAAAATCAAAAAGAAATAATAAAAGAGGTTTGATCAAAAAGTGATCAACACGAATGTTACTCGTCTTGACGAGATCTACAACTTTTGTGAAGGGCCAAAAATCAAACGTGATCATCTGTACAAAAAATGTATTTTTGGGTGGTACCTTATAGGTTTAAAATACCATTTTTTTCCTTTTGCAATTTTTTTTATCATTTTTAAATAAGAGAAAAAATAAAACTAGAGAAAATATGAGAAGAATATTTACAATTTAATCTTTTTTTTGGATTTTTAATAATTGAGAAAATAAAAGGATAAAATATAGGGGTAAAACGGTCAATATGTACACTATACAAAAGGGCCCCAAAACCCAAGTTTTATACGAGCTCTGATCTTAATGAAATTGGTCTTGTTTCGAAGGTCTCTGAATGTATATTATTTTAAAAGTGAATAGACCTCAATCAGACACTGTATGAGAGAGATATGTGCATTTTAAGGTTCATGGTTTCAAACTTGGCTTGGGGTTTTATTGGTCAATTTTACAAGTTAATATTTTTTTGATATTTTTCTTTAATTAGTGTTGGTCATATATACACAATAGAGTTGGTCTTATTAGATTCAGAGTTAGTATAAAATATATACAAATAAGGTATTTTATCTAATATACAGGTGAACATTTAGAAGTGCATTTGGCTTCTTATTTAATGCAAATATGAGTGCTGAAATGCAGTTATTATGCTTGTGTGCATGAATGCTATTTATACAATATAAGGGGAAATATGCAGCTAATTACTTGGGAACAAAGCTCTATTTTCAACTTTTAGAGTGATGAATCACAGATTCATCAACCCCCTATACTTAAACCTTGCTCGTACCCGAGTAACTAAAATGAAATGCAAGAGTGAAATGATTTTGGATTCCATACCAAGGTCATGAACAAAAGTTGAAAATGGAGCTTGACTGTACCTTTGGATTAATTGTGTGGCGGAACCTTATTGGGATCTGAATTTAAGACCTAACAGACTTCAAGTTCCACAAGTCTTCTATTCAAGATGCCTCAACAGTCATGTCAGAACAAATCCTCAAACGTAAATTTCTGATGACTATGATTCTTGCTTGTACTGTGTAAGTGAAATGTAACTCTCCACATCAGAAATGGCTCAGAACCACCCTCCTCTAACAAGGTAACTCAAATAACCCGGTCCAATAACTCCTTCCTCGAGGAGCGGGGGTATTCCCTTCTAAGTTCAAGTGCGACCAGCTCAAGAGGAGGGGGTTGAGAAAAGAATGGATGATAGCCAGTGTAGCTACCTATCCCGGGATGCCAGACCAGTGTAGCCAAGTCATTCAGCTGCAGACTTCTTGCTAATATACATACTCCGACAGGCATTATTTTTTTGGCATGTCTACTTTTTTTTGGAGTTCTTGCATTTTTCTTTTTTCTTTTTTTCTTTGAAACTATATATAAGGTGCAGAATGTACATCAGGAGTTTTTCCTCTTGAGCCAGTAGAATATCCCTCTTTTGAAGCATTATTGCAACCCACAGCATCCTGTCCTCAGACTTCAACACCACCAAACTAGGTTGAGATGCACTACTGTTCCTAGAGGAGGACGGATGTTTCCACCCATGTGCTACTCCAAGCTAAAGGATTCTACTTCCTCACCACCTCATCAATGAAGAGCTACGTGGATTGTGCTTGTCCAAGTTAGGTCACTGTCTAAAACAATCATGCGTATGCATGAGATATTCTACTTAGACTAATCAAGATGACATGTGAACATAGACTTGCGGACTCAAAGAATTAAGTCACTTTACCTGAAAAATCTTAACTCCAGTTCCTATAAGGTTCCTCTGAAATTAGGTGGATTAAGGTCAAATCAAGTCCATCCTCAACATCTACTCATAACTTGGTTCAGAACCCACTAGCGTTTCACCTTGCATATGCAAGATATGCAGATGAGATGTAGCTGACATGCTATGAATGAAATGCAAGATTTTTTTTGACATGCAAGGATGATATGCAAGAGTAAATAAGAAGCCATTATTTTGTTTTATTTTCTATATACAACAATTTTTATTATTTACAACACTTTTTAATTTACACAATTTGTACATAATATACATAGTATACAGTTTTTTGGTATACATCCTATTTTACAACAATTTTTACAAAAGTATGTTTTACAAGAATTTTACAACTTTTTATACGAGTATTATACATATAGTACAATTTTTTTTCAATTTTTACCCACCCCGTAATTATTGCATAATATATACAAAAACACGCGAAAATACGTGAAAGTACGAGCTATGGGTAAAGTATATATGTAATATATACGTGCCCCCCTATACTTAGTGTGTGCTATGTCCTCAGAGCACGAAAAGCGATGAAAAAGACATAGTTCGGGCTAAGCGTAGGAGAGCTAAAATTAAAAAAAATGTATAGAATTCGTTCCGCCCCTATACTTAGGCTCTGGCAGCCTATGTGTAGAAGAAGATCAAAAATGGGGCGGACGAGGGAAAGAGGGAAAATGGATGAGTATATACATGGCGGGCATCGGTCCCCATATACTTAGGCTCTGGTCAGCCTAAGTATAGGACAAGAGTGAGTATGAGGACCGATGTGATATGGAGGATGTACAATGAATAGTGAAATAGACTCGGATCACTCTCCCCCCTATACTTAGGATCAGATTATCCTAAGTATAGTCATAAAGTGAAATGATATGGAGCCGGGGCGAGTGATTCGAATCACTAGGGAGGGAGGGATTAGAAAGTATATACAAGAAAGAAGTGAGAATATACAAGGATTAAGAAGGTTTGTGACGAACCTTCTTGCGGACGCGAGGAGGTGGATAATATACATATGTATCGCTGTCGGAATCATCCTCAGATGAATAATAGTGAGGTGTAGGGATCGTCCAACGAGGGTCGACACGCGGCTGCTTGCTTAGATAAGGCTTGAGAACAGACGAACTGAGCTCACTCATATAAATCACCTTATCCGAACCAGATGAGGACTCTTCCGAAAAATCCTTCTCCGGTGTGTTGAAGGAAACTTTCTTAGTCGGTTTTCTAGAACCTGAATCATTGAGAGGGAGATGAGAGAGAAGCGCCTTGAGAGGTTCGGGGGAGCACCTCGAGGAATCAATTCTCGACTTCCTCTCACTGGATAGCCGACTAGAAGAGGGAGCAAACATGTTTTTAGGTGGAGTCAATTTAGTCTTGGTTGTTTACTTTGAAGGTCCGGGATATGGTGTGGTGCTGACCATGGGTTCATCATCAGACGAGTCACCATATAGATTGTAATATTCCTGAAGGGTCAACACATGTCTCGGGAAGGTGCTAGTGGTCTGAGTTGGCATGGCATTATTGGGCTCTTGTGTCGGATCATCAAAATGGTCAAGGCAATCAACAAAGGTTGTATCCGACTTAATGATAGCTTATGGTCGTGAGTCCTCCTTAGAAGTTGACATGGTGGTGGCGCAAGCAGTTATTAAGTGGAGGTGTGGGGAGTCTCAGAACCAACGGTCGTCTGGGCAGTCGGTCTCTCAGGTGTAGCAGAGAGGTGGGACTCGTCTTCCTCTCAATGGTCACGACTGTCAGCGGATGTGCGGGTCACCTTAGAGTAAAGTGTATCAAAGAATGGGTGAGGTCGGAGTGCTCCCAATGCTGAAAAATCGATTTCCCGAGTCTCGCAATCTATAGTCACCTTAGCCAAGGCTAAGAACGGCTTTCCGAGAATAATCGGAGACTGGGTAAACTCTCCTCGGTGCTCGATGTCAATGATCGTGAAGTCCACTTGGAGTAGAGCACCTTGGAAAGTAATGATGACTGAAATATTTCCTCTAGACCGTTTGATGGATCGATCAGCCAGCTGAACGATCTCTCTAGACTTTTTGATTGGCCTGAGTTTGAGCTTGTCAAACACAGAGGTCGGGAGGATATTTATCGGAGAGTCATCATCGATTCTTGCATGGGTAAAGATAGTGTCCTTGATTTCACATTCAACCCTAGGCAATTGCTTCACTCTGCGGCTCTTGATCTTTCTCCCCATCACCAAGGAGGTGGCCATAGACACTATGTGTTTCTCAGTCCTTGTTCTCTTCGTACCTGACCTCTTGGGCATCAATTTACTCTTTACAAATCTCTCGAGGTCAGGGAAGTGATCTATGTCCTTTATTAAGGGAAGATTAAAAATCAAATCTTCATCGAGTGCTTTCCTTATGACAGGATCCAATTTTTTTAGGTCTTTTTCATTTTCAATTTTTATGTGGGTTTTTTGTTTTTCAATTTTTTTGGTGTTTTTGGTGGATGAATGATCACACTATGTATTGGAGGGTAAGTGGTTAGTAGAAGAGAGAGATAGAATGGACTCCATCTGTACAAACGGTGTGGGTTCCTTGATGCTTGCTTGGTTTTCAACATCATATCTACTTACTTCCTTCTCCATTTTCATACCCAGGCTGGCAGAAATTGAGTGCAATATGTTCATGACATCTCTCAACTCGTTACCACATGATTCATTTTTCTTGATAAGTCTAGAGATGTCACCCTCCACAAAATTCTCATGACAAATCATGGGAGAGTTATTCTCAATTGGAGGATATTGCTGAGATATTGGGTGCTCATACTCAACATACCTAGAATCTGGCATGTAACGCTGGGTCGAGTATGGACCATCTAGATGGCAAATATTGGTCGGAGCCTCATATGATGAAATGGGGACTGATAAGTCTATCTCATGAGTCAAATCTTGTGAATGTATAGGCTCTTCGAATGAAGGCTGGTTAATGGAAGCTTGATCACTAAAGTCAATCAAGTCTGGGAAATCATGATGTTCAAGCCTCTCTATTCGGGTTGTTCGATCGACCATGTTATGCCCTAAGTTCAAGTCGGGATGTGTATATGTGAATTGTGGTATAGTCCCTACTTGAGGTGAGAATGAAGTATGTGGGGGCATATAATTTTGCCAATCATTTGTCTCAGCAGTGGCTTGCTCTTCATTCGGTTCTTTGATTCCTGCAAGCTCTCGAGAGTAAGGACAGTCAGCCCAAGGTGGAAGTGGATCCGGAGTGTTCGAATATGAAGTGGGTGAGAAATGCGAAGAAGCGGAGAAGTCAGTCGAAGTTCTGACTTCATACTCGGGTTGAGGTGGAACCGACCACGGGTAAGGGTCTCCCGTGGATGGCAGAAGATACATGGAAGAAGGAGTAGGCAAAGATGAACGGTATATGGTCGAGGAGGAATGACCAGAGGTCACAGGGTATGGGGACCAATATCCCGACATCTTGAGGAGGAAAGGATGTAAGCAGAACGAGGTAGAAAATATTTAATTACACAAGACAACACACACGGATAGACACGAAGACAAACGCAAGAGCAAACCCTGAGTTCACACTCAACACGGTGAAGGACCCGAAACCGAGTCCGATTAGTCTTGTTGATAAGTGTGAATTTTCAGAAAAGTAGCAAAGGTTACGTGGCCTATAAGGGAGTCGGCTAAAAAGCCGAATGCGTCTCCCTTGTTTAACCTGTCGCCTAAGATACCTGCGCCCTTCCTTTCTTCGCTCCTATCCCAAGTTGTTGGATTCAAAGATCATGTCCCTATCTACCTGCAAGCAGGCGGAGGCTGACAAGGCTGGAACTTCACCCCGAAGGGTTACTAGCAGCTTGTCGCGGAGTACCGCTGGTTCACCCCTGACTACCTGTAAACAGGCGGAGGCTACTTGGTACTAGTCGACGAACCTAAAAATATTCAACTCGTGATATTTGCTAGGATCAGTTAAAACGTGATATGGAAGGCAGGGATTTGGGCTCTGCCATAAGGTATTCACACACACTCAAGTACCCTCACTCAGCCTGAAAACAAGGTCGGGGTTACTCTCCCGCAAACAAGGGTTAATTTTAGTTAATTTTTTTCAATTCAATTAGCAGTCCCGATTTTAAAGATTAGTTGTCACTGATATTAATCCACACAAGCAATCACGTCTACCGTCCAGTCCCAATTCCTTTATCTTAGGTTAGAAAACCGAGAGAGAGAGAGAGAGAATCAGAAAAAGCCGATGCAATCAAGAAAATGATGATGAATGCTTGAGTAAGAAGACTTACAGTACCTGCAGCTCTCTACAATGCGGGATGCAGTACTGAATTGAAATTTTTACACTAAATGAATGCAATCGCTGAAAAGTTGCTCCAAGATAGGCAGTTCTATTAGCGAGTGAAGCACATGTTCAATTTGACTAGATCTGCGGTCTAAGTGCGTTTTTAAGTAATGTGTGGTCCTAAAAGATTACGAGCACAAGCAAACTCTAGAGTGGCTCGACGAGCCTCTAGTGCAAGCCTATTCTAAAATTCAAACCACACAGCAGACGGGGACACGGTTCTACTATGTTTACACGCGCGAGAACCCAAATGGGAATCATTGTAAATGCAGACACTTTTTTTAAATTACAAAAATCTTTTTAACGTCCAACAACCGACTTGATCTACGAATCGTCGGCCTCCGATGCACTTTGAGATGCGTCGACTTCAAGAAAGCCGCTCCAAGTCCACCGGGCCCTCGCACAAAAAGATACAAACATGTTAGAGAGAGATTTATACAAAAATGGTCAGAAAAATAATTAAATAAAAAATGGATAATTACAAGATGGCTCGGGGGTCAGACTACCCGAGTTACTGGAAAACATAAATCAAATTTTCTAAAGTGATCATAAGCCGTTTGCCTCTTCGGCAATGGCGCCATTTGACGGGTCGCGGACCTACCCTTTTTATGTGTTGTCTAATAGACGAGTGCGTTGCAGTCGGATAGATCCGCGTCGATCAAAAATAACCGCACAAATCGATGAATCGTCGACTGACTTTAATATGCGGTTTTATGTTTATTTAACCTGGGCAAGCCACAGGGTCGACTCAAGGAGGCAAAGGAACAACTCGAGATCAAGTTAGATGGATTAGATTGCAGTTTTCCAAGTGGTTTTTTGGGTATTTTTTATGCAATAAAAAATTGCAGATGCACTAATGCGGATGAACTAGGTTTATTAAGAAAACGATCACTTAGCTAAATTAACTTTGATGTCAAATTGATTCAAATCGACCAAGTTATATTTTTTCTATAAACCTAATCCAATGATGAATGCAAAATGTATTTTTTTGGAATTTTTGGATTTAAAATGCATAAATGAAAAATACAAATTTTTTTGGGGTTTTTATGCAATTTTTCATGCAAAAGATATGCAAAAATGATAAAAAAATTACTGGAAGTGCAATATGATGAAATGAATCTACACTAATATTTTTGGAATTTTCTGTCATTTTGTGAATTTTTTATGATTTTTTTGCTGAAAACAGAGCGACTGTGGGTATTTAATTTCTAATAAATCCACGAAATCAGATTATCCAAAGATTGATTTATCTCAAGTAGATATTTCAATAAGGAATGTAGGAGAGTTCAAATTTCTCAAAAATATTACTCGTGGAATTAATTAAAAATCAATTACTTAAATCGCTAAGGAATTTATTTTATGCACAAGACAACTCTGAATTGGACGAAATTTGAACATTAATCAAAGCACACTTAGATGCATCATCTCAATTATTTCACAATTTTTGGAGTAATAAATGACTACGTGCGAATTTCAGAGCTTAAATAGGCAAAATATCACTGATTTTCAATCTCTTATTTTTAATAAACTATCAAATGCTCACAAAAATGCAAATAAATAGTCGCAAGATAAAGAATTAGTTGCTCTACACAATGCTATTTTTGATTGAATAAAATGATGCTATTTAAAAATCCAAATTAATGTTCAAATCCAGGGTGTCCGTGCAATACTGAACTGAAATTGAAAATGCAATAAAATATGCCTAAGGGCACTTTTGGAATTATAAAAACTTAGAAGGAAACTTTTGTAATTTTTTCAAAAAGATAAAAAAAGAAACCTTCTTCACGCTAGGGCACAAGACGTAAATGGGGATTGGGGGCGGCGGCTTGGCGGCACGATCGACAAGGGCGGTGGGCGCGCGACGCGCTTGGGCGGCGGTGGCCGCCTTACGCGCGTGGGGCAGGCGGATGGCAGCGTCGGGCGGAGGGTTGGGGCGGCGCGGTGCTCGAGGGGGCAGAGGGCGACGATCACGGGCGGGCGTGCGCGTTGTGCCGCGGAGGGAGCCGGCCACCGGCGGCTGCGCGAGGCGATGGCGGGCTGTGCGCCTGGGGGGCTCGCGGCGGCTACCGCGCAAGGCAGCGGTGGAACGTGGGGGAGGAGCTGGGGCGGCGATGGCGGGCCGTTGGGCGCGCGTCACATCGGTGGCTGCGATGGGGCGCGTGCGGCGGGCGGCGATGTTGGGTCGCTGGGCAGTACCACCGTAGTGAGGGCGGGACACCGGTGGCGCGCGCGCGTCGAGTACGCGGCGTCGATGGAGGACGGCAGTTTGTAGAGGCTTGGTGGCAGGCGGCTCCAGCAACCAGGGGCGGACGGCGGACTTGGAAGGCGGAGCTCGACCTGCTTGTTTTTTTATTATTTTTTTATTTTGTATTTTTTTGTGATTTTCTTTGTACAGGAAATGAAAATGTGATAATGATAATGGTGGTGATGATTTTTTATGTAATGGTTATGTTAGAAACGATTGTGGTGGATGAATAAAATGTGGATGATAAATGATGTTGTTTGGTGATGGAAATACAATGATGTTGGTGATGTAATTTTTGTGTGATGATGATAAAACGAGAAAGGAAATTTGTTAGATAAAAAAATTGACAAGAAAAGATAGAGTATTCTTACCTGTGTAGTTTGCCAGATTGTGGAGGAGTCGTGCTGCAACTCCGGTCGTAGCCTCAAGATGGGTGGCAGAGTCCTTTGAAGCTGGAGTAGCTTCCTGCGAGGGATGCCACGACAAAGTGGTTGAGACCACCTCGGATCTCGCTGTGTTCGGAGGACGTCGCTCGACGGTGATTCTCGGTAGCTGACACCTACAGATAGTCGGAGCTCTCTCTCTTTTTTCTCTCGAAAATGGTGGATAGGAATGAATGTGGGAGAGGGAGAGGATATAAAGAGGAGGAGGAGGAGGCGGTTGGAGAGGAGATGGAGAAGGTGGAGGAGATGGGTTATGGAGTGGTCGTTGATGTGGCCTCTCCCTTAAGTTAAGGGAGAGTGGGGGGAGGAATGGGCATCGGTCGTTGATGGAGAACCCCCTCATCCAACGGCCCAGAATAAAGGAGAGAAATGGTATAAGTGGGTGAATGAGGAGGCGACACATGGCAGCTTCAGGAGTTGCCACGTGTCGCTCTGAGAAAAATCCGCAACTAAATGAAAAGAAAAATCAAAAAGAAATAATAAAAGAGGTTAGATCAAAAAGTGATCAACACAAATGTTGCTCGTCTCGACGAGATCTACAACTTTCGTGAAGGGCCGAAAATCAAACGAGATCATCTGTACAAAAAATGTATTTTTGGGTGGTACCTTATAGGTATAAAATACCAGTTTTTCCTTTTGCAATTTTTTTGTCATTTTTAAATAAGAGAAAAAATAAAACTAGAGAAAATATGAGAAGAATATTTACAATTTAATCTATTTTTTTGGATTTTTAATAATTGAGAAAATAAAAGGATAAAATACAGGGTAAAACGGTCAATATATAGATTGTACAAAAGGGGTCCAAAATCCAAGTTTTGCATACGAGCTCTGATCTTAATGAAATTGGTCTTGTTTCGAAGGCCTCTGAATGTATATTACTTTAGAAGTGAGTAGACCTCAATCGGACACTGTATGAGAGAGATGTGCATTTTTAGGTTCATAGTTTCAAATTTGGCTTGGAGTTTTATTGGTCAATTTTACAAGTTTGTATATTTTTGATATTTTTCTTTTATAGTGTTAGTCATATATATACAATAGAGTTGGTCTTAGATTGGAGTTAGTATAAAATATATACAAATAAGGTATTTTATCTAATATACAGGTGAACATTTACAAGTGCATTTGGCTTCTTATTTAATGCAAATATGAGTGCTAAAATGCAGATATTATGCTTGTGTGCATGAATGCTATTTATACAATATAAGGGGAAATATGCAGCTAATTACTCGGGAACAAAGCTCTATTTTCAACTTTTAGAGCGATGAATCACAGATTCATCAGTACCTCGCAAAAAATAAAAGAGAGGATGTAAAAGAGTGACTCAAAAAATAATGAAACAAATAGAAAATAAATGCTGAAATAAATGCAAGAAAAAATGAAATTTACAATGGAAAATTCGAGGGTCAAACTACCCGAATGTGGAAAACCGAACGAAAATTTTCAAGACAGAAATCTAAGCCATTTGCTTCCCCGGCAACAACGCCATCTGACGAGTCCGAAATCCGCTATGTTAAGAAGATAATGATTTTATGATCGTACGTAAAAATAATATGATTTATCGTTTCGTTGTAGGCGGCAATCGGAATCGGTCAAGAAAATAACCACACAATATATTTATCGATTTTAATGAATGTAGTTTTATATTTATTTTACTTGGGCAAATCCCAAGGTCGAACATAAGGAGGCAAAGGAACAACCTAGAATTATATCTATCAAAATTCGTATGCGATTTTCGAGGCGCTCTTTTTTTGTAATTTTTAATGCAATCAAGGATGCAAATGCAATTTTGGCCTATTTTAGAGACTAGAATGTAAATTATGCTCAAACGATGTCCGAAAAATATGACACTTGGTCGAGACGCAAATTATGATGAAATGAATGCACCGTATTTTTTTTTGAAATTTTTGGATGCAATATGATTTTTTATGAATTTTTAAATGCAAACAAAATGAATTTCAATATTTAATTATAATAAATATTAATCCTAATTATTTTCAAGGAACAAAACTATCCAAGGTCTATCACTAAGTGATTGATCTCAGAAAAATCCTAAACCTTGAAAATACTAGTTTCAATACCTGTTAAAAATCAAACACTGAAATATACAAAATGATTTTTACAGGGAAAACTATGCATGCAAATTCAATTCTTTTTGGGCACGATGTCAAGCACAGTTAACTCTACAATATGTGATTTTTAGGGAATTTTTAGAGCAACGGTTAATCAAATAAAAATTTCAGAGCACAAGATGGACAAAAGAGACAATTTTCCACAGAATAATTAATTATTAATTAACCATCAATCACAAAAATATCCACAATATGTCAAAAAAAGCCGCTTCAAGTTCACCGGGTACCTCGCACGAAAAATAGAAGATCGAAAATTAGAGAGAGGTTCACAGAAAAATATAAACAAATAAAAGAAATAATAATGCTGAAAATGAAAGGAAAATGGAGAAATAATTACAAGAAAATCGGGGTCAGACTACCCGAGGATGGAACACCTAAAAACTTGATTTTATTAGAAACAATCTAAGTCATGCCTCTCTGGCAACGACGCCATTTGATGAATCGAGAAAACTGCCCTCTTAATTCCATCGGATTGACATTTCAAAATTTGTTTCGTTGTAGGCAAATAATTTTACGATTGATCAAAAATCATAAATTTAATTAATGTTAAATTAAAGCGAGCGGTCAATTTTTTTACTTGGTAAGTTCTAAGATCGAACTCAGGGAGGCAACTATCTCCTTAGGTTGGTTAAAAGTCGTTCTCGAGTTTAGGCTTTCAAAGAGGAAGTTTTTTAGTATTTTTAGATGCAATAAATGTGTGATATACAGGGCAAAGTTTGGGGACTAAAATGTAATTTCAATCAAATGAATTCTAAAAATCCTCAAACTTGGCCAGAATGTGAAATATGATGAAATTAGACTACTATTTACTTTTTGGAATTTTTGGATGCAAAATGAATATTCTGCGATTAAATAAATGCAAACAATGAGATTTTCACTAATTAATTATAATAAATATTAAATCTACTTATTTTTAGGAAATAAATTTATCAAAGATATATCATAGGTGATCTATCTCAGAAAAATCCTAAACCCTAAAAATGTTGGATTTAATACCTCTTAAAAATTAACTAATGAAACACACAAAATAATTTTTATTGAAGAAATTATGCATGCAAATGCAATTCTTTTCAGGCATAATGCTAAATACAATTATTTATACTATTCCTAAATTTTTGGCGATTTTTGGATATGTGGTTAATTTATGAATTTCTAAATCCAGATTGGGTAAAACATGAAATTTGCCACACGAAAATTAATCACTAATTGACTATAGAGAGTAAAAATATTATGAGCATACAAAATGTAAAGAATTAATTGTAAAACAGAGTGCTATTTTAATAATAAAAATTATGTAAGAATACAGTTCAAACTAAATAAAGAACACAGGGTTCTAAATGCAATAACATAAAATAAAATAAACAGAAAAATTCGTGCACAAGGGCACGGATGTAATTACCTAACCCTTGGAGCCTATGTATGTAATTTTTCTACACGCGCTCATGTTTCCTTATTTTTAGATCTGGATATGATAACGAGGTTCTTCAGGGGCTCTTATTGCAAATTTCCCACACGTGACCCTTGGGTATTTGGACCTTGGCGTGAATACAGGGATCTGCAAGGGTAGTGCGCGCAATTCTTCCATTTATCACATCCACAACATGTGGGCAAAACTGCCAGGGATGCAATTGGGATTCCGTAGACCCAGTGGGTCTCTTCGTAATTTATCCAAGAAGGCGGTGTGAAGCACATGAGGTGTTGCACCCCTTTCTTCTTCTTTGATGGGCACAAGGTGAAGGGCAGAAGCTTTCTGCGGGGGCTCTAGGCGAGGGTATGTGGCAGGCGTGCATGACCGTAGGTGGTTGCAGGCTGGCGAAGGCAGTTGCGAGCGGTGGTGGAGGGAAGTCCGCGGAGCGGCTGGAGAGATCGCTTCGGCTGACACATGGTTGAGGAAGGGTGCTGCAATGTGGTTGGTCGGAGAGTCCTTGGGGAGCATAGAGAAGGTCGGATGGAGGCTGAGAGCAACGCCTCCTAGAGCTTGAGTCACGGACGATTGGGTATGGCTAGGAGGCACGTGATGGTTGCAGGAGCTGCAGCTGGAGATGCGCGCGTAGGCGGACGACGTGAGAAGTGGCGTGGTGGTCGCAGGTGGCTTGGGGAAGAAGGATAAAGGTGCGGACTCCGAAGCAGGTGGCAAGGTGTTGTAGTGGGCTATGTGCGACGGCGAGCGGGAGCCCCACTGTTGGAGGCGATAGGAGGAATAGAGAATTTTGGTGAAAACATAGGAAGTAAGGGAATGGGTGTTTGCCTGGAGGTTGAAGAAGATAAGTTCCTCTTCCGCCTCGCTTCAAGAGGTCGGCGAACCTCGAAGCTCTATTCCTAGATTGGATCATCGTCGGAGTTGGGTTCGCTATCACCGACCCAACTCCAGGCTCCCTCTCTTTCTGACGGTAATGGCGGATGCTCTCGCTTGGAGGGGTCGATGGATCTTATATAGAGAGGAGGGAGAGGGGATAAGGCGGAGAGTGGGGAAGTAGTTGTGCAACGGGCAGTGACGAGATAAGGAGAAGGAGGGAGACCAGAGGTTGCGCGAGTGGAAGTTAGGAGTTGGCGGAGAAGATGGAGGGCAGGTTCTGTCGTTGGAGAAGGAAGGAGGGAGAGGTCCTTACGTGCAAGGCACGTGAGGTCCTCCTTTTTTAATTATTATTTTTATTATTTTTCTTTTTTTAGTCCTATTTTTTTAAATAATAAATGAAATAAAAAGGGTTAAAAAATGAGTGACACGTGGTGGCTCCAAGAGCTTCCAGCTATCAACTCCATAAAATTCGGAAAACAAAAATACAAGAAAAATAACAAACAACCTTGGATCGAAAAGTGCTCAACGTAAAAATTACTTGTGTCGATGAGATCTACAACTTTCATGGAGAGATTAAGAACAAAAGAGGTCATCTATGCAAAACGATATTTTTAAGGTACTCTATGTATATAAAATACTTTGAGT
The DNA here is from genome assembly GCA_037367405.1 of Ottelia alismoides. Lineage (NCBI taxonomy): Eukaryota > Viridiplantae > Streptophyta > Magnoliopsida > Alismatales > Hydrocharitaceae > Ottelia > Ottelia alismoides. The sequence continues at coordinate 72,363 of JAZKJV010008789.1, read as the reverse complement.
TTTAGGTTTTGTAATCTTTTTAGTGATTTTAATCGAGAGAGAAATCGAGAAAATAATGATAAAATCAAAGATAAATATTTACACATTAATTTTTTAGTTTTTTAATAAAGAAGAAAGTAGGAAAATAAAATAAAGAAGAGAATGTGAGATATTTATACAGACTCGCAAAGGACACTCAGACTCGGTCAGTTTCTTTGATTCCATTCTTATTTTAAATTTGGATTTTTGTGGATTTTATTAAAACTTTCATCAAAGAATATAGATGAATAATAAATAAGCAAAAAAGATTAATTATGTACATAAAATAATAGGTCAAAATCTGGTGAAACTTAAAACACGCAAAAGAGACCCAAAATCCAACTTTCACATACGAGATCTGATTTTTATGAATTTGGTCTTGTTTTGAAGGTCTTTGAATATATATTACTTTAAAAGTGAGTAGACTTAAATCAAACACTGTATGAGGACAATCTGAGCATTTTAGTCTGTCTGATCTGAAATTGGAATTTTGTCTCTCGAGGTAATTATTTAAGTTAGTATTTTTTATATTTTTCATTTAATCTTGTCAGTAATATGTACGCATTGGAGGTTGTTTGAGGTCAATTAGAGTTAGCATGAATTAGTTAAAAATGCATGAATTTGTGTGCAAATGTGGATATGATTATGATTGCAATTATGAGTATTAAAATGTAAATATTAATTTTACATGCATGAATGATAAAAATATAGAATAAATGATGAAATGCAGCTAATTACTCGGGAATAAACTCTATTTTCATCTTTTAGTATGATGAATCGGATTCATCACATGCCCCAACATGATACCCTCCTTGACCATAAAATGACTCTTTTCCCAAGAGAGTACCAGATTCGCCTCTCTACACCTCTGAAGAACTCGGTCCAAGTGCACTAAACAAAAATCAAATGAATCACCATGGACCGAGAAATCATCCATGAAAACCTCAAGGAAATCCCCATCCATCTTGACAAACACACCAATTATGCACCGCTGAAAAGTACATGGGGCATTGCATAACCTAAAAGGCATGCTTTTAAATGCATATGTGCCAAAAGGACATGTAAAGGTGGTCTTTTCATGTTCTTCAGGGGTGATTGCTACTAGATTGTGGCCTGAGTACCTGTCAAGAAAACATAAGAACTCTTTTTGAGATAATCTCTCCAAATTTTGATCAATAAAAGGCAAGGAAAAGTGATCTTTCTTGGTCATAGCATTCACGCGCCTATAATCGACACCGACATGCCACGACGTGGGTACTCGTGTCGCAATCTCAACTCATTCTTCATTGGTCACCATTCGAATTCCCGACTTCTTCGGGACAACATGTAAAGGAGCCACCCATTTGGAGTCAGATATAGGGTAAATAAAGCCCGCTCCACACCATTTTTCTATTTCTTTCCTAACAACTTTTCGTAGATTTGGATTAAGCCTCCTTTGAAACTCACGGGAAGCTCTAGCATTTTCCTCAACAAAATGTGGTGTGAACAGAGTGTAGGGTTTATACCCATGAGATCCAACACAGTCCAACCTATAGACTTACGGTTCTTCTCTAGCACTTCTAACTAATTAGCTTCTTACTCTCTAGTCAACCTAGAACTAATGATGACAACAAAATCATTCTTTGGTCCCGTAAGGAAAGTGTACTTGAGTTTAGGAGGTAGTGGTTTCAACTCTAGCAAGGATGAATCATCAGGTGTGTCAGGTTGAACCACCATTGAATCTAGATTTGTGCTACATAGTGGAGATGGCTCAATTGTATTGTTGTCCACCAACTATACTGAAGAATCAGGAGTCAGATTGCCAAAAATATACGGTAATTCGACCACAGACACGTCCAACTCAACATCTAATTCCCTTGATTGTTTCGAAGGAAGGGAAACTAACAAGTCCAAAGGGACTTCTGTGCCATCAAGGGAATAGGGAGATGCATACTTCAAGAATTCTGGTAATGTATCAATAAATGCTATGTGTACATTGTCCTCAACAGATGAGAGTATCACATTATGTATTGTTGGGTTTTGTGCCCAAATTCCAACTGTGTAGACTACATCGCAGTTTGCCTCGGAGAATGAAGAGTAATTTGTGCTTGACTCAGAATCCGGTCACTACCATTCTGTCTGCTTCATCTATAATTCCACGTCTCCGCCTGGAGAATGGAACTTCATTATCTATGTCTGATAATCAAATGATGCTCCAACAATCCTAAGGAAAGGCCGCCCAAGGATAATCTGTGAATCTCTCCAATGATGAGAGATATCCATTTCGAGGACCGTGAAGTCCACCTTATAATTTTATCCCTCAATTGAGTAATGACATTCTTGATCTCACCCTTATCCTTTTTCATTGATTTATTTGCAAACTGAAGTATTGCTCTAGATTTACGTAAAGGACCCAACTTCAGTTTCTCATAAAAGGCAAAGGATAATAAATTGATCGAAGGACCATTATCCAGTCAAGTGTGTGCAAACATTATATCATCGATATGATTCACCACATAATGTGCACCTCGGTCTCTTTTCTTCTGTGGCAATTTCTGGTTCTTGAGATAAAAAGTAGTGGCAACCAAAAGAATATGTATCTTGATGTAATTGTTTGTTTTTTTCCTGCTACATCTGCTTGGTGTGCATCTCACCTTCAGATATTTTTGAAATGCAGGGTGACTAGCCACATACACATCAAATGTCACTTTTACCATGATATTATATCTACAAAATCGTGCGATATCTGGATCGTCTTTTTGAATCTTATTAATGATGCGCTTTCCTATCGTAAGAGCGCAGGGGAAAGGGATAGGCAAAGAATGAAGTGAAGACTCAGATTCATAAACAGAAACATGCTCTTGATTATTATTAGAAACTAAAATTTTCAAACATGAATCTTTTACAATTGGAATAACAATTGGATTGTCTACTTTAGGACATGGAATGTCTGCTGGATGTGCGTTCTCCTTGTCCAAAGATGCAAGGTCCTTTCTAGACTTTGAATCTAACATGTGTTGCTCCGCTCTTGTACTCCTCCTCAATCTTCTTCTAGAAGTACTTGCTCTCTCGTGAAGATGTCTGACATCATCATCCTCTGAAGTCTCCTCAAGCTGAGCTTCAGAGTCGGTCCTATCCATGCCATTAGCTCGATCAGGTACGACCACGGTTTGTCCGCTCTTGAGAGACATATGATGAACATAATCAACGGATAGATTCTCGTGTTCATATTTGTGAAAATATGAATAGTATACCTGATCCATAGAAGGATGTTGATGTTTCTTGTTCAGGCTATTGGGATTAGCCTGAACCTGGGCTAGAATGGATGTAGAGGGGATATTGCGCTCATCATGTAGACAGGAAAAATGGTTTAAATTAACCCTCAAATCATGTACTTCGTTCCTGTAGGAACGCAACTCATCCAAAATTTTTCATTGAAAATCCATTTGATCTAATGATGAATGTTGTTGTTGTGAAGAAGAATGATACGGAGAACGTGAATATTGGCCCTGATGACCATAAGAATTATGATGTTGGGTACGATTCTGTGTATGTGGGACTTTTTGGCCCACCTGATTTGTCTGTTGATGCCCGAATTGCTTTTGCTGCCTCGTTGCCTGATAAGGAATGGCTCTTGAGCTTTGTGGCGCAAGAATAGGTGTAGGAGTAAATGATGTGTTGAATTTATCCTCGAAACCTCCCTATCTAGCAGGGTCATTGGTGTACCAAACACCATTTACCTCCCACACCTGGGAAGGCTCCTCGGTAGTTGCCTTTACAGACAGTGGCTGTTGTTGACAAGGATGAGCTAAAGTTTGCTCCTCATTCCATTATTGTAATGACCATGACACTTGTTGCTCCTGAATGTGATAAACACGGTATATGGGAGCAACAGATGTAGTCACGACAGGTACCCTCATCTTGGATACCTTCTCAGAAAGCTCTGCCATCTGCTTAGGCAGTTTGGACAAGTTACTGTCCAATTCGTTCATCCGCCTATCTATCCTTTCAACTACTATAAGTTTATCTGCTATTAATCCCATATAAAAAGGATTTATTGTAGCCTTCAAAGCGTATTAAGGGTCTCTAACTGAGATCTACTAGCGGTATGTGCTCTACTTGTTCCAGCCATTCGCTCGACCACCTTCCAGATGGTGTCCACTCCTCTTGATGTGTAACTGCCTCCATAAGCAGCACTCACCAAACCATGTACCTCAGGGTGTAGACCGCAATATACAGACTGAACTAGGATAGTAGTCTCTAAGCCATGACAAGGACACTTCTGTAAGAGTTCTTTGAATCTCTCCCGTGAATCACACAAGGCTTCATTAGGAAGTTGGGAAAAGTCGTGATGCTAGAATGCATCAAGTTTGTTCTACTCAAAGGGTAGAACTTCTTCATTAATAAATCCTTAAATTTAGCAAAAGTGGTTACATCTACCCCCAGGTTCTTCATCCAGTAATCGGCCTTATCCTTTTAGGCAAATGGAAGGGCTTTGAGCCTTATGCTTGGTTAACCCTAGGATGCTTAAGGTTAGAACAGACCAACTCAAAGTCCCTACGGAATGCATATGGTTCCTCATGAGCATTCCCTTGAAAATGGCATAGAAAACTAAGGAATTGCGGCTTCAACTCATATTCTACTTCAAGATCAGTTGGGTTCAACCAATTTCTCATCTGAAACTACCCAGGATTATAAGCCACATCCATAGGTCTATCATAACCAAGATGTAACTGGCCAAGTTGTGCTCTCATAAGTGCTTGATTCCGTTCAGATTCGACTAACCTGGCTAATACTGCATGCATTAGGTCTTCTCGCTCTTCCTCCTCCCCATTCCATTTTGTCTTTTGGGAGGCATCTTTAATGTGTCTTCGACACCTTCATCAAAGAAAGGGTAGGAATGCGATCTAGACGAAGTTAACGAAATTATGTCTATCTCACCAAGGCAATGATCTTCCTCAGTGAGAAAAGAATAAGGAAAGGGATTGGTCGAGATGTAACCTCCCCCAGGAATGAATCATGGTATTCCAATTCAGAAAAAAGGATTATTTTTGAACTAGGATGGTCCAGTAAAAGGAGAAGAAGGAGATTGTATCGATGAAGATATTATAGTTGGGTGGTTTAGTGAAAATCTCGCAAAGTCCGAGCAAATATCCGACTAATTATCCATCTTCGATTTCAAAAGATAAGGAATTTGAGCATGCTAGATTTCAAAAGAACCTAATTTTACTGGGCACGCAAATGTGCAGAGTGACTCACACAAGACAATAGATCCAAACCCTGGTTAATTCACCAACTCAACACTGAAGGACGAGATGATGGCCATATTATCTTGTCAAATTTTAATTGGTGATTAAATACAAATCTTGTCAAAGTTACGAGCTGTTTGGAACCTAAATTTCCTTACAAACTATCCCGATTCATATGACTAGTTGCATCCACTCTCATCCAGTATAGAGGTAAGTCGGATCATATAAATACAACTACCCATAGAGGATCGGGCCTTGCGCGGTGTCCTCTAAACCCTCCACTCTGCTAAGTAAATCCAGACTGTTTACCAGCTACCCTTAGATCCTCACTAAAAAGCGACTAATCATTTTTATGAAACAAATAGTTCATATGAAAAAGCGCATGGCTCTATCCTAATGTCGTCCCTCTCTCACAAAATGTACTTGCAAACAATGCGGGTTTTACCGCCCGAAAAACAAGGTTGATTTTATTCTATTTTTTAAGTCAACTTGCATCAATTCAGTCCTGATTTTAAGAGATTTGGTTATCACTTGAATTTAAGTGACCACAGTCATCATCTAACATACAATCATTTTTCCTTTATTCCTTAAGTTGATGAAAACTGAGGGAGAAATTGAGAATGCAATCGAAAATCAATGATGCATGCAGTCGTTAGAGATACTTCATTGCTTCCTTGTACTCTCCATGTGGATGCAAAATAGAATTTTTTAAATCTAGCTATATGATGCAAGTCAAAAATCCGTACCTAAGCATCAGTTCTATTAGCGATGAAGAAATCAGTTTATTTGACTAAATAGAACATATGTTATGTGCATCTATGTATCTCCTAAGATTTTTGCAATCGTGAATCTTATGATATTTGTGAAGTGTGTCCTAAGTTACGAAATAGATCAAGCAATGAAATGACCTAACATATTTCTATTTGGCATAAAGCTTGAGTCTAAAATTCCACTCAAGTCGAGAACCACTCTTGACACAAAACACATACAAAAATAAATAAAGTAATAGAGGCCTTTGTTAACATGCGCGAGATCTCAATCGAGAACCACTGTAAATGGCAAAGGAATATATTTTAACTAAGCACTAATCTCTCAAATTACTTATATGTCACATAACTCTCCACCAAATTGCTCCAAGCTCCTTACCTCCACGGTTCTTCAAAAACAGTCAGCTCCACGGGTTTATCAGAAAAAAATATAGATTTATTAGAAATTTTGAGAGAGATTATAAAAATTAATTAAAAATATATCACAAGTACAAAACACAACATAGGAAAACAAGCTCAGAAATAATTAAACCAAAAATTCTGAATAAATATTTGCTCTTACAAAATAATCACAAATATGTCGCATCCCTGGCAACGACGTCGTCTAATTAACCGCTAAATGCATGTATTAATTTCGATCCGTTGTAGCACGAGCACTTAGCTTTTTATACAAAATCAAGAGGATTATCAATGACAAGATTCTCGGCTTAAATTTATAACATGGGAAGTCCAGGGTCGAACACAAAGATGCGAGAACTTTAGTGGTTAAATTTAGAGATCAAATAATTTAGATATCAATTTAGAGATTAATTACTTCGAGCGGATGCAAAACACACAATCAAGAAAGAATTCTAACACATTTTTTATGCAACTAAATTAAATGCAAACAAATGTGCACAAACAATATAATAGGAAAACAACACTTAAACAATCACGACAATTAACTTGGGTAAATGATGAAAATACCTTGAGTTAATTACTCAAGGAATCAATTAAGTAATAAGAGAAATCAGTCCCAAAAGCTTGTCTCATCTTATCTAACTCTCCACCCTACTGTTTTAATTTGCAATTAAATCTTTTAATGACCTAATAATGATTTAATTTAAATAACAGTAGATCGTTAAGATTCAAGATAATTGTATAGGTTCAAAAGTTCACTTAAAGTACCTTTTCAATATAATTTCATGAATTAATCAAGCACTTTAAACAAAGAACAATTGATGCGTGAATTTGAAATCAAAACCATCCATAAATATTGCTAAAAGATAGTGTCAAAAAAGCTTTAAACGATATCAAAATCACATTATTTGGATTTCATGATAGAAAGATATTCAACATAGAATATACGGTTACAAATGTGATAAAAACTTCCAAGTTTTATTCACTTAAGGACATACAGGGACTAATATGGAAATATATCAAGCTACAAGGGTTAATATATAAATTACATGCAACAGAAGGACTTATCTATAATTGTTGAAAAAATAAGGACGAGCCCTGCAATTTCTCCACTCGCTTGCGCAGAACACATGTTGGAATAAGCTTGGTCGGGGAGGTTCGTGCCATGCGTCAACATCTGGTGCTTCTCTGGTGGTCAGGAATTAGACCCGTATTGAGGTTGGGCTCTAAGCCAGTGGCCCGAACCGTTGCTTCAGATAACAACGGGGCTCAATCCTGACAGTCGGATTTCGCCTAATTCGTCAAGATCGGCAGTATTTGCTCTGCAAGTTCTTCCTCTCCTCCATGCACGACGGAGATGTGTATGGGCTCCGGGGAAGGCTATACTGCTCCTCTGTGTCCCTCCTGGTTGTCTGAAGGTCCAATCACCTCCATTGAATGTCGACGACGATAATGGTTGCTTAGAGAAGACGCGAAGATGTCAGAAGAGCTCAATTGATGAAGCATCATCGAAGAAGAAATAGGAGATCAGAGCTCACACTCATTTTCCGATTATTGAAGTCGTAGCGACCTGTAATGTTAGTCCAGATGACAGAAAAATACCATATGAACAGAATGAAGTGATTACGGGATGGAATGGAGGGCTACTCGAAGGTGGAGGATTGAGCCCTAATGTGTGTCCTCTTCATGTAGAAGAAGACATTAGATTAGAGTGATAACATATATGGGGAAATGGATTGAGGACGAGATATATCACACGGAGATAACATATGTATGGCAAAGGTGGACGATAGTTCGAATGAGTAAATTACTATGTATCAACTATGGATAAAATCCTAGAAACTATAATGCTAAAAAGATTAAATACTGACCTGAGATTTAAAGGTTGAAGAATAAGTGAATTAGGATTAAATCTTGAGCAGGAATAGCGAAGCTTGAAGCTCCGCAGTCTTCACTTGAAGTTCCTGGATATGGAACTGATATCAAATAGCCTCAAAATCGGGTTGTGGCTTGGCGATGAGGCTAAGGATCTCGTCGGAGGTGCACGCCGTCGTGGTGCTCAATCTGGACCTCGTACTATCACTGGAGGTTAGAGAGTCTAGGGTGCAGGTTAAGATGGCAGATAGCCGTCAACGGAGGCTGGTGGATGAGTATCTAAAGAGGTGATGACGAAGGTTATAAGAGGTTTTGATGGAAGTTTCAACCTCATTTATTGTTTGGTTGATTAGAGATAGGAAGAGATCAGAGGTAGGCAGGAGTTAGGATTGAATGGTTAAATGATTAGTGGAAGTTTTGAGGGAAGAAGTTGCGTAAGGAGGTAGGAGAAATTGGGAGAAGTTGCCATCGGATGAAAGGTTGCATCGTTTGGGAGTAGAGGGCTGGAGGATGAAGGCAATGCAGGATCCCTTGGATCATAAGATCCAATGGTCGAGAATGAGGTGCAGATCTTGGGCTGGCTATTGAGTCACAGCTCAATGAGCTAGGCTCGGGCTTGGCTCGATAAGGGATCGTGAGCTCGGCTCGTTAGGTTATTGAGCCAAGCTCGAGCTAGATTTTTGGGCTCGATAGCTTAACGAACCGAGCCCGAGGCGAGCCTTTCTCAGCTCGATAACACAATAAGGGGCTCGATAAGAAATACATATAATTTTTATATAATTATATATAATAAAAACCAATGGGAATAGTAAATGCAGAACCCTAACCAGTATCCCCTAATCCCTAGTTCCCTTCCCAACCATAACCCCCACCGCCTCCATTTCCCCATCTCGACAAAGCCACAAGGTCCACCCGAGCTTCTCTCGATCGACTCGCGTGTCGCGCCCGACACCCCCCTCACTCCATCAGTCCTCTCCTCCACCCGACCAATCGACTCCCTCAGCACTCTCCCTCTCCAGTCTCCCCTACGGCCCTATCCGACCCCCTCGGGCCTCAACCTTCTCCTCCAGAAGCTACGAAGTGCACCCGCAATCGCCGTACCCGACCCCCCTAGTCCTCCCCTCTACCCGTTGCGGCCCATGGTCGCCATCCCCAACCAACCTGCGCGCCTCCTTCCATCATGCCTTCATCCCCGACCAAGCCCTCTCCTCCACAACAGGTGTGTCGCCGCTTTTATTTCCATTACATCGAAAAGATCAATGCTTGGAGTCGATGTCATGTACCTAGAATCTTGATTCTTAATCTGATAATTAAATTTTGTTTTGCATTTCATCTTGCATTTTCTCTTAGGAGGTGAAGAATGAAGATTCGTGTCGAGGTTCTGCCGGTGTATGCATGCTGCTTGCCCTGATTGTGGGAGGAAGGAGGAAGAGATTTCTCATTTGTTATTTTGATGTCATTTTATGAAAGAAGTATTGAGGGTTGTGAGAGTCAACTGGTTGAAAGTTGTTGGATTGAATGAATTCAAGGAAGTTTTGGGACACAGTTAATGATCAAGGGTAGAAAGGGTGAAATCTTTGGCTGTCATTTAGACCCTTTTGTTAGTTTGTTTTGTCAAATAAGCTATGATGCTACAACTTACAAGAATATCCAGCATAGGGTGGCAGCCCTTGTTCTAAAAAATATCCAGCACAAGCAACAAAGAATATGTGACAAGATTGTTGGAAATAAAACACTATAGGTCTAAACAAATGCATAAAACATTTGACTAGCAATATTCAAAAAACATATTTATCAAGAAAACATATCCGTATACATTTGTGATTGCACGATTAATATTTGTGATTGGACTATATTATACTTGTAGTATTTTTGTATTGATACACATGCTATTGCATATCTTTTATTTGCCAATTTTTTTCAGGTACAACATATCCTGAGCATCAGATCTATCGCTTGACATGGATAAAGGAAAAGAAATGCAACAATATCAACCAATTGACTAAAATGCAGGTGATTTATAAATTTCTAAAACTCAACTCTCATTGGTTGCTCTTGAAGTATGTGTGTGTTCTAATAATTATTAATTTTTTTGGACTCTTTAGAAATAGTGCATAATGACAAACAATATGGAAATATGGAGAATCAAGAATCAAACGATCCTCTCGTAAATGATATCACTGAAAATCAATCAATTAGTAACAATGACAGTGATTTTCCTAGTGTTACAGTTGAAAAAAAAAGAGGAAAAAATATCTGAATTTTGGAGTGAAATAGTAGAGACCATAGAAAATGGAGTTCTCAAATCCAAATGTATTCATTGTGGTAAAATATTTTCTGATACTAAAATAGGTCCTACTAGTATACTTGGTAGACACTTGAAGTATAAATGCCCCATCAAGTTATGAACGAAGGGACAAAAGCTCTTGCAATTTGGGAAAAATGCAGCAGGAGAATCCTCCCTAACTGTTAAAAAAATTGATCAAATGCATTTTACAAGACCGGTAGTTAAAATGATTATAGATGCATAGTTGCCATTTTCTATTGTGGAAAGACATAGTTTCAGAAGGCTTATGTCTTACGTATGCCCTCAATATCTGCCATATTCTCGTCAAACTGCTAGGTTGGTGGATGCTATGAATGATTATGAAGAGTGAAAGATTGGCATAAAAAATAGTTCTCCACCATTAATAGTAGATTTAGCTTTAAATCTGATTTGTGGACATCAAATCAAAATAAGAGTTATTTGGCTTTGACAGCTCATTAGATTGATGATTCTTGGAAACTTCAAAAGAACATCAATGCATTTAAAGAAATGCCTCCAACTCACACATGGGACAGACTAGCTGATTTTATACATAACATTTTGAAAGATTGGTCTCTTGAGACGAAGGTTATGTGTATTACATTGGATAATTGTGAAAATAATGTCTTGGTGAGAAAACTAAAATATCTTATGCGGGAGAGTGGTGGCTTAATTTGTAATGGTTCATTATTCCATAACGATGTGCTGCTCATATTTTGAATCTAGGTGTCCAAGATGGATTGCGAAATATCATATCGGCTCTTGAAAAGATACGAGTGAGTGTCAAGTTTCTTAAATATTCACCATCGAGGCTTCGAATTTAGGCACATTGTTGATGATCAACAATTATGCACAAAATCGAAAGGGTTGGTTTTGGATTGCCCTAGGCGTTGGAATTCAACATACGAGATGTTGAAATCATCACTTTTATTCAAAAAAGCATTCATTGAATTGAAAGTTTGGGAGCCTTCTTATACTGATCTAGCAGAGCTGATTGAATGGTTAAATGCAGAAGCCATTTGTGATTTATTAGAGGTCTTTTATGATGCAATACATGTATTTTCTGGTGTTCAGTATCCCACCTCTAACAATATTTTGTTCCACATTGCTAATGTTAATGAAACACTGATGAGTACAGAAGTTGAGCTATTTCCTCTTCCATCAATGTTAGAGGACATGCGAATAAAATTCCGTAATTATTGAGGAGATTGTGATGCTTTCAATTTGATCTGCATTGCTGCAATCCTAGATCCAAGAGGGAAAACAATGCAGTTAGAATATATTTTTGATCTCTTGTATAAGGATATGGATATAGAGTTACAACTCCGTAAGATTTATGATACATGTCATGACGTTTTCAAGTTTTATGAGAAGGCACATATGGATCATAATTCGAAGGATTCCTGTCGAGATCAATCAGAGGAAAAAGAAAAGAGTTCGAATTTTAGTGCAAGAGATAAACATCGTCAATTCCTTTCTTCCCTCAATAAGAATCGAGGTGCACAAAAAGAAAGAATGTCGGAACTTGACATTTACTTGAAAGAAGGATGTTGTGAAGATAGTGATACATTTAATATCTAAAATTGGTGGAAGGTAAATTCTGGAAAATATCTCATTCTTTCAAAGATGGCAAAGGACATACTTGCAGTTCTAGTGACTACAGTTGCTTCAGAATCATCATTTAATACTGGAGGCCGTGTGATTTCTGATAATAGGAGCTCTTTTTATGCTGCCACAATTGAAAGTTAGCTTTGTTGTGGAGATTGGCTGAAACAAGAATTCAAAGATGGACACATATTGGTGGTATGTTTAGAACGTTTCTTTTCTTACAATGTAATGCTTATATGTTCTTGCATATATATGTCATTACTTACTATTATTTCTTTTGTAGACTAATGTTATTGGAGAGTAAAATATAATTGAAGTTGTTTCCACAAAAATTGATGATTAGCCATTGGTATGTAATAATGAACTGTATCAATGTATCATGTCATCTTTGTTACTTCGTTAACATATAGCTCAACAATGATATTTACATAAATTATTTTTTTAATGCAGGAATCAACTATTTTGGAAGTCTATCATTTTGGAAGAGTTCAGCGACTAGAACAAGACATATCAACTATTTCATAAGATTGTCATTTTGACTTGATGTTGAGGCGATTCAATTGAACCTAATATTTTCGTTTTACTTTTCAGAACTTCTATTTGTGAAACTGTAATGATGTTTATTTTTGCTTGTATTAATTTTGCAACATTGTGAATGGTAGACTATCTATGTGTCTGTGTGGTTTTATGGAGGGAATCTAATACTTAGTTTTAGCTTGTTTGCATCAACGTCTCCAAAGAAGATTCCTAAAAAAAGAGTATTGCAATTTATTTTGGTTCTTATAGCCTATTGTCTCCAAATAAGTTATAGTGATTTATAGCATGCCTTTTGTCTGGAGTCTGGAGAGTGATTGAAGATCTACCGTGAAATCAAATTCACATTCATCTTTGGTGTTACAGGAACTTCGTTGCAATTTTATCTTGTGTCTTTTCTCTGTTTTTTTTGTGTTTAAATCTAGTTGAGAACAACTTCTCTTTAAGAGGTGTTTCCCATGTAATTGTTAATTTCTTTCACATTTTGAGTTATATGCATTGCATAAAATAATATGGATATACTTAAAAAATTGGTAATTTTTCTTTTTTTATAAGCAGATGGAATGTTACATTATATATCACAATTAAGCTACTATGAACAACTTGGATAATGGCCTATTGGTAAGGAACTTAGAATTCATAGTAGAGGTTATGGGTTCAAGCTTATGCAATGCACTTTTCCACCAAAAAACACTCATTTTTCTTAACGAGCCTAACTTTGGCTCAAGCCCAAACCTGGTTCGATAAGGAGCTCGAGCTCGATAAGTGACTCGGCTCGAGCCTTATCGAACTCGAGTTGGCTCGATAAGAGGCTCGAGCCAGTCGAGCCCGATCCCTAGCTAGTTCGTTGGGCTCGATCGAGCTCGAGCTTGAGCCCGAGTTCAACCAAGCTTATCAAGCTCTCGAGCCCTAGCTAGGGTCTGGCTCAGCTCATTCGGTTCGATAACCACCCCTACGCAGATCAGTGGCTGGATTCGCATGATGAAAGATAGATCAAATGGTGGGGAATCAAGCGCTAGGGGACAGTCACGATTTGTCTGATCATGAAGCGATCAGACAATTTACAAGAGAGGCGGGTGGCAACACCAGAGCGGACCATACGACGTGATATAAAGGTGCCACATGGCCCAATAAAAATTGAAGAAAATTGATAAATAAAAAATCCAGAAAAAATAGGTAGATGATGAATTAGAAAAAGTCATAAACATGAAAGTAAGATCTACAACTTTCATGTGGAAGTCAAAGGGATCGGAATTCATCTATACATAGTGAAAATTTTAAATACTATTAAAAATCATATAAAACAATTTTATTTATTTTTTCTTTTGATTATTTTTTGTATTTTTATTTTATTTAATGTTAATTTATTTATACACAATTTTGTTTTAATTTTTTTATTTGATTTTTATTAAGAAATAAATACATAAAATACTATACCATATTGATATATAATAATTAGTGTTAACTATTTACAATACATTATTTAGTAATTAGGGTTGACTAGCCAATGAATCTTGTGATTAACTTAAGCAAGAGAGTTAACAATGGAAATTAATGATGATAAATATGGAATTTATCAATAAGTTCATAGGATTCTCTTATATATAGGAGAATCATGTTGGGTAAATTACCTAAAGAAAAAAGAATATATAAAAGAATAAAAATATAACTAATATCTCAACTTTAAATAATTGATCAAAGATTACAACCGATCTCATTATTTAAATAAAAATGACATTACAACAAACTCGATTGGACATAAATAGATTTAATCAAACCCTAATTAGACTCTAATTATCAGAAGAGAAACAAAAATCTAATTTGGTGGATGAACATTTTTAATGGAGCCCTGATTTCTCATTTCACACTACATCTGCTCTCGACCACTTTGAAAAACTAATCTCCTAATGAGTGGGTTGATCTTTAGGTGCGGTATCAAAGAATCTGTGCTAAATTTGTTGAGTAATTTGCTCTAATTTTATATCTTTCATACTTAATTCAACATTACATTTGTAATTATTTTAGATTGAGGGGCACATCCACAATTTTCCTACCCATTCACTTAAATAAAATCCCACCCATATGCACAATCCTTTAATCTTGGTGGGAGGAGTTTCTTGTAATATTTTCAAATCAACCCCATATCCATCTTTTTAGGGATCGGATTTCTCTATGGGGAAGACTTTCTCAACAAAGCTAGGGTTTTACGTTTCTTTATCCATCGGCGGTGTCGACGAAAGCTCGAATGACCGTCACACCAGTGTCTAGGAGGGTAGAACTCCGAAAGGATGAGGTAGTAGCTGTCGTTGGACTTCTCGTGATGGCTCTTGTCACACCTTGGTTAGCGTTGGGTTGTGCTAAAGAGGGTCTTATGCACGAGGTGGAAACTCATACTATTGCTGCTCTCACATCAACGTGCCTTGCATGGAGGTAGTTAGTTGTGGTCAAGGACGAATTTAAGGGGGGGCAAGGAGGGGCAAGTGCCCCCCCCCTAAACTTTGGGATTAATATATGTATATGTAACTTTTTTCCTATAGATTTTTAAGGTAAAAATAATCATAATATTTCATAATTATAATGCCTCATTTGGATTTTTTGAGGGTAAAACTCGTACATGCCCCCTTCAAATTTTTAGAAAAAAATCAATAATTTTTACCAATAGATAATAGGGAAATTTACACCAATAATCCTGAGTAATATCGTAATTACCCCAGAAACATTCTATAATCACAAACCTAGGACCCTAAATTAATGCTCCATTTTACATCCATAACCTTATGTTATTTTAGTTCATTAATTCAACCATACGAGTGAGTTAATCTAATGGATCCACGATCTAATGGCTGGATTAAGAAAAAACGGAAAAAAAAACTTGTCTCCTTTTTCTCTTCAGAAGCAGGAGACTCAAGTTAGTTTCTCTTTCTATGAAGGAAGGCATGTCATGCCACGAGCTCCACAACTGGAGCTTCCCGGCCCTTGTGGGTGCCTTCGTCGATGTTGACGTCGCCCACCTCATCATCCTCGCCCCTCCTCTTCCACGGCCCCCACCTCGCATCGCCTCCATCCACTCTTTTGTCGCCGTCCATCACCCCTTCCTCGCCTGTTGGACCTGCCTTAACAACCTTCCTTGCGACGTTGCTCACCTAAATATCAGATTTTACGAGGGTGGTGATTGTGGATTCGCCAAAATCCGTATAATGAATCTAAAATAATTACAATACTTGAATATAACTTAATTTTTAAAAAAGATATAAATATCATTCACAAAAAATCCTGACATTGTGAAACATATATGATACCAACTTATGTAAAATTGAATAAAAAGATATAGTTGATTGAAAAATAAGTTCAAATTTGACTATTACCATATAATGAGTAAGTTGAAAATTGATGAAAAATATACATGACAACTATAGACATAATTTGTCCATAACAATTGATGTTAAACACTAAATATGATTGTACTATAGCTGATAAATATATTTTTTTAAAACCTCGTGCCCCCTCCTAAAAAATGTTCTGGCTCCGTCCCTGGTTGTGGTGATGTGTTGGGAAGATGATAGTCGTGAGACAGTGGTGGTGCAGTATATGGGGGTCGACTGGCGGTAGTAGCATGAAGTGGTAGAGGTGATCGGAGGGTAGGGTTGCTAGAATGAGGGTCTTAGGGGGTCGAAATGACATTTGGGTGGCAGAGGGGGTGGTTACAAGGTTGGCATCCTTGGTGCAGGTGGTGGGAATAGTGGGGCTGAAGTGGGATGTGGTAGGATAGGGTAGCAGGGCGGGGGAGAGGGTTGCAATAGATGTGGTGGGAGTAGTTGTAGAAGGGATGGAACAATAAGTTGCTGGGGTGGGATCATTGGGAATGTTTGGGTGGTGGAGGGGGCATGTAGTAGGGTTGGAGTAGCAGGTGGCGACGGTGGATGCGGAAGAGGTGGCGTTCCCTCCGTCTCTTCCTTCTCTTCTCTCCCCACTCTCTTTTTCTCTTGTGGTATTCCCTCTTGTACTGGTATGGAGACAATGCCCCCATCTCCCATCTATATATAACCCAATTACAAACCATAGTCCTATTCCCATTAGGATTACACAAAGATTACAACTCAATTACTATTAGGATTAGGAATCCAATCCTTTCATGATTTCTAATCTTAATATGACCCTAATCCTTAGAATCTCCCCTTTGAGTTGAATTCTATTATGATCTCTTCATCGTCTCGAGTCTGTACTGAGCCATCCTCATCATATGCAAGTCTTGTCAACATGAACTCACCAACTCTTGGTGACACACTCGCCATTGGGTGCCTTCGACATGTTCCCATTTGGGTATGCTCACACAAGTTAGTGTTATGCCTCTTGATGCGGTGCCATAAAATTCCCATGACTCGAGATTATGTCCCCATCCTCTGTTAAAGTGAGCTACACTCGCTTCTCCTTATTCCGCACTTCTAAAGCAGAGATGTCGATAACCTACCATTCTCTCATTGTATTGATCATCCTGGTAATAACTGGAGCTCTATAACTTGTCACAACCCTTCCCTCGAGCTTGTACACCCTGTTAGGCATCCTCATTCCACTCACCACTACATGTACTCTCTTACTTGCTCTGAGAACTCTCCCTTCAATGGTGACCCGATGTCCCCATGACTCAATTTATTACAGTGAAATTAGATACATATTGGTTGTAGGATAATACCTGATTCCTGCCAAAGTTTGTATTGCTTTATCAACATGAAAAATTTCACTGATCATATTCCCTCGATGTGATGAACCTCCTCATCTCCTATCTTGATTGTGCCATCGTTTCATGTTTGATCTGTACCGAAACTGCTTCCGAGATAAGTACACATGATCTAAACATGCCGATTCTAGAAGCCATCCTGAATCTGCCTTCATATCTCCAGTGTACTCTAGCAAAGCCTCCCTTGCAAACTACGCTGGAATCCTTTTTGGTTGGATTTAGAATCACCGATCTTTTTTCATTTCTCCTTATCACATTTCAAACAATTGCCTATTTTATGACCCTCTCGTCACAATAAAGGCATATGATTGGACCTCGAGACTTGGATTGGCCGCTGAGCCCATCTCCCTCGATCTAGAATGTCTATCCTTGGTTGCCAGCACATGACCTTCATAAAGTCGTTGCCTCATTCATCGACCTCTGTTAAGACTTGTTGTTGCATCGTGAATAGATGAATTAGGGATCAATTAATATTTTTTACCTACAATTTTTATGAATTAGATTTTTATTTTTCATCCGTCAATTAGAGTCCAATTTAATCAGAGTTAGATTAACTTATTATCGTCCAATCTAGTCCATTGCAATGTTTTCTTTATTTAAATAGTTAGATCAATTGTGTTTTCCAATTTATTAGTTAGAGATACTTAGAGTCTATTTAGTATAAGTTAATATTTGATTTTATTTCTCTTTCTATTTTTGTAGTCTCACCCCTCTTATATAAAAGGGGATGGTAGTCCCAAGTTTTAGTCAATTGAAATTAAATAAAAATCGTTCTCTCCAATTACCTTTCCCCTTTCTCTCTTCTTCTTCTACACAATTTTTGCAATTCTTCCCCAAATCCCTTGCATCTGGAGAGTTTTCTCTTTTTCTTCTTCTTCCTTCTAATTTCTTCCACCAAATAATACCTCCACCATCAAAAAATATTTTTCACTATTGGAATGTTCGTATTTGCATCAATTGGTATTAGAACATGACCTTCAGACACAATCTGAAGATCTATACAGAGGTTCACGCAGACACCCAACCAAAGAATCTCGTTCAATGAACCATGCATGGTGTGTCGTTGTTAGAGAGGCACTCTCCAACATGCTCCAGAGCTGGGCAGATATCCACCGACTATGGAGGAAGACTTCGCTAAAATTGCTTCCCAAATAAGGGTCGTGATGATGATTCTTGTCCTCGAAGTCACTGTCCAGGTAACCCTCAAACCTCCCCTACCTTCCTTGATACTACAACCACTGCTGCTGGCCCCATTCCCTGAACCTCCACCCATGTCACAACCATTCTTGGCATTCACAGCATCCATACCACTTCCACCACAACCCTTTCTCCAGCCCAATCCCGCTATTAGGTCACTCGTTCCCACCAAACCAACCTCATCTACCCCTTCATCCAACCCATCCCCTCCGCAAACTCCTCCAACTCGATGCATCCCCCATCCGCCACACCAACACCAGCCCCGCCACCATCTCTGATGCCCATAACAACACAATCACCACCTCTAACACATCTTCCGACTCCATCAACCCCTCTCGTCACTATCACTCCACCCCACAACCACCTATGTCCCTCACCTATCGCTTCCAACCCCTCACAACAACCACCTCCACCCATCGTTGCAACTCTCTCGCTAGTAACTTGCTGTTGTCGCCACCCATATCGAAGTTGATGCCACCATTGGGTCTCTAATAGTCCCCATAATCAATCGACCTAATGGTGTTGTCGTTAGGGACCCAACCACAGGAGCCCTCAATCTAAGTGCCAGCTTCCTCAATCGCCTCCTTCAATGTAGTCGTTGGGAGGACAAAATGGAGAAAACCCTAATTGGGTATTCTTTCTGAGAACCAAATCTCTAGAATTTGAGGATTTTGTGCTCTCTTGGGTTATTTGCGATGGAATCTCTTCACTAAAAACTCTTTATCTAAAGGGTAAAGAAGTGAGATACATGTAGGTGGAAGTTGTTACAATTGAAGAGGTAGAAAATTTGGCAAAAATACCGTCAATGGAAAAGAACTATAAAGATAATGCCAAGAAGAACAAGAAAGTAAAGGAGATTGGCCCACCATTTTCATATGAAAGTCTCAAATGCCACTACCAGAGATCGTGCAAATCATAAGGAGATGAGTTTTTCGAAGCAACAGAGAGCCAACGCAACATGAAACGATGAATTAGGGCTCAATTAATATCTCTCACCCGCCAATTTTATAAAATAGAATTTTATTTTCCATCCGTCAATTATAGTATAATTTAATTACGGTTAGATTAAATTTGTTTTCATCTAATCTAGTCGGTTGCAATGTCATTTTTATTTTAATAATGAGATCAATTGTGATCTCCAACTAATTAGTTAGAGATACTCAAAGTTTACTTATGGTAAGTTAGGATTTGATTTTATTTCTCTTTCTATTTTTGTAATCCCATTCCTCTTATATAAAGGGGGATGGTAGTCCCAAATTACAATTAGTAGAAGCTAAATCAAAATCGAAATTTTCTGCAATTATCTATCATCCTTTTGTCTTCTCCCTCAATGCAATCTTTATGATTCTTCCCTAATCCCTCGCATCTGACGAGTTTTTCTTCTTCCTCCTTCCAATTTCTTCCACCAAACAATATTTTCACTGTAAAAAATATCTTTCACCATTGAAAATTTCAATTTGCATCACTTGTATAGGCAATGAAGTAACAATCTCGTCCAATGTAATGGTCTCCTTGCCATAAAGTGTCGTCATCATAATATGATCGTAAGAAGATCAATGACTTATCCTCCTCCTCGAGGAGAGATTCTTCTTTTGCATTCTTTTCCTCAAGTGTAGGCATGTCTGTTAGAATTTTGTTGAACTCGTCCAAATGCGCCCTCAAGCTTTGTATCGTCGGTCATCTTTAGACATAGAGCTTGTTCCAATTCCGAAGAGATTTGGACTTGTATCGTCCCTCAAGCTTCATTCCGGCCTCTCTTGGATCCTTTAGGCTGTTGACTTCATGAAGAGTGTTCTCTGCCAACAACAAATATATTGTACTATTTGCAAGATCCTTCATCTCCTTCCACTATTCCTCTTTCATCTTCTCTAACATCTTTCCTTTACCATGGAGAGTTTCACAAGTCCTTCTCGCATGAGCATATTCTTCACTTAATGTTTCCATTGGGTGAAGTCATTCTTCCTGTTGAAGGGTTCCAGGGAAAATAAAGTAGACAACACAATTATACAAGATACCTCTAACATGACATTGTGTTATTGAAACATTGACATATGTGTTCGAGGTTGTGTGGATTCATAGTTCACAGGAGATAGCACGCACAATATGGTATGTCTTTACTAAGGGAATGGAGTGAAAATGGTAGCCATTTGAATCACAAAGACAAAATATGCTACATTGACAGAAGCTTGCATGAAAATGGTATGGTTGAAAGACATGATGAAAGAAATGAATAAAGAGATTTAATGCTGTCAACTATTTACACTATCACAGAATTTGCCTTTATTAATGTTTTGAAATGTCTTCCTAGGTTCTTTCTAACATCGTAAGACCACTATTCACACATTAAAAAATATCCAAACCAAACGTCAAGCTAGTCTAATCGGGACAGATTTTAAAGGACGTTTCACAAGAACGTCCATACATCCACAACTTCAAAGACATTTAATAACGTTTGCAAAAAAAAAATGCTTTGCAGACATTATTTTTGAACATATATAAATTAAGCAATTTTAAAGATGTTAGTAAACATCTGCTAAGAATCTATTTTCACGTTTATATTTTTTTTTGTCTAAATTCATGTTTTGTGATTGTTTTTTACTACTATCCATAAGTATGCAAACGCCCTTTAATATCATTCCAATGTTTATGCATAATTAGCCATAGAAGGACATTTGATCATTCAAGATTTATCAATTATTTTAAGAAGCATTATTAGCATGAGAAATAATAGGATTGCATTAATAACCAAACATTAACAATTTATATTTGATCTTAAAAATACATCATGCAGAAATAAATACAACTGTAGATGTATCACGACCAAAGTCAGAACTATGTCATGCATTGATATATGAGAATAAACTTGAGTATCGACATGATTACAATAAATTCCAAAGTTTTTTAGTTCATTCAAAAATACAAATCAAAAGTACATTGAAGATATATAGAGCATATCAAAATATCTAAGCATCTTCTTCAGTCTCTGCATCAGGATCAACACCTTCGAATCTATTTCCTCTTGATCATCCTTGATAAGCATGTCATAAAGAATAAGTTGATTAGATATGGTTAAAGAAGATATATTAAAATGATCATACTTTTTAAAAAAATCCATAAAATAAAATATTTTTGGCAGTAATTATAAATGTAAAAAGATTAACTGGCAATAAAATATAAAGAACTTTCAATTACA
Organism: Ottelia alismoides; assembly: GCA_037367405.1. Taxonomy (NCBI): domain Eukaryota; kingdom Viridiplantae; phylum Streptophyta; class Magnoliopsida; order Alismatales; family Hydrocharitaceae; genus Ottelia; species Ottelia alismoides. Next base: position 50,504 of record JAZKJV010008789.1, on the reverse strand, counting down.
CATTTACTTGATGATCTGAATCTATCTATATTTCAAGCATGACATTCCAAAGTTCAACCGATGCATTTTGGACCATAGTTGCATCTCCTTTCTCTTTCCATTCTTTCTTTAAATTATATCGATGCTCCCTAAGATACTTTGCTAAACGACGATTAATAACTTCGTTTACTCTTCTATCGATATCAAATACCTCCATATAAATGAAGCTCTATACAAAAATAACAAGTTTACAAAATTATAATAATTTAAAAGAAACACAAGGGCAATTACACACCTTTATTCGATCATATGCACTACGAAGATTGGCATCTGTTAAAGCCCTGAAGTCTACCACCAATGGGACATCCTCTCTTGCAGCTATACAGCAAATCAGTTGTAGGTCTTTTACTTGCTTGGTGTCCGATGGTCTACCTTCTTCTAAGTCAGTACAGATAATCCTCTTATGCCTCGTAGCTTCCGCATGCTTGGCCAATATGATACCTCTTGACTTTCCCCTTCGTTGCACTGTATTTAATATAACAAAGTTTACGAAATAATTTAAGTATCAAAATGATAAAAAATAAAATTTTCATATTTCTTTTGGGAAGTAGGTGGTCCTTTATCTGAGTGCAGTGGAGTAGACATTATAGGTGCATGAAAATGCTCGGATGGTGGTGCTTGAGATTGACTACGAGTAACGGGTTCTGTTTGACTGCTCTTATGTTTATCTTTCTTTTACCTCTTTCCGAATGTGAACGGTGAAGACATGCTTAAAATCCAACATAAAAATTATCTAGAGTTTAATTGCATCGACCAAAATAAAAAAAACTAATGACAAGCAAAATAGTCTATACAAATTACATAAATACAACACAACCCAATGTAGCTAGCCGATTGGCCACTGGAGGTCGGTGGAATGTGGAGGCTTAGGAAGGTGACAAAACAAGGAAAGTGGGATTTAAGCGTTAGACCCATGATTCGGTTGTTAGCGGATTAGTAAACACAACGCATTATAATATATTGTGTTTGGATTCTGATTTCGTATCTGCATCAATATTTTTTACAACCGATATCCTAATTCGATTCAAATTGATTAAACTCTAATGCGAACAATCATATTGAGTACTTTTTCGACTATGGAAACTGGATGTTCGAATATACTTATATCTATTTTTTTATCATTAAATTTCACACACGATTTGTACATATTGTAAGTGCATATTTTTACCTCGTTTGGATACCGATAATGATTTCATCTTAAAAGAGCAAGATTTGACAATCTTTTTTAATGGTTTCTAGTTCAACAAGTGTCGATCTTTTAATACAAATTAGTTGCATGTCACAAATCTAAATGAAATTTGATTTACCAATTGGAAGAGATGCGTACTTCCAATCAATACGGTTGGATTTTCAATGTGGATTTTGGAAAATAAAATGAAATACTGTTTACATTGAGGTCTTGGAAGCAGACAAAGTAGCGATGACGGATGTGAGACTGCTCCATTCCGGCGAGGATCTTGCAGTGCATGGAGGAAGGGGTGACGGTTTGGAGGATGGAGAGGGAGGACACCTCTCGTTGAGGGGGGGAGAGATGGTTGATCCTGATCTTGTCATTGGAGAATCCGATTTTCGTCGATGCCGTGAGAAAGTAGAGGATTTGTGGCTCTCGCAGAAAAGGAGAAGGCATAGAATAGGAGTAGGTTGCGTTGCGATGTTTGGGTTTTAGGGCTTCCAGGGGTTTTGATTTTAGGAGAATGCGGGGAAGATTGGCGGGACATCTGGAAAAGTCGAAAATCATATGTTGACGTTATTATAAAAACATCTTCAAAAATATCTCTATGTAGATGTTATCAATATTGGAATGTCGACTTAGACTTGTGGCCATGATATGATGACGATAAAAAGTAATGTCAGCAAAAAAATTATTTTAGTGGATGTTAATCAATAACGTCTTCTAACTACACAATCAAGGTGGACGTTCATAGCGCTGGAACGTCAGCCTAGTTATGTTTGTTGTAGTGTTATTAGCAGTCAGAATGCAAATCTTGTAAAGAATCTCGTCTTTCATATGAAAATCTTGTAAAGAATCTCTTCTTTCACATGAGGACCAATCACATTGATATAAAAATAACATTTTATTCAGAAATTATTAAGAGGATGGTTAGTTTGACTTAAATCATATCCACACATAGGAAAACTATAGATATATTTATGGAATCGGTTATAGTAAAGAAACTCTTACACCATCACAAATGACAAGAGAAGTCTTACACTGACAGAAATAATGATAAATAAAACATGAAGTCAATTTGCAACCTCTATGATAAATCAACCTTTAAGTGATTATTGGATTTTCCGACATGAATATTGATTATTGGCATATATATTGAATCAACTATTGTAATCCAACCCTTACACTGTGGTATACAAGATACCCTTAAGTCATTCACTTATTGTATGCATGCACACATTGTGTTGAAGAGAAGAAGAAAATCTGGTGTGAGCGGTGGACACCGACACATTGGGGGACCACTATATTCTTGTATTGTGTTTGTGCATCATATGCTTTGATGAATATATATATATGTATATATATATATATATATATATATATATATATATATATATATATATATATATAGGGGACCTTTCAAATGAGGTGGGGGCTTTTCTGAAATTGTAAAAGCCACTGCGAATTTAGTAAAAACTCTGTACAGTTTTGTAAAATATACAATGCACATTGTAAAAAAATGATTTTTGTAAAATATAGCATCTAAATTCAAATCAATATTTCCATCCATTATAATAATATTTTCATAAGTTTATTTCACTATAAATGTTGTGTTAATATTTATTATTATATGTATGAAACAAGAAATTTTAAAATATATTAAAAAGAAGCCTAAATTGAGGGTGGCTCACCATATATATGGTGAGGCCCCGCCTCATTTGAAGTTTCTCCTATATATATATATATATATATATATAGAGAGAGAGAGAGAGAGAGAGAGAGAGAGAGAGAGGGAGAGAGAATAATGGGGGCTGCCCCCTTGGGGCAGCCAACATGGATGCCCTCACGTCATTTTTGGCGTTTTTTTTATTTTTTCCAAAAAATGTTGCCATGTATATTCATCCCTATATCCCTCCTACATGTCATTCGAATTTCGTCGGAAACAGAGACTCCTACGGCCTCCATCCATACAGTCATTTTTTAACGGTAACATGATTTTTTAAATCGACATCATCTAGATGGAGGCCGTAGGAGTCTCTGTTTCTGACGAAATTCGAATGGCATATAGGAGGGATATAGGGATGAATATACATGACGATATTTTTCAAAAAAAATAAAAAAATACCGAAAACGGTGCGGGGGCAGCCCCATTTTTCTCATATATATATATATATATCTTAATCAAATATTTGTAATATGATGGAAACCATCTCCACGAAACTACCAATACGTTTCAATTTGATGGTCTCATGAGATACTTAGTACTCAAATTTATTCTCTTACATTTTCAATCAAAATACATCATTTAGGAATCATCATAAATGCATACTTCTTGTAGATTTGATTTAGCTGAAAAAAATGACATATACCTAAGTTTGCTTGTTCTGTTCTAAAAATGAATATCAATATGAAGTATCCAACAAATGCAATTTTCGCTAGCATGTTTCATATTAATAAAATCCTCTCGCATATTTAAAAAAGAGATATTTCTCTAGGTAATTCTTAACGGGGATTTTTACACCTTGACACTTATAAACTTCATCAATTATGCGACAGTCTCTGTACACTTTATATTTAGCTTTATAACACATGTACACTTACTAACTCTTACCTCATGACCCCTATGGTTAACCCTTGCAGGGGTTGTGGTGTAAGACATCCATTTTGGGATTAATACAGAACTCGTGATAAAGATGTATTTCAACGACTATATTTATCTCATGTGAAAAAAATATGAACCTATTGCAAATATCATTTTTAGGAAACCCGAGCTCTTCTTTTTTCATTCCGTTATCCGGCAAGTTGGACATGTATAACTTACATATATTGGTTGAGGAGAATTGAGTTGTACATGTTTGTATAAGTGCGTCTTTGGATATATATCCATTTATTTGTAATAGTTATATGTTATATTAATCCCCTCATTTTTTCGGCTTAGCTAAACAAAAATGTAGACATTGTTGGATCTAAGGAATAACACTACCATGATTTTTCTCATTAGTAATTGATAGTTTCTACCTAAATGATGGTCTAGTGGTTGAATATTTAAATAGTTGCTCTTTATATTCCTGACCTATTACACATATTTCCATCCCTGTCCTTTAGTATTTAAATCATTTTTTTCATAATTTTAAATCCATAATGCATGGACTTTTTTTTCTTTATACATGTACGTGAAACCTAACATCTGTAAATCTCCACAGGAAAAGATGCTCCAAGAACAGAACAAAGTGCTTGAAGGAAAGGTAAATAATATTCATATCCACTTATTATTTGCCCATTTTTTTCCCATTCTTACACTCCATAACAATAAAGTTGTTTGGTGCACATGTAATGCTTTTGAATAAAAAACAACTGAAGGAGAAGGTGGATTCTTTAATGCCATTCCCATGTTCAGGTCTATTAAAATCAAAAGACAGCAATTCTGATGTGCCTCCACCATTCTATGAATCAGATTCTCAACCGGTTCTAAATGTTGCGTAAGAATTATTAAAAAGTTGAATAAACTTCCTTTTCAACATGGATCAAGTTAATTATGGTACCTTACTCATATTAATTTCTCATATCATTTCTTCTTCAAGGCTTATGATGAGAAAAATATTCTTTAATAAAACAAATATGCTCTTACTAGTTGATTTTATCACACTGCACCAAATCTGACAGGTAGTTTTCTTAGGAGTTTTTTAAAATTTCCATGTGATTATTGTTTGATGGATGAGATGATTATTACGTGAATGGCAAGGAATTGTGGATGGATCTTTCCATGAAGCTACTATCTTGATAAAGAATCCATCCCACTACTAAAAATTGACATATAAGACATGCAATCGAGATAAAGTAGATATTCCATTGCTAATTATTCTAAGCTAGTCTCCTTGACTTCCGCATCCTGAAGATTTAACCGTGGTAATTAATTTGCGGTTACAAATAACTCTAAACAACAGGTGTCCAGAGGTTTCAAACACCAGATAGAATCCTCTGTTGTAATGTGTTTTACAATAGAGGTCTTGTAATTTTAATATTTTCCTTTGTAATTTTTATTTTAAAAATCCAACCTTATGAATTATATTTTCTACTAATGTTCCACATATCCTCAAAATTTTGCTCAAATTCAAGGCCATTTGCTATTTTATCTTAATGGTCAAATGTCGAGTTGACATTTAAGCTATTTAAATTCATTTTTTAAAAGAACCAAATTTTAACCACTAAGATAAAATAGCTAATGATTTCGGATTTGAATGAAATTTAGAGGATACATAGAACACCAACATAAGATATAACCATAATGCTGAATTTTCAAAATGAAATTCACAAAGGAAAAAAATTAGAATTACAGCCCCTCTTCTGTAAAACACGTTACAGCATCTTCAAAACACCCTCGCTTAAGCTTCGTGCCGTCGCGCCCTCTCCCTTCCTACACTCGCCACCCCAACCTCGTGCCCTACAGAATCCTTGACAAGCTCGTTGCTGCCGCAGCGACTTGACAACTCAGACCTGTTACAAGCAAATCCCAAGAAAGCCACCAGCTCACTTCGCGCCTTGGAAGGCATCGGCGTTTTGGTATGTCGTCGGACTCACCCTAATCTTTTGCACTTCATGTTATTGTTATTTTCGAGCTTAGCTTTAATCTTGTGTCAGACTAATATATAGATGTCCACGATTGGAAGCACACGAGGCATGGTTGTGGATTGGAATAGCGACTTCTTCTCTCTGTGGGAGAGGTAATTGGGCACCGCGTTATTTTGGAAATTGGATGGTTGGTGGATAACATCGACCGTTCTATGTGTCTATGTGCCCAAAGATGCACTTTGAAGAAGTGAGCTTTGGGAAGATTTGAGTGTGGTTTGCCTACCTATCTTATGGCACCTTGGCTGATGGGTGGTGTCTTTAATTTCACTCTCATCCACGCCTGCTCAGGGGACAATATCCAATCTTGGTTGAGTTTGCCGCATTGGTTGAGCTTTTTCTTGATTTGTTTGATGCTATAGTCTGTCAATACACCTGGCAGAATTCTGGTTCTCGTTCTTGCTTTGATTGTTTTTTTGACATCGTTTAAGCTGTTAGATTTCTTCCAACTGGTTCTCTTCAAAGATCTCATCGGACCACTCTCCGCTTTCTTAAGACTTTGGGGTATGGGTGCGATTATGATCCATCTTTCAGTTTGAGCAGTAAACTTACGAAGGATGGCTTTTGGGAGCTGGTAGTCGACCATTTAGCTTCTTTCCACTGAGAATTTGGAAACTTTGATGGTATTTCTAAAGTTAGATGCCTCGAAGATTATGTTGACAGAGTACAGGTGGGGATAGGCATTCAATCGGTTTGGGTTATATTTGATTCGGGTTGAAAAAATATCATTCATCACACTGCCAAATTAGATTGCATTGTGATGTTTGGGGAGAAAGTTGGGCACAGTGTTATAAAAGTCGATCCGATTAGCTCTGCTAGTCGGTCCTACTAGCCCTGTCGGTGGGGTGGCCAATTGACTATAGACTAATTGGTCGATAGTCGGTTTGCCGACTAAAATGCCCGATTGGTCGACCGACTAGTCGGACGAGTTTTGCATATAGACACCGTTTTTTTTATTTTTTGTTTTTTTTTCTAAATGCAAGCTTATTCTAATATGCTTTAATGTTATATTTAAATGCAATTATTTATTTAATTTCATTATGATAATATAGAAAATATTCAAAGCTATGTAAATATACAAGAATATATGTATACAAATAATTTATATAACTAAAATAATTTAAAAATTCAAAATTGAATAAAGGAAGACTAAATCCAATTAATCGCCGACTGTCCATTAATCCTTAGTCAGTGATCTGACCGACTGAGATTGATTACCGATTTCTGCAACCTTGGTTGGGTCGATTAGATTGGGTGAAAGCAAAATTACCCATGTGAAAAATCTTGCTATTCGAGGGCCAAGTAGTGATGAGGCCATTGCTGTATGAAAAAGCATGACGAAGAATGAGTCAAGGTTGATAGAAATGAAGCTGATATTGAGTTATTGAGTTAAGGCTAAGGACCTTTATGGGATAATTTGTTGAAGGGGATTGGGATTGAAGCATAATTATGTGGTAGTAAAGTAGCTCTGAGTTGTCAAGAGGACATACAAACTATAGTGTATGCCGATCATGTTAAGGTGGTCAGAGACAACTTATGGTTAATAGAACACATATGTCACATAATAATAATAATAATAATAATAATAATAATAAAAATAATGCTTGGTGAAACAAAATTGGTTAACAAGTTAACAATTTGGATGGAAGAATGAGAGCTGAAGATTAGAAATATATTAGGGTTAGGATTCTTAATATTATATATGTATTGGTTGGATCGGGTGGGTCTAAACCTTGGGTCATCCAAAGTAATTGTTTGGATTATTGAGTGGAAGACATTAGACTCATTGACTTGCCCAATACCTATGGAAGAAATATGGGTTGCTAGGTATGGGTTGACTCATATAATCCCCGCCCCTAAGTACATGTTAGGTTGCATGATAGTTGCCATCATAGATGTCAAGAAATTATGTCCAGGTTTGAGTTTACTGAGGTTGACGACTAAGAAAAATGTGGTCTTATAGTAGGACACATGATGTAAAATTAAATGGAGGCAACAGTCTTCTCATAAATAGTTGAAGTAGGGTGATGTTAGTAATACCAAGTTCTTTCATGGTATGGATAATGAGAGAATAAAAATATATCTTATTCACTCACCCATGGTGGGTGGCACTGGGATGGAAGGAGATAAGGTGATGGGAAAGGTTCTTATTGAGCTTTGTGTTTTGAGAAGGACGTCTAAGAGTGGTGGATGGAGGTGGTTGGTTAGGAAGCCTATCAGTTGTAGGCGGAGCAAGCAACTTAGAATTTTGAGTTTGAAGAGGTTCAGATTTGTGGTACATGAATTTTTTTAGTCGAAATGGGGAACATGCTATGGTTGTAGTACATGAAATGAGTAATGATGGATCTTATGGATCATATGACTTCAGATCTGTATTTTTTGGGAGTTCGAGATACGATTAGATACGATATCATGTCATTTCTGGAGGATTTCTATGTTGGAAATTTTTTCTTTGATTGGATTAATGTGGCCCCGAAAGAAGGAAATTTCTAAGACTTGGGGAGATTTTTTATGCTCATTATGCTTTCGAATGCTGTATATCTCATTATCGCATCAGGTTTTAATAAATAAACAGTGTCAGGTGTTGAGCTAAAGAGATGCTTTGGAAGGTTGGCATCTTTAAAGCATATAATTGCGTGGAATAATGTTTCATCCGAACTTCTTTCATGAGAGGGTTCCCTGATACTTATATTGCTTGGATGAAAAGATGCGTCATTATATCGACGTGTATGGTTCTTATGAATGGTATCCCTAATGGTTTTTTTCTAGACATAATGAGGGTTCTACGCTACACCCTCACCCCACTTTGTTGTGTGTGCTTTGGCATTCATGGTTGGGCAAGCAATGTATCCTGGAATTTCTGCAATGTATGTTCATAATGAGATTTCATTCCGATGCTTCAATATGTGGATGATACCATTTTTTAATTGTGTATTGTATTGCTTAAGCCTGAGGCATATTGATTTATTGGATATTTTTGGAAAGTTTATGGATTTCTAGCAATCAGGGAACTCCCGTTGAACTCTCTCTAAGTTGGAGGTTAATGAATGTGTCCATATGCTAGTGACATCTCGTGGGAGGTTTCCGCTCTCATTTTGGGTCATCCTTTGATGCATGCTTGGCTAAGGCTTGTTGATTGGTTGTCTTTGATTGAGAAGATGGAGGGGAAACTTATTGGCAGGAAGAACTTTTGTCTCTCTGGTGGGAATGACTGGTGCTTTTGAAGGCAATTCTATCTGCAATCTCTATTTTCTATCCCCAATCATCTCCTCGCAAGTGGGGTTCATCATTGACTTAAGACGATTATGCATATTTTTTTTGGAGCAACTCAAATGATATGACCCGAGAATCTGTGACATTGCTAAAGGATGAGGATGGATTAGAGGTTCTGAAGTTGAGAAGATGAACAAGACACCCTTTGCTAATGGCTTGCTGTGCAGATTGATTGGAGACATTTATGGGATCCACTCCCAGATTTCACTTTCCCCTCATGAGGGTGCCTGTACCACATATTCATCGAAAGGTATCTTCTCTATCCTACAAGACATGGGGACACATATGTGTTTAATGTTAAGTGATGGTTGCTCGTTCAGGTTCGGGGAGAATTGGTTTGGTGATGGTCCCTTTAGCAGCAAGTTCCCACGTCTTTTTGCATTTGTTGTTGACCAAGCTTTACTTATATGGGGATTAGTCGGATGGAACATGGATCCCTTCATTTCATTTGACTTTACCAAGCAATGATGAATAGGGATGAAAACAGATCGGATACGAATCGGATATGCCTATTTCCATATCCACATTTGCTTCATCTCTATCAAATACGAATACGGATACGTATATTGTAGAGATAGATATTATTATGTTGTGTACATGTTCGTTATTTCTTTGTTTTCTCTGGACTACTTTGTACTTTACCCTTAAGGTCTCTCCCTATATAAGAGAGTCTAGGGTTTCTTTGAATAATCAATCTCAGTTTTTCTCCCAACATGGTATCAGAGCCCAAGCCCTAGGGCTCTCTCCCTCCCCCCCACCCGCTCTTCTCTTGTTCATTCCGTAGTCGCCGCCGACTCAGACCCCCCACCCCCGGCGATCCCCGAGCCCCGATGGTCCCCCGTACCGCCGCCAACCACTTCGGTGGTTCCCAGTCCCGCCACCAACCACCCTCGGTGGTTCCCAGCCCCGACGACCCCCTAGTCTTGCCGCCATCGCATCCCGGCAGCCATAGCCGATTCTCGGCGATTCCCGGCGTGCCCTAGCTGGTGCCCTAGCCGCTTCTCGGCGATCCCCGGCGTGCCCGTACTCGTCTCTTCCTCCGGATAGATGCATTTGAGTACGTAATGTCTACATACGCACTCGAATCCTATGCAGTTTGTGTAGACATCTATTACTTTGTCTACAATCCCTAGTTCTTCTCCAGCGGCAATATGTCAGAATCGAAGGTTGATATGCCCTCCATAAGCGCATTCAAAGATCCTGCGCCAATAATCAAGATGGACGGGTCGAATTATGAGCTCTGGGCGATGCAGTTCACGAGCCTCATGAAGTCGAATGGTAAGAAGCACATTCTTACCGAGGATGAGCCCGCGGAGAAGACAGGGATATATACCTCGTGGGAGGCTGATGATTCCTATGCAAAGGTCTGGTTGTCAGGTACATTGACGATGGAGATTGCCAACGACGTCCTCCATCAGCCCACTGCCAAGGCGATGTGGGATATCCTAGCGGTTACATATTCGCAGGTGCGAAATGAGACCAAGATGTTACAGCTTCAGAATGACATATTCACAATGAAGCAGAGCGACATACCTCTTCACTCCTTACACACATCCCTGAGGGGGGTGTTTGAGAAGTTATACAGTACTATCCCATTCACAGCGACCCCTGAACATCAGAAGACATTTCGGAATGCCACCATGGTGGGCGTCCTACTTGCGATTCTTGATCCTGAATATGACGCCGCCCGTTCTCAGATCTTAGCCGATGCAGTTATTCCTCTAGTGGAGGATGTTTACAGGAGACTTAGTCGCATTACAATTTATTCCAGTTCTTCTACTCCACCCCATCGGCGATGGCAGTTTCGCGTGGGAGAGGTGGCCCGTCTTCAGGTCGTGGACGTGGACCACAGGGAAGGGATGGTCGCTTTAGTCAGCCATGTTCCTATTGTCACCGCTGATGCGGATTGGTTTTCGGTGACGGCGAAAAATAAAATATTTGACGGTGGATTTTGGTGGAGAAGAAAATGGAGGGATTGAGAAGAGAATGGAGGGGTTGAGAGAAGACACTCGTCGGGAATATGAGGGGTTTGGAGGAGAGAAACGTGAAGACCACGTGGGGAGAGAGAGATGAGAGAAGGAGAGAGATAAAATCTCAATTTTTCATATCAACTGATCTTACTAAAAACACTAGTCTATCATCCCTTTATATAGGAGGGATGAGATTACAAAAATAGAAACTCAAATTCAAATTCAAACTAATTATCCTAATTTGACTCTAAACGACTAATTTGAAATTCAAATTGAAACTAACTACTTTAGAGATCACACATGATCTCTTATTTTAAAATAAACTTACGACGACTCAAAATAAACGTAAATAAAATTAACGGATAAAAAGTAGATAAAAATGCGGTCCTATTTCTCCAGTTCACGCTGCATCAATTCTCCTCCGCTTGAAAAATTCGTCTCCCGACGAATGATGGTCTTTCGTCGCATGTTGACGAGAACGTCTGGACGGATCGTTAGATCGTGAGGACGATTTGTAGGCTATGCTCTGATACCAATTGATGCAAATCGCTTCCGGCGTCGACGATAAAAATTAAAATAAATTGGCGGGCGAATATCGGTGGAAAAGGAGGGGTCGAGAAGAAGAACTCGTCGGTAACGAGGGATTTTGGAGAAGAAGAAGCGCGGGAGATCGCGTGGGGAAGGAGGAACGAGAGAGATAGAGAGAATAATTCTCAATTTTGATTCATAATTGACTCCCTAAAAACATGGGACTACCATCTCTTTATATAGGAGAGATGGTTTTACAAAAATAGTAAATAAATTAAAATTGACAACCAACTTTATCTTAATTGACCCCTAATTACCTTAATTAGACTCTAACTTATTCAATTGACCAAAATTTCAATTAAACTCTACGAAATAAACGTTGAGATCACAGGCGATCTCAATTATTTAATTAGCCCATTACGACCGCTAAAAACGTAAATAAAATTGACTAATAATTAATTAAATAAATGTGGCCCTATAATTTGGGGTTACGCTCCATCAACTCTCCACCGCTTTAAAAATTCGGCTCCTGATGAATTGCGTGAACTGCAGGCTTGGAGGATGATTCGGCGCATTCCGTCGTCTTCTGGAAGAACTGATGTGGAGCGAACGACGGAATCCATGTGCGGGCGGGAAAGGCGCGGCTGTCGTGGGTGAAGAACATATGCGGTGCGCACGGCGGCGTCGTCTTGATCGTTGTCTTCTCCCCGTGATGCTCGAAAAATAGATGCGGCATGGAGAATATGATTCTTGGAGAATCCATAATCAAGATGAAGCAATGGCACAAGGAGAGGAGAAGAGGAGATGTATCTAAAAATTGAAGCCATGGGATCCTTATATAGGTAAAACCCAAGGCCCTAGTCCTATTTGGATAAGGAGGAACCCTTGATTTTCCAATTACAACCCTGTTTTTTAAAGATTTCGGCCGCCAGGGGTGTGGCCGCAATTTTCGCATCTCCTTATTCTTTCTTTCTTTCCTGTGGCTTTTGAACTCTCTGTAAATATCGGGAATCTGGGGTTTTTCCTCGCAATTTTCCCCACTTGATTTGCCCACCCTAAATCTCGGCAGTTTGGTTCCCCGTATAGGAAGAACCCGTGTTAGGGTTCCTGTCCTCTTCCACCAAAGGCGGCGGGGCACGGGATGGGCGGTTGCAGGGAGGCGGCGCTCGCGCGAGGATGGGCGTGCACTGCCACAGTTGGAGATCGGGTGCTTGGTCTCAATGAGGCAGTGGCGCGGGACAGCGATGGGGCTGGCCACGCGGAGGAGGGCGATGGGAGGATCAATAGAGCGAGGAGGCGGAGGTGCGGCAAGGTTTGGCGGGTCTGGGGGATGGGATGTGGCTACTGTGGTTGTGGGAAGGGGACCAGAGGGCGCGGGAGGGGTCTGCCCGGCTGGGGTTGGGTGAGAAGTAGGCGGCGGTGCGGGGGTGCTGTGGGCGGAGGGGGTTCTGCGACAGGGATGGGGGCGTAGCCTGGTGGGGTTTTCCGCGAGGTTGGCGGGGAAGGGGCTGGAGGTTTGCGAGATGAGGGGTGGCGGCAACAGGGGTGGGGGCGTGGGGAAGTGTCGGAGGAGGAGGGGGGGCTGGGGAGATGGTTGGTGTGCGTGGGAAGGGGGTATGCGAAGGCGGCAGGGGGAAGCGGCTGGGGGTGAGCCGCATGCGGTGGGGGAATGGCGGAGGGTGCTGGTAGGGTTAGGGGGGCTGAGGAAGGCCTGGGAGATACCTGGGCTAGAAGGGACCGTGTCGGGAAGGCCAGAGGAGGCGGCGACATCGGTTCCGGTGACGAAATCGGATTTGGAAGGTGTCGGACAGCAACCGTGTTGTCTTCTTTCGCGATGTTTTCCTCGTCCAAACTCGCGGTAGTGGCTTCAACGGATGGCGGCTTTGATTGGGCGTCGCGGTAGGCCTCAAGGTTGGCCATGAAGTCCCGAAACATTGATGACATGGATCGGAAGTTGTTCTGCAAATCACGTACCATGTGCTCGGTCTCCTTGTCGTAGGCGTCATTGGCTCGTCTCTTTCGTTCGGATGAACGATGGTGTCGGTGCGGACGCCGGGGCGGATCGTTAGATCGTGAGGACGATCTAAATGCCATGCTCTGATACCAATTGATGCAAATCGCTTCCGGCGTCGACGATAAAAATTAAAATAAATTGGCGGGCGAATATCGGTGGAGAAGAAGGAGGGGTCGAGAAGAAGAACTCGTCGGTAACGAGGGATTTTGGAGAAGAAGAAGCGCGGGAGATCGCGTGGGGAAGGAGGAACGAGAGAGATAGAGAGAATAATTCTCAATTTTGATTCATAATTGACTCCCTAAAAACATGGGACTACCATCTCTTTATATAGGAGAGATGGTTTTACAAAAATAGTAAATAAATTAAAATTGACAACCAACTTTATCTTAATTGACCCCTAATTACCTTAATTAGACTCTAACTTATTCAATTGACCAAAATTACAATTAAACTCTACGAAATAAACGTTGAGATCACAGACGATCTCAATTATTTAATTAGCCCATTACGACCGCTAAAAACACAAATAAAATTGACTAATAATTAATTAAATAAATGTGGCCCTATAATTTGGGGTCACGCTGCATCAACCGCACAGGATACTCGGAGGAGACATGCTATTCTAAGCATGGGTTCCCAGCATCGGCACGTGTTGCAGAGCACTCTCAGTCCCAGTTGGCATCTCTACTGCAGATAACCGTTTTGAGGAACTCGTGGCACGTCTCCGCGATATTATGCCACAATCATCTGGTGATTCGTCTGGTGGACCTTCAGATGTTGCTGCTACAGCCTCCGCCAGTTCATCTGCTGCTGCTAGTACCTCAAGTAGATCTACTGCTTTTACACCATCTCATGATATCTCTGATTGGATTATAGATTCGGGTGCCACACATTATCTCTGCCGAGATCGAGATAGACTTGAGTCCTACAGGGACATTCCTCACGGTCGCTCAGTGCAGATCGCAGATGGTACTCATTCCCCCTTGTTGGACAGGGGGAGGTCTCCCTATCCTCTACTATGCATCTACAGAATGTCCTACATGCTCCTGAGTTCTCGATGAATCTGTTATCTATTAGTCAGATTACGAAGGATTTGCATTGTCATGCTATATTTGACCCGTCTTCTCTTATTTTTCAGGACATACTAACGGGCAGGGTGATTGGCTGTGGCTCTAAGCAGAATGGTCTATATCGGCTGGTTCGGAATTCCTATGCTGGCATCTCCTCTCATTCCGCCGGACCAGTTTCTCCGTACATCTGGCATCTACGTTTTGGTCACCTCCCGCTCCAGAAATGCGCCATCTTCTACCTCAGATCTCTCCCGGTTCGTCCTTTCGTTGTGAAGCATGTCAGTTGGGAAAGCATCATCGGTCGAGCTTTCCTAGTCGTCAGAGTTGGAGCAGTAGCTCCCCATTCGAGTTGTTTCATATAGATATATGGGGTCCAAGTTGTGTACCCGATCATTAGGGGTACAGATTTTATCTAGTGGTAGTGGATGATTTCTCTCGTGTATCTTGTGTCTTTCTTTTAAAGAATATCTGAAGCAGGAGATGTGATCAAGAATTTAATTAATGAAGTGCAAAATATTTTCTCTTCTACTGTCAAATATGTTCGTACAGATAATGCCCTAGAATTTTGCACACGGTCCCTTTCCCAATTTCTTTCATCAAAGGGCATTATTTACCAAACCACTTGTGCGTACACATCTCAGCAGAATGGAGTGGCGGAAAGAAAGCATCGCCATCTCCTTAATATTACTCCAACCCTATTGATTCAGAGTTGTGCTCCTATTTCTTTATGGGGGGATGCCATTCTTACTGCGTGCTATCTGGTCAACCGTATGCCATCTTCTGTTCTGGGTGAGAAAATACCTCTCTCTATCATTTTTCCTGACAAGGAAATATTCTCACTAACTCCACGTGTCTTTGGTACTGTGGCTTTTGTTTATCTTCTGTCTCCTGGACTTGACAAACTCTCTCTTAGAGCTGTCAAGTGTGTCTTTGTCGGTTATTCTCGGACTCAGAAGGGCTATCGGTGTTATGATCCCTTAAACAAAAAATACTTCATTAGTGCTGATGTCACATTCTTTGAGTATGTTATGTATATTTCTCCTGCAGGTGATAGACTGGATGGAACTACCAATGATGATGTCTATGTACCTCCACCTCCTACTTGGAGTTCACCTGAATCTCCTCCTGTTCCTACCCCTGAGTCATCGTCCCCACCACCACCTCTACCTCTTCCACGACCTCCCATACCACCTCTACTAAAATTCTATACGCGTCGGTCAGGTCCTGCTCAGGCTACACGTCGGCCACCCATCACGCCTCAGGTATGTTCAGACGGCATTACCACTGACGGGTCAGATATGGTACATGTGCAGGATTCTTCATTGCAGGAGGAAACCACACCACACCATCCAGTACAACATTAGATGATCTTGACATTCCTATTGCCATCCGGAAGCAGAAGCAGATATGTGCCTCCCATCCCTTTGCTTCACAGGTGTCGTTTCACCGTCTCACTGGAGACTTTCAGAGATTTGCTGCAGCATTGTCTTCCGTGGATATACCACGGACCTACCAGGATGCTATGAAGATTGATTGCTGGAGATTAGCTATGGAAGATGAGATGCGTGCATTGCGGTCTCGT
The DNA here is from genome assembly GCA_037367405.1 of Ottelia alismoides. Classification (NCBI taxonomy): domain Eukaryota; kingdom Viridiplantae; phylum Streptophyta; class Magnoliopsida; order Alismatales; family Hydrocharitaceae; genus Ottelia; species Ottelia alismoides. The sequence continues at coordinate 34,231 of JAZKJV010008789.1, read as the reverse complement.
GGCACATGGTTTTTGGTTATTCCTCCTGATGCATCTATTGTGAACTGTAAGTGGGTCTTCACAATTAAATATAATGCATATGGCAGTCTAGACAGGTACAAAGCACTCTTGATCACGCGTGGTTTTACACAAACCTATGGCGTGGACTATATGGACACTTTCTCTCCAGTGGCTAGACATTCTACCCTTCGCATTCTCTTATCTGTGGCTGTGGTCCGTGATTGGAGTATATCTCAATTGGATGTCAAGAATGCCTTCTTGTATGGAGATCTGCAGGAGGAAGTCTACATGCAGCAGCCACCAGGGTTTACTGCTGAGGGGGAGAAGCATATGGTGTGTAGACTTCAAAAGGCAATTTATGGCCTCAAATAGAGTCCAAGAACGTGGTTCCAGAAGCTCTCTACTCTTATTGAACAACAGGGATTCAAGAGGTCAAATGCATATCACTCATTGTTTGTTCAGAAGTCATCGGCAGGTACGGTTGTTATCATGGTCTATGTTGATGATATTCTGGTTACAGGAGATGATATTCATGGCATAGAAAGGGCGAAAGCATTCCTAGGCCGTCAGTTCGTTACAAAGGATCTTGGAACCCTAAGATATTTTCTGGGGTTGGAATTTGCAAGGAATGCACATGGTTTGGTGATGACCCAACGGAAGTACATTACAGATTTCCTAATTGAAACAGGCATGACTGAATGCAAACCATCCAGTATTCCTATGGATCCAAGTATGAAGCTGTATGATGATGATATTGCTGAAGTGGATAAGAGGAGATATAGAGAAATGGTGGGTAAGCTCCTTTACATCACCATAACTCGACCTGATATTGCCTTTGCAGTAAGCATGGTGAGTCAATTTGTGGAGTAGCCAAGACAAGCTCATATGGACGCTATACACATGATACTGAGGTATCTGAAGTCTTCTCCAGGTTCAGGGCTGCTATTTCGAAAAAGGCACAAATTTGTCTATCTCGGCATGTGCAGATGCCGATTATGCAGGATGTCCTAAGGATCGAAAATCAACCTCAGGAATCACAGTATTTGTTGGAAGCTCTCTGATTTCTTGGAAAAGCAAGAAACAAACTGTTGTGGCAAGGTCCAGTGCTGAATCCGAATATGGGGCCATGGCGCAAGTCAACACGGAAATGATGTGGGTTCGGTCAAAATACTAGAGGATTTACATGTAGCCGTACCTCTACCCATGCAACTTCAGTGTGACAATCAGGCAGCCTTGTTCATTGCCAACAATCCAGCTTTTCATGAAAGAACCAAGCATATAGAGGTTGACTGCCATTACACTAGAGACTTGATCCAGAGAGGGTTGATATCTACAACTTATGTGAGCTCAGGGGATCAGACCGCAGATGTATTCACCAAGCCGTTGCTCAGAGGACCTTTTCAGAGATGTTCATCCAAGCTGAGCATGATAGACATCTATGCTCCACCTTGAGGGGGAGTGTAGAGATAGATATTATTATGTTGTGTACCTGTTCGTTATTTCTTTGTTTTCTCTGGACTACTTTGTACTTTACCCTTAAGGTCTCTCCCTATATAAGAGAGCCTAGGGTTTCTTTGAATAATCAATCTCAGTTTTTCTCCCAACATATATGATTCAGGTATGCATTAAGGAAACCATATCCTTAAAAATATGGATACGAATCCGAATCGATATTTAGTGAATTCGAATACGGATCGAATAAAGTGCAGACCCGAATACGGATCTAATAAAGAGCTAATCCTAATATGAATCGAAAAAAGAGTGAAATCAAAATATGTATCCAATAAAATGGAATCCTAATACGGATCGAATAATGACCACATACGAATACGAATTGAATGTTTATCAAAGTCATTACGATTTTAAAAAATGACAATAAAATATAAATAAGTTACATCATGACAAAAGAGAGCGTTGAGGTGACGTGTTCTTGATCAGAAGACGAAAGGGGGATTGGGTTTTCCATCTCCAAACAAACGGAACTTTATTAATATCATTAATATGTTGTATTATATAATGTATAATACTAGTATAATAATACGAGGTTATAGCTTCTATTATATTAACTAATATAGAAAACAATATTAAATATTGTATTCGGATATCCGGATCCGGATCTGGATATTCAAGCCATTACCATATCCCTATTCGGAAATATTTAACAATCCATATCCATATTCGATTAATATTCGAATACAGGTATCCATATCCGGTAATTTTTCGAATACGGTAAGCGGATATTCGGATATATCCCTATCCGTTTTCATCCCTAATGATGAATGGACTTTTTTAAGACGATGAATGATCTTAGTCATATTAAGTGGCCTTTCGGGTTCAAAGATCATTGGACCTAGTGGAGGTGACTTTTCGGTTAAAAAAGCGCATTCACTCTGGTCCTACCATCTTTGATCCTAGGGACTAGACCGTGTTTTTAAAATTATCTGGTTCTCCAAGGCAGCTTTGGAAGTCAAGATTTGTTTTCCTTCTGGTTGCTGCATTTGAGATGTCCGATGACTAAGGTTCGTATGGCTAAGTTTGCATCAGAGCTGGCATAGCAGGTCTCTTTGTGAAGGAAAACCTGAGGAGTTGGAACACTTATTTATCACATATGAACATGCTGGGGACCTTTGGAGAGAGGTTTCCATCCCATGGCTAGACCCCTCCTAGTTGGAGCATTTCTGGTCTTCCCTTGACACGTTTAGTTTATGTCGGATATGGAACAACCAAAACCGATTGCATGGATATGGTCCATTTGGCTTGCTTGGAATGAGATTGTCCCTGGCTAGGAGGGACTATATGTCAAGGTTGTAGATACAGACGTGCTGGAATTACGAGTGCAAGTTAATAAAAGTTGTACATGTTTTAATTATTGTATAGCATCTACTTTTCCACACTTTCGATCAAACCGCCTCATATTTCTTCCATAACATAGATGTTAGTCAACTTACTATCTCTATGATGCATCTGTACCACCTTGATGTTTTGCTTGATGTCTTTAAAACACTTAATCCAATCCATATACAGAAAAAGGTACTTTTATGTATTTGATTATGGTGTGTACCATTTACATGATCTACAACAATATTATTAAAAATCGAAAATGCTCATTACATGATTGTCCATATGTTTTCATCGTTGATTGATAGCTATTGAAGTGTAAAGTAATCCTAAGCAGTGAGTGACTGTCCTTTGGAGCAATGCTCCACATGTTACGGATGTATATCATTTACAGGATTGAGTGGTCAGAGGCTCATAATTATGTTCAATCGACTCAATTTAGTCCATAACTCTGGTTTATTGGGCGGTCTTAGGATATTAGACGAAGGGGAGAGTAACTCAGACTTCCAGTTCTGATTGTCGGCCACTTCCAGAAAGTTCGTATCGCTAATTGGTTTGTTATGGATCTTCTTTGATTGTTATATAATATACTTTCGTGAAATGGGATGAAGGAAATTTAGTAGCACACTCCAAGTTTTTTTTATGCCTAGTAAAGATTTTTATTTTCAATAAACAACACCCTTAAAATTTCACATTATTGAATTTTTCAATAATCCTTATTGCTTACCATGAATTATTCTTGTCTCTGAACCAATGCCAGGATCTCATCTCATACTTTCTCAACCCTTTCGTAGACAATAAACGAGGATGAAAATATATTTTGAAGCCAAGAAAAGGGGAAAAACGCAGTGGTGTCCACCTCAAAATTTTATTAAAAACGTTTAAAGAGTTTTACAAGTTACATGAGCCAAGACCCAAGCAAGTGGTTGAAATGGAAGCAAACATTCTCATAGTAGAAACGATGACCCGAAAAAAAGAATTTCTACGGGCCAACCAAATGGTCCACAACACCGCCATCAGGGAGAGAAGCTCTTCTCTACACCGATCGTGCGCCCCAGAGAAGGAAGACCAGAAGCAATCAAAAGAACTGTGGCATAACCAAGGTAGGCCTGCTTCGGACCAGACATGCATAGAACTCACTACCGCACATGGGACATCCATCTGATACCATCGCAAACAACTTAGTACATCAATTCCTAGTCATAATATGCTTCCGTCTGAAGAGCCACAGGAAGAAACCAATCCTTTCCGGAAGCCGAAGAGACCAAATCAGCTTACAATCCCTGATCATACCGTCAGAAGTAGAAGGGGGTGGTCTATAGATGGTGCCTTATGCCTTCCTAACCGAGAATGGCCTGCCCTTCCACTCCCAATGATCCTGCCCGGATGAGGGCCTACCCATCTACCCAAGCGAATCAAGGAGTCGCAAGAGCTTCTCAAGCCGCTGATAGAAAAGGAGATCCTGAAGGTCGACGTCCAGTTTCCATTATCCCAACAGTCCACTACACGAGCAGTAGGATTAGCAGCCAACGTAAACAGGCGAGGAAAACGAGCACATAAGGGGCCATTCCTGCAATTAATGATATTTAATTGAAGAAATATACGGAGGCAAATTTGTTGGAATTATTTGATATTAACGAGTAGTAACAAAAATATACATTAGTGTGTGCTGAAATACTTTGACTAAATTGTTTGGCATTGACACATGTATGTACAGAGCAAATGGTGTTGGGTCAGAAACTGCGTTTCATTCATTTATGGGAATGAATGTTTCGTAAACGTGCTGACATTACTAGACATTAATTATGCACAATTTTATCATGTGACATTATATGAAATGGCTTCTTCATTCCCTACTTAAAGTTTTATAGAGAGTTACTTAATTTGCTTGATAGTAAATTGATCGGGGTAAATCCAGCATTGCATTGCAGAGGCTAGTTGCTTTTATTACATGTTATCTGCTTATCTTTGACTCTGTACATGCTCTATAATGGACATCCATTTACATATTGTAGAGATATATGTTATTCTCTTTTGTACCTTTTCGTATTTTCTTTTTCCCATTGGACTCTTTATGTATTTTACTCATAGGCTACTCTCCTATATAAGAGAGCCTAGGGCGTATGGAATAAACAAGTCTCTCATTTTTCCCAGCATGGTATCGGAGCGACGGTTCAGACCGGAGTTCTCGAATCAAACCTAAACCATAGCCTCCACCTTCGAGCACTCCGCGCGCGCGCCTCCCCGCCTTGCGCCGCCCTCGGCCCCGCCTTTGGCTCCACTCGGTCTTGCGCCGCTCTCTTGTGCAAGGTGCGCGTGCACCAACCTCTGCGCACCAGTCACCCTGTGCATGCCCCGGTGCGCCTGTGCATGCACACATCTGTGCGCATGGAAGGCCGTATCCCGATATATCGGCGATATATCGGGATTGACAGGTCACCGATATATCGCCGATATGTCCAACATCGGGTATCGACAGGCGAAAAAGGCGAGATTCGGTCCGATGTCGGCGATATGGCGTCGATATATCGCCGATATATCGGCGATATATCGGTATCAACATGGTATCGATATCGATATGTCCTTCCATGTCTGTGCGCCAACCCCCGTGTTGCTGTGCGCGTCCCTGTGCCGCATCTGTGCGCATTCCTGTGCGCACATCTGTGTGTGTGAAGCTCCTGATTTCTGTGCGTGTGCAACCCTAGGTCAGCGCGCGCACGACTCCAACACTCGTTCCGCGCACGCGTTTCCAAATTAATGGTTTTGGTTGCTTGAGTCTATGCATGCAACTAAACCCGTTAATGTCCGTGTAGACGATCATATCTTCAGTCTACTACCCTAGTCTTCCATTATCATAATGTCAGAAAGCAAGGCAGACATCCCATCTACATGCGCCTTCAGAGTTCCAGCGCCTATTGTGAAGATGGATGGTTCAAATTACGAACTGTGGGCAATGCAGTTCATGAGTATGATGAAGTCAACCGGTAAGAAGAACATTCTTATCGAAGAAGAGCTTGTTGAAAAGACTGGGGTCAATGCCTCATGGGAGACAGATGATGTATATGCCAAGGTTTGGCTATCAGGAACCCTGCCAATTAAGATTGCCAATGATATTCTCCATCAGCCCACTGTAAAAGCAATGCGGGATATTCTGGCTGCTATATATTCCCAGGCAAAGAATGAGACGAAGATTCTACAACTCCAGCATGACATCTTTACTATCAAGTATCAAGTAGAATGGACGACCTCTACACTTTTGTGCGCATCTTTACCAGGAATGTTTGAGAAGCTTTACAGCTTCATGCCTCTCACAACCACTCCTTTTCAACAGAAGACCTACCGGAATGCCACTACGGTTGGTGTATTTTTGGCGGCTCTAGATCTAGAGTACGAGGCATGGTTTCAGATTTCACGAAATTTCGGTGAAATTTCGAAGAAATTTTGGGTTTCAACAAGGAACCGAAATCTCGAGCGAAATGGCGATATGAGGGTAGTTTTCGGTCATTTCTTCACAAACAGTGGTCGATATGGGCGAAATGCCATCGAAATTTTGTCGAAATTTCGATGAAATTTCGTATCGACAGGGTATCGATACGATATCCGAAACCGATATTTAAACCATTGGTACGAGGGCCCAAATCTTGGCGGACTCCACCATTCCTCCGATGGAGGAAGCATTTCACAGATTGAGCCGTATTACTATTCTTTCATCCACTGCAAATCAGACCGCCTCAGCCATGCCAACGAATCGAAGTTGTGGAGGACATCATCAGTCCCATGGTTGTGGACCTCGGGGTAGAGGGGGTTGTGTTCGGCCTTCATGCACTTTTTGCCACCGTTTTGGGCATACTGAAGACACGTGCTATTCCAAACATGGATTTCTTGCTTCCGTACGAGTAGCTGAACATATTGAGCCTCCATCTGCTTCATCTCTAGATCAGCGCTTTGATGACCTTGTAGCCCATCTTAGGGCATTATTCCTCCATCTGGCCCAGTTGCATCAGTACCTGCTTCTGATAGTCACCCCGATGTTGCTGCATCTGCATCCACCAATACCTCAGGTAGCACTTATGCATTTACTAGCAGTAGTGGATCAGATACACCATCTGCGTGGTGATCAAGGCCTACTTACAGCCTATCGACAGGTCCCTCCAGGTCATACTGTGGTTATTGCCAATGGGACACATTCTCCTATCACTGGTCAAGGGGAGATTAGCCTGACACCTTCTATGCACCTCAAGAACGTGCTGCATGCACTTGATTTCTCTATGAATTTATTATCCATTAGCCAACTTACAAAGGATTTACATTGTCGAGCAATTTTTGATCCATCTTCTCTCATTTTTCAGGACATCCTTACGGGCAACGTGATTGGGCGTGGCTATGAGCAAGGCGGCCTATACGTCTCAGTCGGATCCCTTATGCCGGAGCCTCCTCTCTACCTGCAGTATCTATCTCCCCATTACTGTGGCACTTGTGCTTTGGACATCTACCGCTTCAGAAACTGTGTCGTTTGTTACCCCAGGTTTCACCTTACACGTCCATCCAATGTGAGGCTTGTCAGTTGGGAAAGCACCATCGATCTACCTTTCCCAGTCGTCAGTGTCGGAGTAGTACCTCCAAGTTTGAGTTGTTTCGTGTCGATACCTGGGGTCCTAGTCGTGTTCCTGATCATCAGGGACACATGTTTTATATGATTATTGTGGATGATTTCTCTCGTGTGTCTTGGGTCTTTTTGTTAAAGAATAAATCTGAAGCGGGGAAAATTATCATAAATTTCATCAATGAAGTTCGTAATGTTTTTTTCTGCATCTGTAAAGATTGTGAGAAGTGATAATGCCTTGGAATTTTATACTCATACTCTCTCCAATTATTTTTCAACTCAAGGAATTATCCACCAAACATCCGGTGCCTATACTTTCCAACAAAATGTGGTTGCAGAAAGGAAACATCGTCATTTACTTGATGTCACTAGGCCGCTTCTCATAAAGAGTCATGCCCCTCATTCTTTCTGGGGCGATGCTCTGATGGCATGTTATCTCATTAATCGTATGCCGTCGTCTGTCTTAAGTGAGAAGATTCCTTTCTCCCTTATTTTTCCAGACAAAGAATTGTTCTCTCTCACTCCTCGTGTGTTTGGCTCGGTTGCCTTTGTCCACCAGTTGTCTCCAGGGATTGACAAGCTCTCTCGTAGGGCTGTCAAGTGTGTTTTCGTTGGGTACTCCATAACACAAAAGGGGTACATGTGTTATGATCCATTGCGCAGGAGATATCTCGTTAGTGCTGATGTTACGTTTTTCGAGTCTGTTATGTACTTCTCTTTTACGGGTGATCAGTTGGTATCCTCTTGCACTACTGAAGCTATATACATGCCACCATCATCACCACCTCTACCATTACCATCTCCACCACTACCATCCTCTACACCTCCTGTTACCGTTCATGTTTCCCCATTGCCATTCCACTATAACCGTAGGCTTGCTTCTGCTCATGGTCACCGCTCATCATCTAGCTCGCCTGAGGTATGTTCTGAGAATATTATCAATATTGATGGATCTGACGATTTCCCTGAGCAGGATGTGTTACAAAGGCCAAATGAGGAGGCAAGTGATTTGGATCTATCTATTACACTTCGGAAGCAGAAGCGCAGCTGTGCGTCATATCCAATAGCATCTACTGTGTCTTTTGATCGCTTAACTGGAGATTTCAGGAGCTTTATCATTGCACTATCGACGGTGGACATTCCACGGAATTACCAAGATGCGTTGAATGATAGTCGATGGCATTTAGCCATGGAAGAAGAAATGTTTGCTCTTCAGTCAAGAGGTACCTGAAGCCTTGTTACTGCACCTACTGATGTGTCTACTGTGAGCTGCAAGTGGGTCTTTACAGTTAAGCAGAATGCAGATGGCAACATTGACAGATACAAGGTACACCTGGTTGCTCGTGGATTTACACAGACATATGGGTTGGATTATCTTGATACATTCTCGCCAGTTGCTCGCCATTCCACCCTACGGATCCTCCTCTCCGTTATGGTTACTCGTGATTGGCCACTATACCAACTAGATGTCAAGAATGCATTCTTATATGGTGACTTACAGGAGGGAGTCTACATGCAACATCCACCTGGTTTTGCTGTTGAGGGGGAGTGTTCTAAGGTGTGTAGACTTCATAAGGCTATTTATGGCCTTAAGCAGAGCCCCAGAGCTTGGTTATAGAAGCTCTCAGAGTTGTTTGAAAAATAGGGGTACAAACGTTCTAATGTAAATCATTCCTTGTTCGTACAGAAGACACCCAGAGGTATTATTGCAATTATGGTATATGTAGATGATATCTTGATTATAGGTGATGATGAACAAGGAATTCAGAGGGCGAAAGAAATGTTGGGTCATGAATTTGTCACCAAGGACCTTGGAATTCTTAGATATTTTCTGGGACTGGAATTCGCCAAAAATCCTCATGGGTTGGTAATGACCCAGAGGAAATATGTCACTGACCTGTTGAGTGAAACAGGAATGCGTGGTTGCCGACCTGCCACTACACCCATGGATCCCAATATGAAATTATATGATGATGACACTGATGAGGTGGATAGGAGAAGATACAGAGAACTGGTGGGCAAGCTTCTCTATGTTACTATTACCAGACCCGATATCTCCTTTGCTGTGAGTCAGGTGAGCCGGTTCATGGAGCAACCACGTCAGGTACATATGGATGCTATACATATGATACTCAGGTACCTTAAGTCTTCTCCAGGTGCAGGTGTGCTGTTTAAGAAAGACAAGGAGATTACTATCTCAGCATGTGCAGACGCAGATTATGCAGGATGTCCTAAGGATAGGAAGTCCACCACTGGATTTGCTGTGTATGTTGGAGACTCTCTAGTCTCATGGAGAAGCAAGAAGCAAACAGTTGTAGCAAGATCCAGTGCTGAGTCTGAATATAGGACTATGGTCCAGGTTAGTACAGAAATGATGGGGGTGAATGCTGTGCTTACAGATCTATATATAAAAGTCCCTCATCCTATGGCTCTGGAATGTGACAATCAAGTTTCTCTATTCATTGCAAATAATCCAGCATTTCATGAACGAACCAAGCACATTGAGGTTGATTGTCACTTCATACGAGATATGATTCGGAAGGGGTTTATTTCTACATCTCATGTTAGCTCAGGGGACCAAACTCCAGACAACTTTACCAAGGCGTTACTTAGAGGGCCATTCCAGAAGTGTTCGTCCAAGCTGAGCATGATTGACATCTATGCTCCACCTTGAGGGAGAGTGTAGAGATATATGTTATTCTCTTTTGTACCTTTTCGTATTTTCTTTTTCCCGTTGGACTCTTTATTTATTTTACCCATAGGCTACTCTCCTATATAAGAGAGCCTAGGGGTATGGAATAAACAAGTCTCTCATTTTTCCCAACACATATAAAATGCGCATTCTCAAGTTTGAAATACTGTAGGCTGTGTGTTAGTGTTGAAGGGTGTAGAAGCATGGAACTGTTGGACAGTGCTGTGCATTTCACTCTCCATTGAGGCTCACATTCCTTGCTTTCAGATTATGGATTAGACAACTAATAGAGTCAGCTCTTCTTTACAATGACAACTGCTGTGGAGATCCAAAGATTGTGAGGGAATGCTTAAAAATGCATTGCATGGAGAGCGCTTCACCTATGGTGCTAGGCACTTGAGGTGTGTGCATAAGCAAAATCGGAGCTTTTTGCTCAATTTTTATGTTTTTATTTAGTTTTATAATTTTTAAAGTTAGGTATATTAGTTCGGTATACCACTAACACACCTATGTATACATTCTGCACACAAATACGTCCACAAATTATACACACCTACACATGCCTACATATTAGTTTAAGTTCTACTTACACATGAACTTACCCATAGATGTTAGTTCTTAGTACTATACTTATATTATATATATAATATACACATACACCTATACATGCATATACAATAATAATATATTTGTACACTTATGCATATGATATACATAGATACACATGTTCATATATACACATATCCATACATATGCATACATGCATACACACACATATATACATGCACATTTATATACATCAAATACACACTTACACATACTTAATATATGATAGATAGATACATGCATACTCACACATATAGTTAGCATAGATACATAAACACTTATAGACATATTTGGTTGATTTTAGATTGCAATTTAGGTGTATGTGTTTTGTATACTCCCCCACCCACCCCCACTTATGTCCACGCACGTGTGTACATGCATATGTGCACACATACACATGTATATTCACGCACATACATACATACTGTTGGGAAAAGTGAATGAGATAATCTATTCCATAAGACCTAGGCTCTCTTATATAGGAGAGTAGCCTATGGGTAAATTACATAAAGAGAATAGCAGGAAAAATAAAATAACAAAGAGGTACAGTTATTCTATATGCGTCAACATTCCCCCTCAAGATGGAGCATAGATATCAATCATGCTCAGCTTGGACGCACACTTCTGGAATGGGCCTCTAAGTAATGCCTTGGTGAAAATATCAGCAGTCTGATTCTCTGATGTGACATGAGATGTAGCAATGAACCCCTTCTGAATCATGTCACGTATGTAGTGACAGTCGACCTCAATGTGCTTGGTCCTCTCATGAAAGGCTGGGTTATTTGCAATGAACAAGGTGGCCTGATTGTCGCATTCCAACATCATAGGAAGAGGTATATCAAGACATAGATCTGCAAGTAAGGATTTCACCCACATCATTTCTGTGCTAGCCTGGGCCATAGCCCTGTATTCGGATTCAACACTGGATCTAGCTACCACTGTCTGTTTCTTGCTCTTCCACGAAACTAGAGCATCTCCAACATAGACTGCAAATCCTGATGTGGACTTCCTGTCCTTAGGGCATCCTGCATAGTCTGCATCCGCACATGCCGTGATAGAGATCTCCTTTCCTTTCTTAAATAGCAAGCCTGCACCTGGAGATGATTTTAAATATCTCAGAATCATGTGTATTGCATCCATATGGGCCTGACGTAGTTGCTCCATGAACTGGCTCACACGACTCACTGCAAATGATATATCAGGTCTAGTGATCGTGACATACAGTAGTTTGCCTACCAATTCTCTGTACCTTCTCTTATCCACCTCTTCTGTGTCATCATCATACAGCTTCATGCTAGGATCCATTGGTGTCGTAGCAGGTCGACACCCTAGCATACCTGTCTCACTCAGTAGATCTGTAACATACTTCCTTTGTGACATGACTAATCCATATGGATTTCTAGCAAACTCCAGCCCCAGAAAATATCTAAGGACTCCCAAGTCCTTGGTGACAAACTCGGTCCCCAGCCTTTCCTTTGCCTGCTTAATGCCCTGTTCATCATCACCTGTAATCAAGATATCATCAACATAAACCATGATTACAATGATACCTCTAGCCGTCTTCTGTACAAACAAGGAATGATCAGCATTGGAGCGCTTATATCCTTGTTTCTCAAAGAGGTCTGAAAGCTTCTGAAACCATGCTCTGGGGCTCTGCTTAAGGCCATAGATGGCCTTATGTAATCTGCAAACCTTGGAACACTCCCCCTCAACAGCAAAACCAGGTGGCTGTTGCATATAGACTTCCTCCTGCAAGTCGCCATACAGAAATGCATTCTTCACGTCCAGTTGATAAAGTGGCCAGTCTCTAGCAACTGCAACTGATAACAGGATCCGTAGAGTGGAATGACGCGCCACAGGGGAGAATGTGTCAAGGTAATCTACCCCATATGTCTGTGTGAAGCCCCGTGCAACCAGGCGTGCCTTGTACCTGTCAATGGAACCATCTGCATTGTGCTTAACTGTAAACACCCATTTGCAACTCACCGGGATGACATCTGGAGGTATAGGAACCAAACTCCAGGTTCCTCTAGACTGAAGTGCCGCCATCTCTTCTTCCATTGCTAGCCGCCATCTAGCATCCTGCAAAGCATCATGATGATTCCGTGGAATGTCTATAGCTGAAAGTGCCAATGCAAACGTCCTGAAGTCTCCAGATAGCCTCTCAAAAGACACAGCTGCTGATAATGGATATTTGGCACAGCTTCTCTTCGGCTTGCGTAGAGCAATTGGAACATCCAGATCATCTGTGTTATCACCATGCTCCTGTAATGCATCCTGCTGAGAAATGTCGTCAGATCCATCAACATTAATATTTTCATTACATACCATAGGCGAGCTAGTTGACGGGTCAGGGCCATGAGCTGGAGGAGGCCTGCGGGTGTAATGGAATGGTAGCGGGGATACTAGCGATGGCGGTGGTGGTGGCGGTGGTGGTGGCGGTGGCAGTGGTGGTGACGGTGGTGTTGTTTGTGGCAATGGTGGTGGTGGTGCCATGAATACGGCATCAGGAGATATAGGTGGTAGCTGCATGTTTCCAGATTCTGAAAAGTACATAATAGATTCAAAAAATGTAACATCTGCACTGATCATATACCGCCGATGCACAGGATCAAAACACTTGTACCCCTTTTGAGTTCTGGAGTACCCCACAAAGACGCACTTGACAGCCCTAGGAGAGAGCTTGTCAGTACCAGGCGACAACTGATGGACAAATGCGACTGACCCAAACACACGAGGGGTAAGAATGAACAAATCCTTGTCAGGGTAAATGAGTGAAAAAGGAATCTGTTCATTCAAGACAGACGAAGGCATACGGTTGATTAGGTAACACGCAGTAAGGACTGCATCACCCCAGTAGGAGTACGGAACATGACTCTGAATAAGAAGTGACCTTGTGACATCAAGAAGGTGACGGTGTTTTCTTTCAGCAACCCCATTCTGTTGAGACGTATGAGCACAAGATGTTTGGTGAATAATTCCTTTTGAGGAGTAGTAATTTGCTAGAATGTTGGTGCACAACTCTAAGGCATTATCACTTCTCACAATCTTGACAGATGTGGAAAAAACATTTTGAATTTCATTAAGAAAGTGGATAATAATATTTCCTGCTTCAGATTTATTTTTCATTAGAAAGACCCATGACGCTCTAGAGAAATCATCCACAAATACAATATAAAACCTGTGTCCCTGATGATCGGGAACACGACTCGGACCCCAGACATCGAGATGAAACAACTCAAACTTGGAGTTACTACTCCGACCTTGACTACTGGGAAAAGACGACCTGTGATGCTTTCCCAACTGACATGCCTCACACTGGATAGGTGTGTGAGAGAGACCATAGGGTAGAACTAGACGCAACTTCTGAAGCGGTAAATGACCAAAACGCAGATGCCACAGGAGAGGAGATACTTGTCCAGCAGGAGAAGATGTGGTTCCGGCAAATGGGGTCTGGTTCAGACGGTAAAGGCCTCCTTGCTCATAGTCATGACCAATCACGTTGCCCGTACGGATGTCCTGAAAAATCAAAGAAGATGGATCAAAAATAGCTCGACAATGGAGATCCTTCGTAATCTGACTAATTGACAACAGATTCATAGAAAAATGCGGTGCATGTAGGACATTCTTGAGCTGCATAAAAGATGTCAATCTAATCTCCCCCTGACCCGTGATAGGGGAGTGCGTGCCATTGGCAATCACTACTGTCCGTCCTGGAGGAATCTGAGTGTATCCTGTAAGTAGACTCTGGTCGCCACATAGATGATGTGTAGCGCCCGAGTCCATGATCCATGGCAATGTATCAGATCTACTACTATGGAGTGCAAGTGTACTACCTGAAGTACTAGTAGAGGCAGAGGCAGACGCAACAGCATCAGTATGACTCTCTGTAGTCGGTGCTGGGCCAGATGGTGGGATAATGCCCCTGAGGCGGGCAACTAGATCATCAAATCGTTGATCCAGTGTAGCAGCAGATGGGGGCTCTATCTGCTCAACGGCTCGTGCAGATGCAGGGAATCCATGCTTCGAGTAGCATGTGTCTTCATTATGTCCGACTCGGTGACAATATGAACATGTTGGCCTAGTGCGGCCACCCCTTCCACGAGGGGTACGTCCACGGCCCTGGTTATGAAAACCGCGGCCTCTGTTGGCCGCCATAGCTGAGGAATTCTGACTCGCAGCTGCTGAAGGCACTGTGATCCTACTCAATCTGTGAAAAGCTTCCTCCATGGGAGGAATAGTCGAGTCCGCCAAAATCTGAGAACGTGCTGCCTCATATTCTGGATCAAGTGCAGCGAGAAACACACCCACCATCGTCGCATTCCTGTATGTCTTCTGCTGTTCTGGCGTGGCGGTAAGAGGCATGAAGCTATAGAGCTTCTCAAACATCCCTCTCAGTGATGTATAGAGAGAATGTAGAGGGCGACCATTCTGCTTGATGGTGAAGATATCATGCTGGAGTTGCAGAATCTTTGTCTTGTTCTTCGCTTGGGAATATGTGGCCGCCAGAATGTCCCACATATCCTTCGCTGTGGGTTGGTGGAGGATATCATTGGCAATCTCAATTGCCAACGTGCCAGATAGCCAGACTTTGGCGTATGCGTCATCAGCCTCCCAGGAGGCATAGGTTCCAATCTTCTCAGCAAGCTCTGATTCGGTAAGAATATGCTTCTTACCCGTAGACTTCATCATGCTCATGAACTGCATTGCCCACAGTTCATAGTTGGTACCGTCCATCTTGACAATAGGCGCTGGACCACGGAATGCGCCAATAGATGGGATATCTGCCTTGCTCTCTGACATATTGAAAAATAAAGACTGGAACGACTGACAAACAATATGTTTTGTCTACAATACCATAGATGGGGGTAGTTGCATGTGTAGACTTCAAGCAACTATCCCCATGACTATATGTGCGCTACGGTCTTGACACGCGCAGGGGCCGGCTCACAGTTATGCGCGGCACGAACACGCTACGTGCGTGTGCAACAGGGCACGCAAATCCTGAATGGGGCACGCACGCAACTGGGGCACGCACGCACGCAAGTCGCACAGTTATGCGTGCACGATCAGATCTTGGGCGAAGAGGCGCACACGTGATGCGCAATGCTGAGAACAACGCCACAGGTCACGCGCGTAGATGCGCAGATGAGATGCGCACAGCCGCTGTAGATGCGCAGATGATGCGCACGCAGATGGGATGCGCACAGATGATGCGCACGCAGATGGGATGCGCGTAGATGCGCAGATCAGATGCGCACAGTTCATAGCAGATGCGCACGGATGATGCTCTAGGGCTGGGGCACCACCGTGGTTGGAGAAGGAGACCGCCGCCGCCGCCGATCGGGGAAGGGCGGCGCCAAGTAGAGAGAGAGAGAGAGAGAGAGAGGCCGGCGGGTGTGGTGGGTTAGGGTTAGGGTTTCGAGAACTCCGGTCTAGGACCGTCGCTCTGATACCATGTTGGGAAAAGTGAATGAGATAATCTATTCCATAAGCCCTAGGCTCTCTTATATAGGAGAGTAGCCTATGGGTAAATTACATAAAGAGAATAGCAGGAAAAATAAAATAACAAAGAGGTACAGTTATTCTATATGCGTCAACACATACATATATACGTACGTATGCATGTATGTATGTATTGCCTTGCTGGGTACCTAGGTGAGCGTCTATCATTTTAAGGTGCTTTTTTACCTCGTAGCACCTTGGAGCGTTTCATGCCTTTTAAAACACTGTTTCAAGGAAGCATCTAGAATTTGAAAAAATATAACTTCAACAAGGCATGACAAACATTAGTTGTACAAGACAATTAAAATTTTACATCATCATGTATTGCATCACATAAAAAGAAAGGACTAAAAAACACCACCATAAATGAAAGAGTATATAACACAAAACTTCCTAAACTTTACACTTGAATTCAATGTAGTCCCAATTTTTAAAAGTCACAATATGGTACATGATTTTTGTGAGAATTTTTAATGTGATAATTTCATTATCTTTTCACTGAGTGAATCATTAATTTCATTTTATGGACCACAATAACCTTTTTTTTCTATCAAGATCTCCTTCTCCAAACACAATACCATCCCTTTCTCTCCCTCCCCTTTCCTCTCTTTCTCTATCTTTCTCTATTCATATATCTTTTAATGGGGAATGACTTCGGCTAGCTCTTCGAGTGCCTGGCAAGAAGCACCAGATCCGAGGGTCGGCGAAGATAGCACCAATATTAACAAGACATGGTGGAGGTGGTGTCCGACCCCTACGGTTGTTGTGATCAAGCACAATCCTATTACATATTATCGAACCCATCTCATCTGTCTTCCGAAGTCCATGACTATGAAGATATTCCGAGCCTCTGACATCACCTTCTATACCATCTCCAATGCCTTTGTTAGTGCCAACACTTCCATCATCCACATCTCCTCCCTCCTTCCAGCCTTCGAGACTTTTGTCGCTCCACCTTCAACTATTTCCATTCCATCGTACCCTTCCACCTCTGCTCCTCCAGCTCTTCGATCTCATCTTCATCGATCAAGGCTTCCTCTCTGGTCCCATCAAGCGTAAGTGTGGATTCATGTTCAGACCCATTGAACCGCATGTCGGTATCGCCTTTGGTCCCCGTGTCGGCTAGCACAGGGGCTTCTCACATGTCTCGAGAAGGCGTAGTTTATAGGAGCAAGAGAAGAGAGAGTGATCATGCTCCACATGAAGAGATTGGGATTGATGTTGAGAATGAGTCTCGGTTTGGTGTTGAGAATGGGACTCACTTGGCAGCTTCGTGAAGATCATCTCCACATCTCAGGGAGCTCACATGAGATCAGATACCACATGAAGGGTATTATGGTCTACAAGATGAAATTAATGGTCTATTTAATAGAAGATAACTGAAGTATCATATTCAAACCGACCTAAAAAATCAGGTATCGTATTTTGACTTCTAAAAGTTTGGGGACTACATTTTCTTCCTGGAAAGTTCAGGAACTTTGACCTAATATACTCTAAAGGAAATCTCCATGTTGTAAACTGTCAATATATGTCGTGCATTCCTCTTTCTAGCTGCGTAAGTACACCTGTGCTGGTTTCGTATGGTTTCAGGCTTTTGTTTCTTGTTTGCAACTATTAAGACATAGTTTGATTATCGGCAATGAGTTCTCAAACAGAGATTCCTGGGAATTGACATACAACTTTCTCCAATGTGTCTCTACCATCCGCCCTTTGGAAATTTACATTATTATTTTTAACTATAATGAGTTATTGTTTATGTTTTCATCATTCTAATTTAATCAATAGTCCATTTGGAAATTTGCGTTTAACCTTTCTAAAAGCTATAATATGTTATTTTTAATGTTTCACTATTCTAATTAGATCAAGAACATCTATATAATGCCTCCTAACTGTGATTTGTGCAGAAATTTTGAAACCCAATTCCCCTTCCTGGGTGACAGTCAACCAATCAAAAGAGATGACCGGATGAATAACCTACTACCATCCTGGATGCTCCATACTGTCAATGTCTAGCTCAACAATTTTTTGCCTTCAGAATATGACTAGACTTTTTGCAGGTACCATCACATATGTTATCTATATGACGCATATGTATCATATATGGCATAAGTCCACCACCTGACAAATCTTCGGAGATATCATCAACTTGATTATGGCGTGTACTAACTAAAAGAACACCAATCAGAAAATGATGACTGGAACAGTTGTTCACAGGTTTGGGGTATAATACATTGGCCGCATTGAGTGGTCAACAACTCGGAATTATGTTTAATCATCTCAATCCAGTCCATGATTCCAATTATTCTGATGATCTTAGCAATATTAGGCTTCCAATTCTGGGTCTCAGTCAGCCACTACTTGAAAGTTGCCACAAACTAATTTTCTATGGAGTATGAATCTTCCTTGGATTGTTACACAAGGCCTCGGTTTTGAAAGGAGATGAAAAAAAATTTATTAGCACATCTCTCCCATGTTTTTTACATTAGCCCTTATAAATTATTTTTATACCTTTTGCAACCACACATATAAACATCCCATTTACCACACAAGATTTGTTTCCAATACGGCCTACCAGAAACGTTTTGATTATCTGAGCAATGCCAAGATCCCTTCGAAGGCTTGTCACAATTCATTGCTTCATAAAGAACCATGTCATTGATCTATATAAAAAGCATTCAATTTTCACTAAACATATATAATAAAAGGAAGTTGGTTTCAAACTCGAAATCTCACCCCCAAAACTTAGCCATGTCTATCTAGTCAACTTCATCAGATGGCGCCAATGATTTAACCCACTAACTCATTTTTTTAAGAAATGTTTCTGGCATGACTTGATAGGGGGTCTTTTTTCCACCATACACATCACCATCACTGTTGGGAACAAGAATGAGAAAATGTTTATTCCTGGGAACCTTAGGATCTCTTATATAGAGGAGAGACCTATGGGTAAATTACATAAGACATACGTAAAGAAATAACATAAGAAAAAAGTACAGAAACATAAATATATCTCTACACTCCTTAAGATGGAACATAGATGTCAATCATGCTCATGGCTTGGAAGAGCACTTCTGAAATGGTCCTCTGAGCAAAGCCTTGGTAAAGATATCTACTGTTTTATCTCTTGAACTGACATGAGAGGTAGAAATCAAGCCTTTCTAAATCATGTCTCTTGTATAATGGTAGTCTACTTCAATGTGCTTCGTTCTTTCATGAAATGAAGGATTGTTTGTAATAAATAGGGCAACTTGATTGTCACATTGTAATTGCATATGAAGAGATACATCTATATGCAAATCTGCTAGCACCGCTTGAACCCACTGTATTCGTGCTTGCTTGTGCCATAGCCCTATATTCAGATTCGACACTTAACCTAGCAACAACAATTTTTTTCTTGCTTTTCCAAGAAATAAGAGAACATCCAACATATACAACAAAGCCCGAAGTAGACTTCCTGTCCTTAAGACACCCTACATAGTCTGCATCAACGCATACAAAAATAGAAAGAGTTGTTCCTTTCCTGAATAATAGCCCTGTACATGGAGAAAATTTTAGATACCTTAATATCATATATATATATATCATCCATGTCTACCTATCGGGGCTGCTCCATGAACTGACTCACTACAAAAGAGATAACATGTCTAGTGATAGTAACATAGAGAAGCTTTCCCACCAATTCTATATCTCCTACTGTCAACCTCATATGTATCATCATCATATAACCTCATGTTAGGATCCGTATGAGTAGTAGAGGGTCGATATTAGGGATGATTATCGGGTCGAACGGGACCTTAGCTCGAACCCGAGCCCATTTATTTTATTTATGCGATTTTCAGACTGGGCCGCAACTCGAAAAAAATTGTTTGGGGGGGGGGACAACACGAACCCAAACCCGACCCGAAGTTAAACGAGTCAGGTTCGGGTCGGGTTGGCCCAATAACTTCTCTCTTTCGTTTGTTTTTGAAATGCTTACCAAAGGTCAGGGTTGATATGACAATGTCTTGTTTTTGTAAAATCTTTTTTAAAAAACTTTGAAATGTTTGATTTTTTCTCTTCAAAAAATTTTGATTTTGTCATACAATTTATGTGCACTCATGCACTTGTTTTATTTTACGCATGCATTCTACTATATATGTTCGTGTTGCATTTCTAACAAATAGATTGTGAGGTTTCTTTTATGTTATCATGAAGATTTACTATTTTCTGACATGTAACTGGAAAAGGAATACGTCTGCAGATCAAAGGTGATCAAGCGGTTAAAATTTAGGGGTTGCTTCTTCCTCTACTAGAGCATTTGACATCTAAAAATCAAAATAAAATTACCTATTTAACAACCAATATCTCATATGACAAAATAGTACATACATCATTAAAAAAATATTACGAACAACTATTAATATGAATAAATTATTTCTTTCAGTTTGTAATGAATATCACCTTTGCAGAGTTTTCGGGTCACTGTTATAGAGTCGAAGAAGGTGGGTGTGTTGGCAATGGTGGTTCCGCATCGGTGGAGGTGCAACTTGCAATTGGAAGGGGCGGGGCCGCGAGGAGTGGCGGCGATTGGGAAGGGCGAGGCCATGGGGAGTGTTGGCGGCTGGGAGGGGCGGGGCCGTGGGGTGGGGCGGCGTCTGGGAAGAGGCTTGTCTGCGAGGTGGGGCAACGATTGGGAAGGGGCGGGGTCGTAGGGAGGGGCGACGACTAGGAAGGGACGGGGTCGCGAGGTGGGGCAACATCTTGAAAGGGGCAAGGTCACGAGGTGCGACGGTTACTGAGAAGGGGCGGGGCTTCATGGAGGGGCAGAGGCGACATCTGGGAAGGAGCAGGTCGTGGGGTGGGGGCAACATCTGGGAAATGGGAAGGGAGGAGATCTTTTGGTTATGGTTTGGGAGGGGGACGACTAGGGGCTGGGATGGGGAGAGTTTGTTTGGGGTAGTCTGTCGGGTGGACAGTGAAGGTGGTTGGGTCGGGTTGGGTACTTGGGGTGGTGGTTCAGATTGTGGTAACGAGTGGGGCCAAGGGTTGGTCGCAGGTTGGGCTTTACAAAGTCAGGTTGCGGGCTGAGTTATCTGGTCGGGCCTCGGGTCGGGCTCTACTCAGCCCGAACCCGGCTCGTTTTAGAATCGAGTTTTATTTTTGGGCCCAAGTTCGACCCAAAATTAAACGGGTTCGGGCCGAGCATATATGGTCGGGTTACGGGTCGGGTCGAGCTAGCCCGACCTAATGCTCAACCCTAGTCGATACCCAATCATGCTTGTCTCAACAAGCATGTCTGTAACATATTTCCTTTGGGTCATCACAAGATCCTGCATATTCGTAGCAAACTTTAACCCTAAGAAATACCTTAAGATGCCAAGATCCTTAGTAACAAACTGTCGACACAGAAATTCCTTTGCCTTCTTTTATCTCCTGTACATCATCTACTGTAATAAGTATATCATCAACGTATACCATGATAACAACAACACCTCTAGGTGCGCTATGTAAGAACAATGAATATTCTGCATTTGACCTCTTAAACTCCTGCTTTTCAATCAGATCCAAGAACTTCTGAAACCATGCCCTTGGATTATGTTTAAGGTCGTATATTGCCTTGTGAAGTTTACAAACCTGCTGATACTACCCTCTCAGCAGTAAATCCTAAAGGTTGCTGTATGTAGATTTCTTCATGAAGATCTCCATACAAAATTGCAATTTTAACATCTAGCTAATATAAAGGCCAATCACGTACCACTACAATTGAAAGAACACGTAGACTGGAGTGACGAGCAACAGAGATCGTGTCCAGATAATCCACTCCATAAGTCTGTGTAAATTATCGTGCCACCAATCTGGCCTTGTAGCGATCAAGGCTCCAATCTGCATGGTGTTTAACAGCAAACACCCATTTGCAACTGACAACATATGCTCCATTAGGAGCAGATACCAAGCTCCAGGTACCACGTGACTATAAAGCAACCATCTCTTCTTTCATAGCTAGACGCCAACGACTGTCCTTCAAGGCCTCCTGATAACTCTGTGGGATTTCACCGATAGATAGTGCAACTGCAAATCTCCAGAATTCCCTGTCAAGCGATCAAAGGAGACTTGGGAAGCAAGAGGATGTGAGATGCATGTATGCTTTTGCTTTCTAATTGCAATATGTATATGAAGGTCATTGAGACTCTCCTCAAACTGTGTGCCAGCCTCCCGCAAAGGTTCTTGCGTAGACACATCTCCAGACCCCATCATTACACATTGTACTCAGAACAAACCTGAGTCATACTAGATGACAGACGATTATCATGAGCAGAAGCAGATTGACAAGTGTAGTATTTTGGCAATGGTGGAACGATGTGCACACGTGACTATATAGGAGGAGGTGATGGAGGTGGTGGTGTTGGAACAACATGCACATGTGGAGGTGGAGATGGACTCGTAGGAGGAGGTGGCATTTAAGCCTCATCATCGGATCCGATGAAGCCAACTTGTCACCTATAGGAGAGAAGTACATCACAGACTCAAAATATATGACATCAACGCTACTATAATATTTCATGCATAATAGATCATAACATCGGCATCCCTTCTATGTTCTGGAGTACCCAACAAACACACATTTGACAACTCTAGGAGAGAGCTTGTCCAGACCCAAAGACAACAGGTGGACGAATGGGATGGAGAAAAAGACATGAGGAGTAAGTGAGAACAACTCCTTCTCTAGGAATGACATGGAAAAAGGAATTTTCTCACCTAAAACAGATGAAGGCATGCGATTCACAAGATAACATGCCGTAAGA
This sequence comes from Ottelia alismoides, assembly GCA_037367405.1. Lineage (NCBI taxonomy): Eukaryota > Viridiplantae > Streptophyta > Magnoliopsida > Alismatales > Hydrocharitaceae > Ottelia > Ottelia alismoides. The sequence goes on along the minus strand of JAZKJV010008789.1, from coordinate 11,205 downwards.
ACTGCATCACCCCAAAACGAATGTGGGACACAACTCTGAATGAGAAGAGTCTGAGTGACATCAAGTAAATGACGATGCTTTCTCTCTACAACACTAATTTGCTGAGAAGTGTTAGCACATGTTATTTGGCGAGTAATACCACGAGATGAAAAGAATTGTGAGAGAGCACGGGTACAAAATTCCAAAGCATTATCAGTTCTCACAAACTTCACTGAAGAAGAAAAACATTATGCACTTCATGGATAAAATTTTTGATCACATCCCCAGCTTCAAATTTATTCTTCAATAAAAAGACCCATGACAGACGAGAAAAATCATCAACAACAACTAGGTAAAACTTGCATCCCTGGTGATCGGAATATGATTCGAACCTCAAATATCATGAAATAACTCAAAAAGAGAGTTACTGCTCTAACTTTAACGACTAAGAAAAATAGAACGATGATGCTTTCTCAACTGATACGTCCCGCATTGGAAGGACGAGCGAGTTAAGATCTGCGACAAAATATGACACATCTTTTGAAGTAGGAGGTGACCAAAACGTAGGTTCTAAGTGAAGAGAGAGACTGGTCATGTTGAATGAGAGGATATGCCTGCATATGGAGTTCAGACTAGGCGATAGAGACCGCCCTGCTCACGGCGACAACCAATCTCCCTGCTCGTAAGAATGTCCCGAAAAAAAAGAGACGATGGCTCTAAAATTGCCCGGCAATGCAAATCTTTGTAATCTGACTAATAGAATAATAAATTCGTAGAAAAATCAGGAGCATGTACATTCTGCAGATGCATCGAGGACGTCAAACTGATCTCCCCCTTTATTGTGATCAGGGAATGAGTCCCATCAGCTATCACGATGGTTCTCCCTGGAGGAACCTATCTATATGCTGCAAGTGATCTCCGTCTCCACATATGTGGTGCATCACCCCAAAGTCCATAATCCACTCTGCAATCTCAGATCCATGATAAGAGATAAAAGCATAGGTACTACCTGAGGTGCTGACAGTGGCATGGGTACTGGCAGAGGCGGAAGCAACAACATCTAAGTGGCCTCATGGAGATGGTGAAGAAGCAGGAGGCATAATGTCCCTTAGTCTAGCTACGAGATCATCAAACCTTTGGTCTTAAGGAACAACCAAAGATTCAACATGCTCCGCTACTCGGATCGATGCTGGAAAACTATGCTTAAAGTAGCATGTATCCTCCGTATGTACGGGACGATGACAATAAGTGCAGGGCTGACGAATACGACTTCCTATACCATGAGGTCCACGCCCACAAAACTGAGAAGAGCCTCCTCTATCTCGGGTGGCTGCCGTCATCGAAGAAGTCTGACTAGAGGCAGTAGATGGGACAATGATCTCGCTGAGTCCGCGGAAGGCTTCCTCCATGAGAGGAATAGTAGCATCCGCTAAAATCTAGGAACGAGCAGCCTCATATCCAAGATCAAGAGCTGCAAGGAATACACCAACCACGGTGGCATTCCTATACGTCTTTTGCTGCTCGAGAGTAGACGTGGGGGGCTTGAAGCTATGTAACTTCTTAGACATCCCGCGCAAGAATGTATATAAAGAGTGAAGGGTTGTCCATTCTGCTTGATGGTAAAGATATCGTGTTGAAGCTGCATAATCTTTTCCCATTCCTTGCCTGAGAATAAATGGTTGCGAGGAATATACCACATCGCTTTGACAGTGGGGCTGATGTAACACATCATTGGCGATCTCTATCGTCAATGTACCAGGAAGCCAAATCTTGGCATACACTACATATCATCTGCCTCTGACGAGGCGTTGACCCTAGTTTTTTTCAACAGGCTCTTCTTCTGTAAGAATGTGTTTCTTACTCGTAGACTTCGTAAGGCTCTTGAATTGCATGACCCAGATCTCATAGTTTGTTCCGTTCATCTTGACAATCGACGTTGGGCCTCTGAAAGCACCTGTGGCGGGGATATCGATTTTGTTCTCTGACATATTGCTGGATGAAGAAAAACTAGGATTCTATAGACCAATAAAGATTTGTTTACACTGACATAAAGGGATTTGGTTGCATGTGTAGACTTAGGATGTAACTAATCCCATCAACGCGAAGCGAGCGGAAGCGGGATCTGTAGTGGATGTCTGCGGATACCGCAACTGATGACTAGAAGTCCCGACAGCTACACGTGCGGCACACAGAGGCTATCAATGGTGTCACCGAAGAGAGAGGGAGGGTCCGATGACGAGGCACGAAGGTCGTCGGCAGTGGCGACAATAGAAGATAGAGAGAGAAGATCCGATGGTGACGACGACACCGAGAGGGCTAGAAGGTGTCGACTAATGTTAGGTTTAGGGTACGAGAGCTCCGGTGTAGGACCGCCCTCTGATACCATGTTGGGAAAAAAGATCGAGAAAGTGTTTATTTCTAGGAACCTTAGGCTCTCTTATATAGAGGAGAGATCTATGGTAAATAATATAAGACAGACATAAAGAAATAAAATAAGGAAAAAGTACAAAAACATAAATATATCTCCAAAATCACCATCATCATTATCTCTCTGTTCTCACACATATATTTTGAAATAATGTAACCTAACCTGGCATAAGTTCATCTATTTGATGGTAAGTCTTCAGAGATGGCCATGTAGTTGGGTCATTTAGATGGCATGTCAACATGCCCTACCACAAATTAATTCGAACTCAATCCGACTCTAGGGGGCCTGAAATATTATTAGTTTGATTTGATGGCAGGTTTGCGGGGACATGCCGTGAGTTCAGTTGTTGGCATGTCACCTATCACGAGTTATTTTATATTGACAACAACCTCCCCCGCCTGCCATGAGCTCATTCATTTAGATGCTAGGATCCACCACATGCCATGAGCTTGTTCATTTTAATGATAAAGTCCCCATCCCCATCGACCACTGAACCTAACACTATAGAAACTACCTCCACCCTCGCACCACTACGCACCACCACCACCACCATTGCACTGCTACCTTCTCCTCCACTCCATTGTTGTTGACACTCACAACAACATTGCCACCATAATCACATCTCCACCACCGTTGCTGCCACCCTTATGTTACCACCACTATATAGCCTCATTACGCCACCACTGTAGCATATACCCTTGTGCAACTACTGATGCACCCGCATCGTGCCACCATTGTGGATGCCCCTCGTGCTGCCACCATACACAACCATACCCACCGTAACAACCTTTACGTGCCACCATCAAGAAACACCATTGCGTGCCGACCTGCATCACTATCACGTGTCGACCTACCACCAATGCACCAATGTATGTCAATGTTGTGCACTATCGTTGCATCTTCTCCACTTTGTTGTGCGCCATCATCCCAATTCCACAACGCCGTCATCCACATGTTGTTCCTCGGTGGTATCGAGATCCGCTGTTTCAAGATTCAATCAGAAGTTAACGTCTTTACGCATTAGGCTATGTACGTTTAAGAAGGAATCCAGAGAGGCCAGACGTGTGGCTAGAGTGACAACTGAGGAGGAGCTTCGTAGACTCGACAGATTAGAGGATGACAAACCTCTTGTTTTAGACGAACTGGTTCAAAGAGAGGAGGCTCTAAAGAAGATTGCGGAGGAGGATAGAAAGTGGCTGATTGAATGGAGGCAGAGGTCCAGGAACAAATGGTTAAAGGAGGGAGATGCGAATACTACTTTCTTTCACAGAATGGCTAGCGGGAGGCATCGTAGTAATACGATCCGGTCGGTGATCGTGAATGGGGTCAGGGTGGACGGTGATAGAGAGATGTCATGGCGATATCGGACCACTTCCATGCTTTTTCGACGAGAGCCTTCTCCAGACGTTGGAGATGGATTGGTCTGGGTAATTTGCAGCTCTCAGGGGCTCACGCTGCTAGCCTGGTTTAGCTGGTAACCATGGAGGAGTTGAAGGCTGTGGTATGGAGTTTGAATGCGAAGGGGGCACCTGGCCCGGACGGGTTCCCATTCTCTTTCTATAAGGATTTTTGGGATTTGGTGGCATCAGAGGTGCTAGAAGTCATCAAGGAATCTTGCCAGTGTAATGCTAGGATTGAGAAGATAAATAAAGCTATGATTTTCTCCTTCCAAAGCATGGGACAACTGAGCGCTTGAGGACTTTAGACCGATTGCTCTTTCCAACGCTTTATATTTGATTGGGGTAAGATTTTCGCTACTAGGCTAAGCAGGGTACTTGAACACATTATCTCACCACTGCAGTCAGCTTTTGTCCCCGGGAGGCAGATTGGGGACTGTCTGGTTATGGCATCGGAGATCATTACTGATTGGAAGAGGCGTAGGGTGAAGGCGTTACTGTGGAAGGTCGACTTTGCGAAAGCTTATGATACGTTGGACTGTCGTTTTCTATGGGAGCATGGACTGAAATCTCGCGAAATTTCGCCGAAATTTCGACGAAATTTCGGTTTCGATGGGTATCGGGTATCGAAATCATACTGTATATCGAGATCCCCGGTTTCGGTCGAAATATCGCGAGATATCGCCGATATCTCGGTCCATCTCGATATCTCGCCCGACATTAGGAATCTTTGAATAGAAAAATCTGGCCACTGTCGAAATATAGCGAAATATCGGTCGAAATGTCCCCATTTCGACCGACTTCGGGCAGTGGCTGTTCTCTTCATCCTCCAAGACCTTCATCCTTTGAGGTAAGCCAAATTATGATAAATCTTCTTCAAATTCAGTAATTTTTTTAGGGTTTTCACTAAATTGTTGTTGATATAGCTAGGTATGGTGTTTAATTTGAGAGATTTCCCACAAAATAGGTATAAATTTGGAGTAGAAATTTGGGACTTTTTGTGTTTTTTTTGCACAATAGTGCTAGCTATGATCATTGTATCACAGATCTGAAGTTAACATGAACTAAAACATTGTTGGAGATTATTTTCTTGGATCTATGTTAGAAGAAATTGGGGGTTTTGAAGTTTAATGTGGAATGATAATGAGTTGTGGTGTTATATATTCGGATCTTGTGTTTTGAAAGTATAAATCATAGTCTGGAAATTGTTTTGGATTAATAAAAATTAAAAATATAGAAAATCCGAAAATGATTTGTTAAATATTTACGTTTTTGTTCATATTTTGTGTCAATAATGTAGTCTTTCATGAAATTGGTCCCCTAATTTGTAGATCTAAGATCCTAATGTATAGATCCAAGGTTTTTCTCTGTAAATAAGAAAAGTAGGTGTTGGAAAAATTAAATATATAATAATTCCGAAATTAAAAAAATAAAATAATTTGCATATTCATAAGCAGTTGCATTGTAATGCCAACTTAATGTTTGTTCTTGATTTTCCTCGCAGATTTCGACGTTCATACATGGCACATTCTGCGACATTCTGGTTTCGGTTCCGGTTCTTCATTTGGATATTCACCATGGCACATTCTGCTTCCGGTTCTGGATCTGACAGTTCTGATGATCAGATGGAAGAATTCAGTGGGGACATTGGCTGGAGGTATGCGTCTGCTCCTGATGGAAATAAGGCGAACAATGCAATTTCTGTGGGAAGAAGTTGGGAGGAGGCGGGATCACAAAGATGAAGCAACATCTTGTTGGCAACAACAAGAATGTTGCCAAGTGCACGCGTTGTCCCAAGGATGTGAGGGACAAGGTCAAGGCGAGCTTGGACGGAAAGAAGGAAAAGGAGACGGAGAGAGTAAGAAGGGAAGAACAAATGAAGGAGTTCATGTTCGAGAAAGAATTCAACGTCATTTCTGATTCAGATGACGATGATTTTGTGTACCCCGTCGACATTCAGACTGCATCAGAGAGGAGGGCATACAGAAGGGCTACACAAGAATCATTGAGGAGCGAGTTCGAGAGGAAAGAACTCGGTGGTGCACGGGGCGGCTTCTATGGTGCAGGTGGGAGTGGGAGTGGTTCTGGAGGCGCACCAGTACCGCCACCCACTAAGAAACACAAGGGGAAGGGAATTGAGCCCTTCTTGACGAGGAGCGGATCCATGCAATACAAGGCAAGCAAGGATCCGAGGCAGAAAACAGTGAAGGGAATGTTCACCAATGCACGAGAAAGGGTAGGAAAAGCCATCAGCAAGCTCTTCTTTGGGGAGAGCATTCCTGCCAACATTGCAAGCGGGCCATTCTTGCAGCATGCCGTTGATGAGATCGCTGCAGCGGGAACGGGAGTGAAGGCTCCTACATCCTACGAGATCATGAACAAATATCTTGGGATGGAGAAAGAGGAGATGAATGAGTACATCGCCGAGTTGAGGAGGAGATGGCCAGAGTATGGGGTGACATTGATGTGCGATGGGTGGACGAGCTACACAAGGAAGCAGATCATCAACTTCCTTGTTTACTGCGATGGGAAGACAATTTTCTTGAAATCTGTTGATGCATCTGAGCATGTGAAGGACCACAGGTACCTTCTGAAGTTGATGAAGGACGTTATAAAGGAGGTTGGGAAAGAGCACATTGTGCAAATTGTGACAGATAACGGCAGCAACTTCAAGAAGGCTGGTGAAACAATTATGAAGTCCAGCAGCTACGGAATTTTCTGGACACCGTGTGCTGCGCATTGCATTGACTTGATCCTTAAGGATTTCAGCAAGAGGAAGCTCGTCTCAAGGGTGGTGGAGAAAGCACGAATGATCACCACATTCATCTACAACCACAGCAAAGTGTTGGCACTAATGAGGCGGATGTGCAATGGGGAGTTGGTGAGGCCTGGCATCACACGCTTTGCAACCAATTTTATAGCGTTGCAAAGCCTCAAGCAACATAAGACGGGTTTGAAAACCATGTGTTGCCAGGGTGAGTGGTTCGAGATACCTGAAGCTCGGACTGAAGGAGGACGGAAGGTGGAGATATTGATCAATGATATCTCCTTTTGGGATGACGTGACTCGGTCACGAGGATCATGGATCCAGTGGTATCTGCATTGCGGATCGTGGATGGCGACAAGAAGCCCACCATGGGAGTCATCTACGAGGCAATGCGCTGCATGAGAGAGAAGGTCCGAGAAGCGGTTGGGAAGGGATCAAAAGCATGGTTGGACATCATAGACGAGCGATGGTCTAAGATGCTCTCGCATCCTCTTCACAAGGCCGGTATGTATTATGTAAAAAAGTTTTTTTTTCAATCATTTAAATTTTTATAGTTGGACATCATAAATGAGCTTGTTCGTGACTTTCTGTACAGCTTATTACTTCAATCCTAAGTACCACTACAAGAATGGACTTGGTACAAATGGTGACCTTCTCTCAGCCGTACAGATTGTGGTGGAGAAGCTCGTCAAGGACGAGAAGTTACAGAGCATGTGCATGAATGAGTTACTAATATCCTCAATTTCTACCTATATTTTGACTTTTGAGTCACAAGATATTTGGGTTGAACCTATTTGTGCGTTGTGAAGGTTAAGTATTACCGAGATGCATTGGGTTCCTTTGGTCGGATTACTGCGGTCAACGGTCGTGGCAATACTCTTCCTGGTAGGGACGGAGGCAAATAAACCCATTACTTGTGTTGATTTTGTGTACATTTATTTGTACTTATGATTTCTGTCTTTTCCTTTTTTTGCAGCCAAATGGTGGATGTTATACGGGATGGAAGCTCCCAACCTTCGAAGTGTGGCAGTGAAAGTGTTGTCTCAAACCGCATCTGCTGGCGGTTGTGAGAGGAACTGGAGCACGTTCAATTTGATACATTCGAAGAGAAGGAACAGGTTGGGAGAAAAGAAGCTCAATGACCTTGTCTTCGTGCATTACAACTTGAGACTGAAATTGAAGCATGCAACGGAGGGACATGACAAAGATGACTATACGGACCCTATTGACCTTGCATACATTTTCAAGATGCACGATGACGATGCTGATGAGGACGTTCTCCAGAGGTGGATGGATTCCAATGGTGCCCCAGTTCTCGATCAGCCAGGTGGAAGACCGAATGAGAACATCAGCCAGCAAATGGGAGCAGACGTTGGTGACTTTTTGGCCAGATCCGGGCGGATTACAGACCCTGTTGGAGGGTTGGAGGGCGAGATTGATGCAACTGTTGATGAAATTCTCTCCAGTAGCTCCAAATCCAAGTCACAATCAAAGGATGACAGTGGAGATGATGATGATGACGATGTTGGTCGTGCTGGACCTGGTGGTGGTGGGGAGTCAAACTCAGGTGGGTCAGGAGGGAGTGGTCGTGGGCCACAAGCTACCAGACTTGAGGAAGGCCTACAAGCAGGATGTGAGTATATGGAGAGACAACGGAACACACACGGACAATTTATTCCAAGTCCGAGTCTAGGGCCTACGGATTACGAGTACGGTCGAGGCCAGCGTCCAACCGACAGCTACATGGAAGATTTGACATCATCTGTAGGTTCTTTGAGCTTCATGGATATCGACAGCCCATATCGCGGAGGAGCACAAAGTCCTTTAGGCGGATATGGATCGTCGCACGATGAGAGATCATTTGGCGTCTTCCCGTAATACTTTCAAGCTCCTCCTCCAGGACCTCCTCCTCCTCCTCCTCAGTACGCACCTCCAGCATATTCATATGGTTACAGTGGATATGGGGGATACAGTAGCGGAGACAACTACCAAAGTAGCCAACCTGAGCAGAGCCAGGGCAGTTTCTTTGGGGGTGACAGCTACGGTTTCTTTCCTGACTACTACACGGCAGTTCCTCCTCCTCCGCAGAGATCTTCTCCTACTCCGTCGTCGTCGTCCCGAGGATCTCAGGGCAGTAGTTCGCAGCAGCCTCGTCGTGCCACTCGTGATACCGGATCCAGTGCTGCTTATCCTCGACTCGGGATGCTCATAGGCATCGATGACCACCAGTACAAGCAGTATGTCATGGATTACAAGGCCATGTACTCCTACATGACATGGGAGAACTACTGCGAGTTTATAGAATCTGTGATGCGCTATGAGAGATAGCAAGGAAGGGGGGGGCATTCAGATCCACCACGAAACTCCTGGTTCTGAACAAAACATGTCACCAGGGCAGGTACTATATTTTAATCTTTACTCTCTTTTATTGCATTTATCAGAAATATGCATGTTCTTAATAATTTTAACTTGTTGTAAGTTGTATTGTATTTGTAAGACTAGACTATTACTCTTGTTTATTATGTATTAACAATGTTACAACTTACAACCATGGTTTCAACTTTTATATATTAACTGTCTTATGAGATTTCGGTCGAGATAGGTTGTAATAGAGGGGTGGAGATCCTCAATTGCAATGATATGGATAAATTATGGGTCATTTCGACCCCATATCGATCGAGACATGTTGCTTGGGTTCCAACAATATGTCCACCGATATGACCGATATGGCCGATATGACCGATATGTCTATATATAGGGTATAGATGACCAATATGTGTGAAATAAATGTGTATTTGTATGTTATTTACTGTTCTAATAACTTGGAATATCGAAATTTTCAATAAAATTGGAAAAAAATCGGGTTTTTTAGCCTTTTCCGACGTTTCCACCGAAATCGTCGAAATTTCCCGAAATTTCGGCGAAATTTCGGTATTGGACCTTACCGAAACGAGATCGAAATCGAAATTTCGAACCTTGTATGGGAGGCCTTACATAGGAGCCTTGGAGTGGCTTTCTAGACCTTTGGATTTCGTGGATGAAGCGTTGTGTGACGACTACCTCTCTGACGGTTCTTGTGAATGACCGACCATAGGGGGGCTTCTTTCAACCGCAGAGGGGAATCAGGCAGGGATGCCCTCTGGCTCCTTTACTTTTTTTCCTTGCATCTGATGTGATTGCTTGCTTGGTTGAACAGATTCAGAACTGCGGAGTCATGCGTGGATATTTGCAGAATGACCTGTTTGTATCTCTTCTTTAATATGCGGATGACACCATTTTCTTTATCGAGGGAGGTACGAATGAAGCACATGGCATGGCAATTACCCTTGATCTGTTTGGAGAGATGTCGGCTCTGACACGGAATCATGTCAAATCTACCGTAGTCCTTTTTGCTTTATCTGAAGAGGAGGCACAATCGTGCAGTACTGTGTTGGATACAGAATGTGGCGTGCTACCTATTCACTATCTGGGTTTGTTGTTGACAACGGGTAGAATCAAAGTGGCAGATTGGCTACCTGTTGTAGAAAAGTTGGAAAAGAAATTCTCTGGGTGGAAGTCCACTATCCTTTCTAAGGGGAGCCGCCTGGTCTTGCCGAAGGCGGTGCTCTCTGCGATCCTGATTTATTTCATGTGTACTCGCATATTGCCCATTTCGTATGCGTCTTGAGAGGTTGATGAGGAGATTTCTGTGGAGGAAAAGTGGGCAGGAGGTTAATGGGATGCACTTGGTGAACTGGGATACTATTACTCTTCCCAAGTCTGAGGGTGGTCTTGGAATCAAGCGTGCTGATGCTTTGAATGAAGCATTATTGCTGAAGTGGTTAGGCAGACTTTGGGGGAACGACGAGGATATTTTTTGTACTCTTATGCGCCGGATCTACGATATTAGTGTGACGCCATCAGGAGTGGCCCTTGCGGTTATGCCATCTCCCTTCTGGAAGGATATTCTGACGGTTCTTCTGCGTTTCAATGAGCTCTTTAAGCCAGTGTTGGGTGGGGGAGACTCTTTTGCTTTTTGGCACGATGATTGGATGGGTGGTGGGTCGCTTGATGCACGCTTCCCTCGCTTGTACGCCTTGGCAACTGATCGCGAGGCAAAGGTCGCTAACTGTTGGTGTCATGAAAACTGGATGGCGAGGTTTGGCGCAAATTTTTCAGACCAACGCTTAGAGGAATTTCTTCTTTTACTGGACTCTCTGTTGTCTTTTGGGGGCCCTGCAGTGGGCCGGGACTATTGGGTGTGGAAGGGCTGCTCTTTTTCAGTCAGGAAGGCATACGGGCGATTTGCAGGCTGTCTCCCACGTGAATGGATGATCTGGTCAGGGACTGTAATTTTATTAAGGGGCTTCTTCTCCCTGAGAGAGTCGGCTTTTTCCTTTGGCTCTTCAGACGGAAAAGGTTGGTGACGAGAGATCGGTGTGCCAGAATCGTCGGGCTGATTTCAGACAGATGCCCTCTTTGCGAGAATGGAATTGAATCAGTGGAACATCTTTTCTTCCTTTGTTTGAGAACGACGACTTTATGGGAGGAGTTTGGCATGGAATGGGTTTGTGTGAGGAGCTTCGAAACTTTCTGGGATTCTTTGCGGATGGCACGACGACGACCAAGGACGGAGTTACTACGCCCTTTGGCAA